>OZ005742.1:180346094-180946094 GCA_963930735.1 Dioctria linearis | reverse complement strand
AAGCTCGATAACTTTAAAGTAGATTTGGAGAGGATGAAGCATCGACAATCTCGGCACGACGGAACTGAAATATCCGGTGGAGGCAGAATGAAACCTCCAATATTTGATGGACAAAATTAGTGGCATATTTTCAAGAGACAATTCGCGGAAGCCTCCGAAGTAAATAAATGGAATGATGCAGACAAAGCTACAGCTCTGGTATTAGCCCTTTAAGGTCCCGCCTCAAAGCTATTACAAACTATTTCGATTGACAGGCAACATGATTACACTTCATTAGTACAGGCGATAGAGTTACGTTATGGGGATGAACACATGCAGCAAGTATATCGCTTACAGTCACGCATCAGGATTCAGAAGTATGACGAATCACCACAACAACTGTAGGCTGTTGTGGAAAGATTAGCTTATCTTTCATACTCTAGCGTCAATGCAGAATTACTTAATGAAGTCGCAACAGAAGCGTTTGTTAACACTATTGCAGATCAAAATTTACAACAAGCACTAAGGCTATCAGGAAAGAAGTCAACAGCAGAAGCGCTAGCCTATGCATTAGCATACGAATCTGCTAGACAAGCTTGTCGGAGTGTAGTACGAGTGAGAGAATTTTCTGTGGAGGAATGTATCCAAAGGGACTACCGAACATGCCGACGAATGGAAATGCCTGAAGAAGGACAAAGATATCGAGCTGGTCAGCAGACTCGCAGCAGAATGCCGTCATCACAGACCACTCCTTCTCGTGGTCTCCTTCGATGCTGGAAATGTAGTAGACTGGGACACCTTCAAAACGACTGCAGGATTCTCGGACGAATGCAATCAACAGAAGAAGAAGGGAGAAGATGGCGAGCTAGAGAGCAAGCTATTCGTGGAGGGTCTATACTGCCACCTCACAACTTTAAAATCGCACACCGCAAAGGACTTGTTCACGGAAATGCAGAAGCCTTTTCACAACGTCCATGCAATCCTGAATGGAAACATTGTGGACGGATGGAAGAAAAATATGACGATGACTACGATGACGGTGGAGAAAGTCGAAAGAAGAAAGGAAAGAAATCCAAGAGCGAGGACAATCAAAGAAAGGAAAACACGAAAAACAAAGGGTCTAACGATGATGATAATGACGATGATCAGGGTATAATGAAGATCGGAAAAGGTAAAAACAAAGGTTCTGACGATAATGATGATAAGAAGATCAAAGGTGGCAATGACAAGGATGACAACGGAGATAAAAAGGGCAAGAAAATTGAGGGCAAAGAAATTAAAGACATTGATGATGAAGGTGATAAGAGACGAAAGTTAAATCAAAGCATGGAAGAGTGTTTCAACATAACATTAATCGAACATCTCAGGAAGGTCTTCAACTATAATCAGCGCGATTGGGATCGACATATTCCTATATTTCTAATGGCTTATATATCAGCTGTTTACAATATGACCAGTGAAAGCCCATCTAAGTTCATATTCGGAAAGGAAATGCGCTTACCTAGCGACCTGAAGTTTGGTATACCCAGAGGTGAACCAAAGTTACCAGAAGACTACGTAACGAAGCTCAGACGACGATTAGCTGATGTGCACGAGGCCACGAGACGTTCTCAAAAATAACCACAACAATGACAGGGACTGTATGCAGTTAAAACTAGAACTAATAACATGGTATAAAAGATTCAGCGCAGTACAAGATGCAAAAGAAAAATCGGTCATCTAGATCGCTTGTGTCAATTCGGCGAGCATGAAGACCGTGGATCACCTGTTATTCGGGACGAACAATTTTAAGAAGGGGGCAGTGTTACGTGCCACAAAGTGACACAAGCGACATCTGTTGGAAATGGAAGCAACTTTTATGCTAGTGACATCCTAGTAAACCTTGGGTTCGGAAAACGGAATATTCAGGAAGGTTCTAGTATAATTTGTAGAGTATAAATACGGCGCTACTCACATCCAGGAGGCGGAGTTTATTTCAGACAGTGAACTGAACGAAGTAAACTATTTGGATTGCGATAATTAGAAGTACAGTACTAGCGATAACTATAAAGAGTTGATTTGATAATTGTTTGTAAATATTGTTACGAGCGTGGCCTTAGTTCGTTATTTAAAACACAATATTTCAGATATAATTCAAAAGTTCTTTCTTTATTTAACTTTACTGTTTACTCTCACAAATTCACAAATAATTATCAAATCAACTCTTTATTTATCGCTAGTACTGTACTTCTAATTATCGCAATCCCAATAGTGTACTTCGTTCACTTCGCTGTCTGAAATAATACTCCGCCTCCTGGATGTGAGCAGCGCCGTATTTATACTCTACGAATTATCCTAGAACCTTCCTGAATATTCCATTCTCCAAACCCAGTTTACTAGGATGTCACTAACCTAAAGTTGTTTCCATTCCCAATAGATGTCGCTTGTATCACTTTGTGGCGCGTAACACTGCCCCCTTCTTAAAATTGTTCGTCCCGAACAACAGGTGATCCACGGTCTTGATGCTCGCAGTATTGACATAAACGATCTAGATGAACGATTTTCCGTTTGCCTCTTGTACCCCGCTGAATCCTATATACTACGTCATTTATTCTAGTCATTACTGAATACGGTCCTTCCCAGTGTTGTTGTAATTTGGGAGAACGTCCCTTACGTCGTTTCGGGTTGTACAGCCAAACAAGGTCACCTTCATTAAATCCTGCTGAGTTAGCACGTAAGTCATAGCGGGTCTTCATCCGATCGGTATTTATTGCTAATTTTGCTCTCGTGACTTCGAGTACATCAGCTAATTGTTGTCTAAGTTCCGATACATAATCGTCTGGTAACTTTTGTTCACCTCTGGGTGTACCAAACTTGAGATCGCTAGGTAAACGCATCTCCTTTCCGAATATCACTTTTGCTGGAGTTTGTCCGGTCGTGTTGTGTACAGCTGATCGATAGGCCATTAAGAACATGGGAATATGTCGATCCCAATCGCGTTGGTGATAGTCGACTACTTTCTTTAGATGCTCGACCAATGTTCTGTTGAAGCGCTCTACCATGCCATCAGATTGTGGATCCAGAGGAGTTGTTCTGGTTTTTCTTATTCCCAGAATTTTACACTTCTCTTGGAAAGTCCGTGATTCGAAGTTCCGTCCTTGGTCCGAATGAAGTTCATGAGGAACACCAAATCTACTGACCCAATTCATTACTACTTGATCCGCTACTGTGGTAGACTCTTGATTAGGGATTGCATAAGCTTCAGGCCATTTACTGAAATAGTCAATAGCAACTAATATATAACGGTTACCGTTATCTGTTTCTGGAAAAGGTCCAGCGATGTATACGGCTATCCTTTCAAATGGGGCTCCTACATTATACTTATGCATTTTTCCTCTACTTCTGTGTGGTGGTCCTTTGCAAGAAGCACAGATAGTGCATCTGCGGCACCATTCCTCAACATCCTCCCGCATATGTAACCAATAAAACCTTTCACGTATTTTGGAAATTGTTTTATTCACCCCCAAATGTCCTCCAGATGATCCACTGTGCATTTCTTCTAGAACATCTTTGACCTGGGATGCTGGCACGACTATTTGCATTCGGAATGACTCGCCGTTAGTTGATTCCCACTTGCGCTTTAATATACCACATTCAACGTGAAGAGAGTTCCATTGAGCCCAGTAGCTCTTCAGTTTCTCACTCCTCTCCAAGATATCTTGCCATTGTGGTCTTTCCATGTCTTCTTTCCAAGCAAGAATAGGTGCTATGTCTGGGTCTTCCCGTTGAGCCGTTCGCAAGCTCTCGTTGTTCCAACCTGTCGATGGTTCCACCGTCATCAGCTGTATAGTTGCCTCCGTTTCTTTTTCTTCCAGCCGAACGCAATGTTTGCATTCAACTTTGCATGGACGTCGTGAAAGGGCGTCTGCATTTCCATGGATACGTCCTCTTCGGTGTTGGATTTCAAAGTCATAAGCTTGGAGTCGCTCTATCCATCTCGCCACTTGCCCCTCAGGGTTCTTAAACTGCAAAAGCCATTTAAGCGCTGCATGGTCAGTGCGGAGGATAAATTTCTGCCCGTAGAGATATTTATGGAAATGCTTGGTTGAGTTTACAATGGCAAGTAGCTCTTTCCTTGTAGCACAATAATTTCTCTCTGATTTTGAGAGTGCTTTGCTAAAATAAGCTACTGGCACCTCTTGACCATCCTCCTCCTGTGAAAGCACTGCACCAATACCTACATTGCTGGCATCCGTGTCCAATATAAAAGTTTTTCCCAGCTTTGGATAGTGAAGCACTGGAGTTCCACAGAGCTGTTGCTTCAAATTTGCAAAACTCTCGTTACATTTATCTGACCATATGAACGGCTTTCCTTTTTCTGTAAGTTGATGTAGGCTCCTTGCTATATCTGCAAAACCTTTTACGAATCGCCTGTAGTAGGTAGCTAATCCAAGAAAACTCCTTAATTGATGTTTGTCCTTTGGAACAGGCCAATTTTTCACAGCTCTTATCTTCTCTGGATCAGCTCTTACTCCTTGTGATGAAACTATATGCCCCAAATATTTTACTTCATTCTTGAATAGAGCACATTTATTCGTACTGAGCTTCAGTTTCGCATCCCTCAGTCTTTGAAGTACGTCTCGTAAGTTGTTTTTATGTTCCTCGAATGTCCTTCCGATCACAATTATGTCATCTAAGTAGACAAGACATGTTTTCCAGGTTAATCCTCGTAAAACACATTCCATGAGTCGTTCGAATGTGGCTGGAGCATTACATAATCCAAATGGCATAACTTTGAATTGCCATAAGCCACTTCCAACTGAGAAAGCAGTTTTGTCTCGGTCCTCGGGATGTATTTCCACTTGCCAGTAACCGCTCTTCAAATCCAATGTGGAAAACCATTGCGCTCCGGAAAGGGTGTCCAATGTGTCATCAATCCTTGGTAACGGATAGCTATCCTTTCTTGTTACATTATTTAGTTGGCGGTAGTCCACACAAAATCGTGTGCTGCCATCCTTTTTCCTGACCAAAACAACTGGCGATGTCCAAGGGCTGTTAGATTCCTCAATTATGCCTTGTTCTTTCATGGAATTTATCATATCTGCAACTTCTGGTTGTTTGGCTAATGGTAGTCTTCGTGGTGGTTGCCGAATGGGCCTAGAATCTCCTGTATTGATCCGATGCTGGACAAGATTTGTTTTGCCGAAATCATCATCATTCATTGCAAATAATTCCGAAAATTCATCGATCATATCTTTGGCATCGTTGTATTGCTGTTCACTTAAGGCACTAGATGAAAGAAGTTTCTGAACCTGTTGAGTAGTAGCTGGTATACGTATTGCCTCCTTAATATTACTACCATTTTCCAAATTAACAATCTGATAAACAGGCTCACAATTTCCAATTATAGCACCTTCTTTTAGTTGTACCTCATTTTCGGATGTGTTGAGCACGTCTTGACTGGAATTAATGTTGCGCCTTCTGCCTTCACTAAAGTCTTACCAACGATGATGTTCGATGTTACTTTTGTAGGGTTAGGCTCCACCAGATAGAATCGGCAGGTCCCGATGTCATCAGTAAGCTTTGTCCATACTAGCGTCTCCGAGAATGCAGAGAGAGTCATATTCTCACAGACCATCGTCCTTAATTTTGCAGGATAATCTGTTCCTCCTCCTAGTCTCATAGGAATTTCTATGTTGCCATATTTGAGTATTCGTTCTCCGACATCTAAATTTATTTTATATGTGGTCATAAAGTCTACTCCAAGGATGCATTCATCCATTATGTCTGAAACTAGGAAATTGTGAGGAAATAGTAGTTCACCTAGTTGAATATCCAAAGTTATTTCTCCAAAAACTTGTGCTGCGGCTCCAGTTGCTGTTCTTAGTAAATATTTGGTGGTATTGTGAAGCCATTTGTTCTTGACAAGATCCGCTCTAATAATTGATCTCGAAGCTCCAGTGTCGATAGTGACAACGCAGTCATTTTTTCCTACACTTCCATATATAACAAGGCTGCTATTATTTCTCTGCAACTGGGCTATCTGAATGATGACTTCGGGGCTGTCGACTCTACCAACCAACTTCTGCCCCCCGAAGTTGGTTTTTACATGTTTTCCGACTGCTGAACAGGGGAGCTAATGCGACTAGTCGCTGTTTGATTTCTAGGCTCTCCCCGAATAGCTTGCTCCCTGGCTCGACATCTTTGGCATTCTGTTCTGACCTCCTCTTCTGGTGATTCTGTTCGACGGCGTTTTCTGCAGTCCCTTTGGAGGTGTCCTGGTCTATTACAATTCCAGCATCGCAGAATACCACGTGAAGAATTGCTCTGTGATGGCTGCATCCTATTACAAGTACATTCCTCCACCGAAATTTCTCTCACTCGTACTGCACTTCGGAAGCTTGCCTGGCAGATTCATACGCTAGTGCATTGCCTAGTGCTTCTGCTGTTGATTTCTTTCCTGCTAGCCTCAACGCTTGTTGTAAATTTTGATCTGCAATAGCGTTCACAAATGCTTCTGTTGCCACTTCATTAAGGAAATCTGCATTTACGCTAGAGTATGAGAGATAAGCTAATCTTTCCACATCACCCTGCAGTTGTTGTAGTGATTCGCCATGCTTTTGAATCCTGTTGCGTAGCTGTAGGCGATATACTTGCTGCATGTGTTCATCTCCATAACGTAACTCTATCGCCTGTACTAATGAAGTATAATCACGTTGCCTTTCTATCGGTATAGTTTGTAAAAGCTCTGATGCAGAACCTCGAAGTGCTAATACCAGAGCTGTAGCTTTGTCTGCATCATTCCATCCGTTTACTTCGGAAGCAGCCTCGAATTGTCTCTTGAAAATATGCCACGAATTTTGTCCATCAAATATTGGAGGTTTCATTCTGCCTGCATTGGATATTTCAATTCCTTCGTGCCGTGGTTGTCGATGCTTCATCTTCTCCAAATCTGATTTGAAGTTGTCAAGCTGTTCGGTCACTTTTTGTTGAACTTCCGCCACTTCTTGCTCGATTCCTTCAATTTTTAAATTTTGTTCGTCTAACGAGTTTTTCAGGAAATTCTTTTGTTCCTCTAAGCGACTTTCTAGACAATTCTCCAGAGAACTTTTTTGTTCATCCAAACGCGTTTCCAGTGATTTCTTCTGCTCATCTAAACGGGATTCCATAGAATTCTTTTGTTCATCCAAAGCATTCTTCTGCTCATCTAAACGTGATTCCATAGAATTCTTTTGTTCCTGGAGAGAATTCTTTTGTTCGTCCAAACGGGTTTCTATAGATTTCTTGTGTTCCTGGAGAGAATTCTTTTGTTCGTCCAAACGGGTTTCCATAGATTTCTTGTGGTCCTCGAGGGAATTCTTTTGTTCCTGGAGAGAATTCTTTTGTTCTTGGAGAGAATTCTTTTGTTCCTGGAGAGAATTCTTTTGTTCATCAAAACGGGCTTCCATTTTGCTCATTAAAGTACTTAAAAGCTGTTCTATGTTCATTGCAGGCTCTTCCTCAATTTCTGGTTCTTCTTCGAAAACGAATGTCTCAGGATTCTTTTCTTCCTCTATCAAAGCTTGTCTAAGTCGCTCGACTAGAACATTCTTTAGGCCAGTCGTTTGTAATGACCGCTTCCCCAACTCCACTTTCAATTCCTGTATGCGAAGCTCCTCTAGCTTGCGTCCCATTCTTGCGTCTTTTGTAATTCACTCACAGTTTAATATAAAATTATCTTTCGGAATTTTTACACACGATTTCACAAAATTAATCACTCTTTGAATTTCAAATTCAAATGCCACCACTTTATTTCGCGATTTTATTTTACTTCTGACACCAGTTGTTACGAGCGTGGCCTTAGTTCGTTATTTAAAACACAATATTTCAGATATAATTCAAAAGTTCTTTCTTTATTTAACTTTACTGTTTACTCTCACAAATTCACAAATAATTATCAAATCAACTCTTTATTTATCGCTAGTACTGTACTTCTAATTATCGCAATCCCAATAGTTTACTTCGTTCACTTCGCTGTCTGAAATAATACTCCGCCTCCTGGATGTGAGCAGCGCCGTATTTATACTCTACGAATTATCCTAGAACCTTCCTGAATATTCCATTCTCCAAACCCAGTTTACTAGGATGTCACTAACCTAAAGTTGTTTCCATTCCCAATAGATGTCGCTTGTATCACTTTGTGGCGCGTAACAATATTATAAAGTAAACAGTGAAGTTAAATAAAAGAAGAACTTGTTATTGATATCTGAAATATTTTGTTTTAATAACGAACTAAGGCCACGCTCGTAACAATATTCTTATGTTTGGTGTGGCTGTGGAGTAAAATTTATATAGCGAGGTCACAGTGACGCATGCATTGTGCAAACGTCACCTCATTTTATATCCAACATAAAAATATATATGTATCTACATAAAAATTGTTGGACATCTTGCCAATTTCGAACTGAGTTCAAATTAACCCAACCTTTGGAGCAGTAATGTGCCCCATTGTACCAAGTTGCGCAATTCAACAAAGTACGGCGTTGTGAGAAGAGGGACCCGCAAGACATCCGTCAACAGCGCCTAAAAATCCCAGTGCTGTTAATACCAGAGCAGCTAATCAACAAAAGCTCAATATTATCCAGTAGATATTCACGAGATATTATCCAGCGACTCGCCTAAATCGCTGAATTCTGTTCATGCTTTTGGTCGTCACGTGATATTAAACATATAGAATGAACTATTAATTTTTATATTTTAGTTTAGAAGAAGGATAGATAGAATCATTACGAAGGATATGTTCCTAGGTCAAATGTCATAATGAAATGCTTATATATATATATTAATGAGTAAAAAGGACAGCAAGAAAGGAAAAGGGTAAAACCTGAACCATGCAAATATTTAATCATTGATTTCAAGACACCAAACACATACCTCGAGGGAACTCCTTCGAGGGACCGGATTACGAGTGAGTAGAATTTTGGTACATTGTTCTTATATGTTCATTTGATTGAAACGAACTACCGATGTTTAATTATATCCAGGGTCGGATTTCCCTATAGGCCGAGTAGGCCCGGGCCTAGGGCGGCAGATTTAGGGGGTGGCAAAATGTTTGAATGATTTTTGATTTTTTCTTGTAGTTGTGGGTATTACATTACATTACATTTTTATACTTTTTCGTTTTTTTAAATAAAATAATTCGTTGGAAAGTGTTATTTTTAATTCTACTCCATTTTTTTCAAATCTACTCCGATTTATGAGGCAGCCTACTCCGCTAATTCTAGCCTGGGGTCCCTTCACTGGATATAGATCATTCAATTTTTCGTGTTTTACAGGGAGTAGGGGGGCGGCAATCTTCCATAGGCCTAGGGCGGCCAAGTGATCAAATCCGCCCCTGATTATATCAGCTAAGTATAACGTACAGTGGTAAGGGAGATCTGATTATCAAGCCGCTGTGTACGATTATACAATTTGTATAGTACATGGAAATGATTTTATAGCAAGGCTATCAGAAGTTTTTTTTTTAATTTTGGCCTCTCATTATGATTCCAATAAGAACAAGATTCGAATTCATGAGAAAGGCATAGTAATTATTGCATTAACCCAAGATATATATATAAATATGACTATTTTCAAATTATTTGAGTGAACAGTATAAGGTTTTTATTCTTGGTTTCTCATTATTATTCCAATAAGAAGAAGATTCGAATTTATGAGAAAAACGTAGCAATTATGGCATTAATCTTAGACTGTATAATAAATATAGGTTCAAATACGACAACTACATACAGATAGGAATAATTTCCAAATCCAAACAAATCCAAAACACAGTGAGAGCGACACAACAATGTTGGCAATTTAGTTGGCAACAATATCGCATTTAAAACACAGTGAACGCGACTCGACAAATGTTTTTGACAGCAGTCACTGTTTTATTTATTGTAAAAGAAATGGAAACAAGGAAAGAACTAAGAAAAATCCTTAGTATAGCTTATGCGGCTTTCTTAAAATTGTAAAAGCATAAAGAAAAAGCTAAAAAAAGAAGATGAAATTGCCATACAAGGGATGACGTTTATCGTACAGCATAACTTTTTCCCCATTTTTCTCTATAAATTCCTTCTCAAAACTCATAATTTCTCAAACTAATGAAACAAATTAATTTTATTAAAGTTTTTAATAACTAGATTATTTACTACAATCTTTTAATTTGCTATTCTTTATAAAAATAACTAAATCCACATAACATGAATGTCAATTATTCACTGTCCACACAGAAATGTCAATTATGTTGGCGACTAATTTAGAGATTTTCCCAAACTTTTTGTTGGCAACTTGTCGAGTCGCTCACATTGTGTTAAGTATATGGGACTTCCATATATTCGAATCTTTGACAGCAACCATTTTACGGCGACTTTGTTGTGTCGCTCTCACTGTGTTTTGGCCTTAAAAGTCTAATGTTTCCATATATGTACATACATATATAAAATGTATAGATAGTAGTTCCTTTTTTGCACATTATCTCGACTCTAACTGCATATGAATCGGAATAGCTGTTTAAATGAGTTGAGTAAATGATAAGTTGTTTCTATATACAAACCGGTGTAGTTGTAGATATACATATAGAAAGAGATCCTGTAAAGTGTTTGTACGTTCTATCCTCACTTTCATCTCAGGTAATTATATAGAATCTTATAACGTAATGGACTTTTGAATATTTTACATTTGACCTTTCACTCTCCTGGTGCCCTCTCAATGTAGGGGTTGACAAGGTCTGCTTTTCTGCTCTCTTTTCAGGTCAGCAAAGGGACACTGAAAGAACTTGCTGCCCTCAGTGTGGAATGGGTGGATGGGGCAAAGCAGCAGACCTTCATGTAAGTATGGGTAAGTAGTGTAAAGGTGTAAAGGATTTGTGCGACGGCCTTTGTTTGGTTAGGCACGAAAACATTTTCTATATGACTGGCGGCAGCGGCAGGTTTTTCGTGGAACCTCCCCACACTCTCCGCTAATAGCCGAGGCGAGCTAACGTGACGCCCTGCACCTCAATGCTCTCCACCGAGTGATCTGTCAGCTCATGCTGGCAGTCTGGACTTCACGTCCGATGTCAATCGCTCTACATAGTACCATAACAATCTATAATTTCTGCTGATGTTTTGTTGTCCAATGTTCTGTTTTCCATTAATGATGTAGCTATTTGTATTGAAATCAATTTTTTATGCATAATGAAGTATTCCTTGTAAATTGCGGGTTTGGTTTTGTTAAATATCTGAGCTGTTGCTTCGACTTTCGCTGCCCTTTATTTTCTACTTTGGGTCATCAGTAACGTGTTCTTATATTCTACGTTTGTTAATATAAGATTGATTTGTAGCAACGTACCATTACAAGTGTGGGCCATCGTTGATTTGTTACCAAGCCTCTGACAGGTTGCTGTTATTTGCTGTGCGATGAACTGGATATTGGTTAATTCATATTTGAAATTTTCCAGGTTACTATTTTTCACTCATTGGTGTAGAAATTCTCGCTGCCAATTTCTTCGAAATAAAACCCTGCGATAGCATTTAGCTGATTCACTTCTATTCCTGAGTCGCAGATAAAAAGGATGCAAATTAAAATGAATGGTATATACATTATTTTGGAATTATTTTTTAGGAAGCTGAAGTTACTGAAATTAATTTGTTCAAAGTTTTAAGTCATTATTATGGACTCTTTTATTTTTGTTGTTGACCTTTATGGTGGAATTTTCTGAATCCCCATGATCTCATGCGGACATGACTATAATATTGAAAACTTATTACTCCTTACTCTGCATCTTAGTAAGATTTTGTTTCGAGTTCTTATAGTATTGAAAATTGTTGACCATGGCTATGTCTTTCGCGATTATAAAACTATGTTGCAGACGTGCTTTTAATCGTTTGCCTAATTGTCATAATTATAGCAAACAGTTGGAGAAGATTTTAAATTGATTGGAATGTCGGATGGGCATCCATGAAGGAGTTCGCCGCGAGAAGTAAATTTTGTGCTCGAATGGGGGGGGGGGGGTGGTATTATAGACAAACATGGCATATAGAATCCATGTGTCCCAGTCTTGTGGATCTTTTTCTACATAAGATCGGAGGTTTCCCTGGCTGAATGCCGATGAACTTCTATTATTTTTCTTCTTTGGTGATGGTGATCTAGTCGAGATATTTGCATTATTATATCTCGATGGTTGAGTTCGACTTTCTCGGAGTACTGGCTAGTGCCAGTTACTATTTTGTGCCTGTCTATCTTGTTTGATATTGGATCGCTTCTGGCTTCTGTTTAGTGGTGGGCTTTTATCCATATTTGTCTGCAGAGCTTAACTTGCTCTTTGAAAATTATTAGAAATTCCTTGGCCGCGGTTAAGTCGGGAATTGGTTGCTCCTCTCGTTCAGCATATGTCCCATCTGATGACTATATCGACATGTTGGGACTTGTGATGGGAATGTAGAATTATTGAAATGTGTGGGGCGTTGTAATTGTGAATTAAATTTTTTTTTTACTTAGTACCTATTATTTTTTTGTGAAAATTATTTATTTTAAAAGTTTTTTTAATATATTTTATTTTATAATCATTACATTTTCGCTAAAAACTCATATAACAGTACATAGTCTATCCAATATATGTATATTAACTCGTACCTACGTTCTCTTACTAATGTTGTGATGTAATTTTTTTCCTCTGCGGTAGGTATAGTTTAGAAGATTATCGCACTTTAATATATGTAAGTACTTCCATGTAAAAACGTTTTACACGAAAAAACTGTAAACATTTATTTCACATCAAAATCCATCGGTTAAACATATAAAATTTAAATGTTCACATGAAATATGTAAAACATTATCCTGACAGGTTTAGAAGAAAAATCAAGGACCTACACCCCCTTTGTACACAAATTCGAAAAACACGCATTTTAAAGATACTGGGAAGAAAAAGTCGGTTATAAAGTTTCTTACAGAAAAAAGAATATACGCTATTTAATAAATCTCAGCAAAAACTTCAAACTTCAGCCAAAATTGCACAACTGCAAGGGTGTAGTTACCACCCTCCGCCCAAAACTCCCAAAGACGTAAAAAAAGTAAACACACTGACTAATTCTAAAACAACAAATTCCATGTAAATCCATCCACGTTTATTATTCTAAAACTATTCCTAAAATTACACAATTTTCGTCACGAAGGTCGGATAAAAGTTATTTAAAAAAAGCTACGAATTTATTAACTTCTGGCAACATTTTGATGGATCGAGAGCAAGTCCGGCACCAGCATATACTGCAGCATTTAACAATGAGAGACTATCAGGGGGTGTAAATCAATTGCCAAATGCTACGTAGCGTTCAGCATCGGCGTACCATAGTCCATAGCATGTACGTATGCAAACTCTTTAGTGAATATGAGTCTTAAAAAGTGAAATGTATTTAACTTTTTACATTGGCTTCGTTGTTGTAAACACGCTGTAGGGATTTCAGCGTCAGTGCGATGTCAGTGGCAACGGTCAAAACCCTCGAGAATACTTCCCAAGCCATGAAACAGAAATCTATATGTGTGCGTGCTTAGACCGTTTTCTAAAATGTTCTATATTGATACTTATGGAAAAGTGCTAAACATTGGCTTTATATATGCCATAGAGCGTACTGTAGTATACACATTAGGTACGTATATACAAACGTACATACATAGCATGAATAATAATAATGCACAATGCTTAATGACATGATATGAGCACATCATTGTACGCACATATATTATTGTGCAAGCGCCATATCATGCTTGTAAGCAAATATATCTCATATTGCAAAACAATACAAAACAAAACAGAAATACAATTTACTTCCGATTTATCAAAAGAAATTACAATCTTAAGAATCAGCAATTTGATACCATTTACAAGTAAGTCAAGTAGGTGACAAAAATGTGTGTCATAACAATTGATGTATATTATTATTGTGAAAGGTCATTCAATAAGTAAGAAAGCAATGAATTTGCTTATTGGACAATTCATTTCTTGAAATTGCCACTTCTTGCTTATGGAATGATTTTCCATAAGAATCTATGTAAAACAATTATATAAAAGACGAAGAAAAGAATAAAGAACTCAGACTTGATTATTACTGCATTGAAGTATATTCATTTCTCGTAATTCGGCTTCATAGCCTACTGATCACAAAGCGGCACTCTTCAGCCTGATCAACCGACCTAAGCAGAGGCAGTAAAGCGGCATATAGCCTTGCCTTACTTACCTTTAAAGCTTGAAGACTATAAAGCGGCATATTAAGCCTAGTCTTGAGCTTAAAGATACAAATAAACAAAACAAAATATTACATGGCGACCGTGACATATGAGCCTACAAATACGGCCAAATACAAAAAGATTACACTGGAGGAGTATAGACAGAAGGCATCTGCGCTACAGAAGGAAATACGAGCCAACCCGCAAGCAGGTCCACAGCCAATTTCATTAAACACGTTGCAGAGCAAGCTGACGAAGAGGCCAAGAGGAGGGAAGGCAGTTAAACTAAGGCAGCAGTTAGGCGAAATTCATCGCATCATTCCTATAACAACGGACAAGAAATTGAAGAAGGAACTACTACAGAAAGCTAAACAGCTGAAGAACGAGCAAAGGAATCTCCAAAAGAAGGTTAAACAACTGCAGCAGCCCAAAGATATCCAGAGAAGAAATCTATCGAGGAGAATTTACGAAGAAAAAGTTGAAAGCAAGAAAGCAGGAGAACAACCTATAGTTCCATACAACGAATATTACAAGAAGACACTTAAACCACTACAAAAGTTAGAATGGGAAAAACGCAGTCAAAACAGGCGGACAATAACGGGGAAATTGTCAACAACATCAACATAGAAGACACAGTGCAGATAGAAAATAATCAAATATTAACAATACTGTTAATAATATTATTACTTAAACTAATTCAATTTCTTTACTTTCTTTACAAAGAGCATAAAAAAGGTTTAAAGAAACGATATTCGAATACTGTAGTAAGAGTTTAAAAAAAAAAAAAAAAAAATTTTTATATTTATCGATTGTTCAAAGTACTTACGAATATGTTGTATAACTTAAGCAAATATTCAAAGAAATTATATCTTAAATAGATTTTTTTTATAGAGGATTTGATTATAAATTATGGTATCTACTTAACATTATTTTAAAATATATCATTTAAAGTGTAGAGTAAAATATATAAATACAAAAAAAAAAAAAATTTTATGAATAAATAAAGAAAATTAAAATATAAACCATGTCTTACGATAAATTTTAAATTTTGATGAAAGATTGCGAGAAATTAATCAAGAAAGTAGAAAAACTACACCAAACTTTCACTAAAAACCCCCAAAGAAAATTTTCGGCTCAAAATCTCCTAAACAAGTCTACTAGATTAAAGGAGATTCATAAGGAATTCGAATCTAGAGATTCATAAGGAATTCGAATCTATAGCAAATCGATTAAAAGTACAATATTCGAGTAAAGATTTAGAGACTGCAATACAAAGATTCAATGGTATATACCTGAAAGCAAAATATTGTATAAATTTGAAAATTGAGGAAAGCTACAACGAGACAAGATTAGACTACGATTCGGATTCTAGTTGTGAAACTACAGAAGACAACAATAGAATAAAAATGGCTGCATTTGACATAGTGACAGCATTAAAAATAATTCCAGAATTTGCTGGAGAATACAAGGAATTAGATAATTTCCTAACAATCATAGAATTATATGATAAAACATTAAAAGATGACTCCAAGAAAGAGTTAATAAATTTCGTTTGGAACGCAAGAATATCCCATAAGGCAAAGAATAGAATGGTCACAGCGGAAACACCAATATCAGTGAAAGAGTTGAGGACAACACTGAAAGCAAGTTTTAAATCAGGTAACACACCACAAAAAATTTATTCACAACTCGCTGAACTAAAACAAAGAAATTCAGGAATCAAAGTATTCACGGACAAAGTGTTAAATCTGATAAATGACTTGAATAACCTACAAATTCAAGAAGTAGGTGAAGTTAATAGAGAAACGGTAACCAAATTAAATGATAAACTGGCACTTAATATTTTTCAAAATGGTTTAAATGAAAATCTCAAACCAACAATTTTTGCAGCGCAATGCACGAAATTCTCTGAAGCAGCTGCACTAGCTTCACAAATTGAGAAACCTCTAGAACCACAGATATATTCATATAATAAACAATTTCAAAGCAAGCAAAGATTCTTTAATAGAAATTATAGATCGTTTCCAAGCAATAATAGCTATAACAATTTTACACAGGATAAATACAATCAAAGTAACAGTGGACAAACACAAAGAAAATTTTCAAATAACAGAAACTATAATACACAAAGAAATAATTCAAATTTTAACACCAGTAAAAATTTTCAAAAGCACAGTAACTATACACGCTCGAACAACTAAACAATAATGTAACAAACTTTGTAACATTAAAAGACAAATTGTCTGGTAAAAACATTAATTTTCTAATTGATACAGGTGCAGACATATCTATCTGCAAATTAAATAATTTAAATGATTATTATTTAGATGAAGATGAAACGTGCAAAATTACGGGCATAACAAACATTGAAACATTATCCTTTGGAACAACAGTCATGAAACTAATGTATGAAAACTTTAATCTAAGTCACAAATTTCATATGGTAGACAATAACTTACCATTATTGACTCATGGTATAATTGGCAGAGATTTTTTAATGAAATACTTATGCAAAATTGATTATGAGACATTTACACTCGCCATACATACGCAGAATGAAGAAATAGTGATACCGATAAGAAGCAATTTTAACAGCTTTATCACTATTCCTCCAAGATGCGAAGTAATAAAGGCAGTACGTCTGAACATCAAGGAAGACAGTGTAATTTATAACCAAGAAATTTGCAAAGGAGTATTCATTGCCAATACAATAGTCCCAGCTCAAGGCATCGCCCATATAAAGATCTTAAATACGACAGATTTGAAAGTTAATTTAGAAAATTTCACGCCTGAAATTCAATCATTAAAACACTATTATGTATTAAATCCGCTTAATACAACATTCAAAGATTCTAGCAACAGATTTGCAAAATTAAAAAACGAATTAAAAATAGAAGGTCTAGATACAGAAGCTAAAAATTCAATACTACACTTGTGTGAAGAATACCAAGGTATATTTCATTTGCCTAATGAAAAATTAACAGCAAATAACTTTTACAAACAAGATATAGCTTGCATTGAAAATAGTCCGGTTTATGTCAAAAATTACCGTTTACCGCATTCACAGTTACAAGAAATAAATGATCAAGTTCAAGATATGCTTAAGGATAATATAATAGAAAAGTCAACTAGCCCATATAATTCACCTTTATTGATAGTACCAAAAAAAAGTACGGATGATACCAAAAAATGGAGACTTGTAGTCGATTTTAGACAGCTCAACAAAAAAATTGTTGATGATAAATTCCCATTAACTAGACTTGAAGATGTCTTAGACCACCTAGGTCGAGCGAAATATTTCTCAACTCTAGACATGACAAGTTCATTTCACCAAATTGAAATCAATCCAAATTCAAGACATTTAACAGCATTCTCGACAAATCGAGGACACTTTCACTTTAAACGTTTGCCATTCGGCTTGAAGATTTCAACAAACAGCTTCCAAAGAATGTTATCTATAGCACTCAGTGGTCTAGAATCTAATGCTTTTATATATGTTGATGACATTATTGTTTTTGGATGTAGTCTTCAACATCATAACAAAAATCTCGAAAAAATTTTTCAAAGACTTCAAAAATATAATCTGAAACTTAATCCCAGTAAATGCAATTTTCTAAAAAGAGAAGTAATATACCTCGGTCATCAAATAACAGAAAAAGGTATAAAAACTGATCCTAATAAGCATCACACTATTCAAAATTACCCTATTCCTAAAAATGCTGACGAAGTCAGAAGATTCATCGCATTTTGCAATTATTATAGACGTTTTATACCAAATTTCGCAAACATAGCAAAACCTCTGAATTCCCTTCTTAAAAAGAACAAACTTTTTGAGTGGTCAGAAGAATGTAACAACTCATTCGAAAATCTTAAAAACAAATTAATCAATCCACCAATTCTCAAATATCCCGATTTTGAACAACCATTCATCTTAACCACTGACGCCTCAGATCAAGCCTTAGGCGCGGTTCTTTCTCAAGGAACAATTGGTGAAGATAGACCAATTTGCTATGCGAGTCGAACTCTCAACAAACATGAAGTAAACAAGGCAATAATTGAAAAAGAACTTTTAGGAATCCACTGGGGAATAAATTATTTCAGACCATACTTATACGGTAGAAAATTTATAGTAGTAACTGATCACAGACCTTTGGTTAGCTTATTCACTCACAAAAATCCATCATCCAAATTAACCAGAATTCGACTTGATCTAATGGATTACGACTTTGACATTATATATAAACAAGGTAGAATGAATACAAATGCAGATGCTCTATCTCGAATAAAATTAAATTCAAAACTTTTAAAAGAAATGATCCCAAAAAATATAAATATAATCACGAGAGGAATGCTAAAGAAAGCAAAAGAAATTAACTCTGAAGAGAATACAGAGATATCCAATGACAGGTTTGGCCAACTTTATGCATGGGATTGTACGTCTACCTCAGATACTAGAAATGTAAAAAAGATTAAATTTCATATAAATGAAAGTAATGAAAATATGCGCTCAAACAAATTGCCAAAAATAATAATAAAAGAAGATGAAGTATCGATACAGTGCAGCGATAATCTAGGGACAAATTTAGATTTAGTCCTCGAGAAACTGTTACTCAAGATGAAGAAGAATAAAATATATGAGCTAGCAATATCTTATGAAGATAAAATATTTAAATATATTGTTACGCGCCACAAAGTGATACAAGCGACATCTATTGGAATTGGAAACAACTTTAGGTTAGTGACATCCTAGTAAACTGGGTTTGGAGAATGGAATATTCAGGAAGGTTCTAGGATAATTCGTAGAGTATAAATACGGCGCTGCTCACATCCAGGAGGCGAGTATTATTTCAGACAGCGAAGTGAACGAAGTAAACTATTTGGATTGCGATAATTAGAAGTACAGTACTAGCGATAAATAAAGAGTCGACTTGATAATTATTTGTGAATTTGTGAGAGTAAACAGTAAAGTTAAATAAATAAAGAACTTTTGAATTATATCTGAAATATTGTGTTTTAAATAACGAACTAAGGCCACGCTCGTAACAATATAGATTCAAACAGATTCAAGAAAAAGTTCAATGAACTGCAGTATAAAAATGTTTCAAATAATATGGCAATACTACTAAGATTATTATTATATACCTCTCCAAAAAGATTAACGGATCCGAAAGAAATAAAAGAGATTATTGAACAATACCATTCCTCACCGTATGGAGGACATGCTGGAATAAAAAGATGCATTGCAAAAATAAAACAAAAATTCATTTGGAAAAATATGAGAAAAACAATAAAAGAATATGTGAAGAACTGTGAAACTTGCGCACGAAATAAAATAATAAAACATACCAAAGAACCATTTGTAATCACAAATACGCCAAACAGTAGTTTCGAGACTATTTCAATAGATACAGTAGGACCATTACGAATATCTAATGGTTACAGATACATATTAACAGTTCAGTGTGAACTCACAAAATTCGTTGAAGCGATTCCAATTGAAACAAAAGAAGCAGAAATAGTAGCACGAGCATTAGTAGAAAAATTCATACTAAAGTACCGATGCTTCAAAACGATTAAAACTGACAAAGGTACAGAATTTTGTAATCAATTATTTAAGAGTATATGCAAAATATTTAACATGAACCACATAACTTCAACACCGTATCATCATGAAACACTTGGATCTCTAGAAAGGAACCACAGAGTATTAAATGAATATCTCTTGTCTTTCACAGAGAATGATAATTTGGATATGTGGATACCATACTATATATTTTACTATAATACCACACCGCACACACATACAAACTATACACCATTTGAATTGGTCTATGGAAAAATAACAACCTTACCAGCAGAAACAATAAATAATGAACAAATGATCTATGACATAGATAATTATGCTAATGAATTAAAACTCAGATTACAAAGAGCTCATGATAGAGCAAAAGAATCACTAAACGTATCAAAAATAAAAAGAAAGTCTCAACAGAAGAGAAATGTAGAACCCTCAAATTTCAAAGTAAATGATTATGTTTACTTAAGAAAAGGAACTAAAAAAATCAGAAAGTCCATACGAAGGTCCATTTAAAATAGTAGACCAAAACGGAGTAAATTACACAATAAAAATCAGAAATAACCTTAAAGACATACACAATAATAGACTAAAATTATGTAGACATAATGTAGATGATAACTAATGTACGCAAATGTAAAATCCTAACTTAACTATATAGACATAATAGCCAATATACATAAATGTAAAATCCTAACTTAGATATAAACACTGTACATAATAGATAGCATTTAGAAGTTAGTAATACCTGTACAAAATGCATAGGATATGGTAGAATATGTAGCATAATGAAAATATGTAAATAAATAAGATAAGTAATTAGTTAGATATAAAAAAAAAAAAAATAAATTCATCCTATAAGTCAAATTTATTTTTTTTTTCATATTAGGGGTAGAGGTGTAGTATACACATTACGTACGTATATACAAACGTACATACATAGCATGAATAATAATAATGCACAATGCTTAATGACATGATATGAGCACATCATTGTACGCACATATATTATTGTGCAAGCGCCATATCATGCTTGTAAGCAAATATATCTCATATTGCAAAACAATACAAAACAAAACAGAAATACAATTTACTTCCGATTTATCAAAAGAAATTACAATCTTAAGAATCAGCAATTTGATACCATTTACAAGTAAGTCAAGTAGGTGACAAAAATGTGTGTCATAACAATTGATGTAAATTATTATTGTGAAAGGTCATTCAATAAGTAAGAAAGCAATGAATTTGCTTATTGGACAATTCATTTCTTGAAATTGCCATTTCTTGCTTATGGAATGATTTTCCATAAGAATCTATGTAAAACAATTATATAAAAGACGAAGAAAAGAATAAAGAACTCAGACTTGATTATTACTGCATTGAAGTATATTCATTTCTCGTAATTCGGCTTCATAGCCTACTGATCACAAAGCGGCACTCTTCAGCCTGATCAACCGACCTAAGCAGAGGCAGTAAAGCGGCATATAGCCTTGCCTTGCTTACCTTTAAAGCTTGAAGACTATAAAGCGGCAAATTAAGCCTAGTCTTGAGCTTAAAGATACAAATAAACAAAACAAAATATTACATGGCGACCGTGACATATGAGCCTACAAATACGGCCAAATACAAAAAGATTACACTGGAGGAGTATAGACAGAAGGCATCTGCGCTACAGAAGGAAATACGAGCCAACCCGCAAGCAGGTCCACAGCCAATTTCATTAAACACGTTGCAGAGCAAGCTGACGAAGAGGCCAAGAGGAGGGAAGGCAGTTAAACTAAGGCAGCAGTTAGGCGAAATTCATCGCATCATTCCTATAACAACGGACAAGAAATTGAAGAAGGAACTACTACAGAAAGCTAAACAGCTGAAGAACGAGCAAAGGAATCTCCAAAAGAAGGTTAAACAACTGCAGCAGCCCAAAGATATCCAGAGAAGAAATCTATCGAGGAGAATTTACGAAGAAAAAGTTGAAAGCAAGAAAGCAGGAGAACAACCTATAGTTCCATACAACGAATATTACAAGAAGACACTTAACCACTACAAAAGTTAGAATGGGAAAAACGCAGTCAAAACAGGCGGACAATAACGGGGAAATTGTCAACAACATCAACATAGAAGACACAGTGCAGATAGAAAATAATCAAATATTAACAATACTGTTAATAATATTATTACTTAAACTAATTCAATTTCTTTACTTTCTTTACAAAGAGCATAAAAAAGGTTTAAAGAAACGATATTCGAATACTGTAGTAAGAGTTTAAAAAAAAAAAAAAAAAAAAAAATTTTTATATTTATCGATTGTTCAAAGTACTTACGAATATGTTGTATAACTTAAGCAAATATTCAAAGAAATTATATCTTAAATAGATTTTTTTTATAGAGGATTTGATTATAAATTATGGTATCTACTTAACATTATTTTAAAATATATCATTTAAAGTGTAGAGTAAAAATATATAAATACAAAAAAAAAAAAATTTTTATGAATAAATAAAGAAAATTAAAATATAAACCATGTCTTACGATAAATTTTAAATTTTGATGAAAGATTGCGAGAAATTAATCAAGAAAGTAGAAAAACTACACCAAACTTTCACTAAAAACCCCCAAAGAAAATTTTCGGCTCAAAATCTCCTAAACAAGTCTACTAGATTAAAGGAGATTCATAAGGAATTCGAATCTAGAGATTCATAAGGAATTCGAATCTATAGCAAATCGATTAAAAGTACAATATTCGAGTAAAGATTTAGAGACTGCAATACAAAGATTCAATGGTATATACCTGAAAGCAAAATATTGTATAAATTTGAAAATTGAGGAAAGCTACAACGAGACAAGATTAGACTACGATTCGGATTCTAGTTGTGAAACTACAGAAGACAACAATAGAATAAAAATGGCTGCATTTGACATAGTGACAGCATTAAAAATAATTCCAGAATTTGCTGGAGAATACAGGGAATTAGATAATTTCCTAACAATCATAGAATTATATGATAAAACATTAAAAGATGACTCCAAGAAAGAGTTAATAAATTTCGTTTGGAACGCAAGAATATCCCATAAGGCAAAGAATAGAATGGTCACAGCGGAAACACCAATATCAGTGAAAGAGTTGAGGACAACACTGAAAGCAAGTTTTAAATCAGGTAACACACCACAAAAAATTTATTCACAACTCGCTGAACTAAAACAAAGAAATTCAGGAATCAAAGTATTCACGGACAAAGTGTTAAATCTGATAAATGACTTGAATAACCTACAAATTCAAGAAGTAGGTGAAGTTAATAGAGAAACGGTAACCAAATTAAATGATAAACTGGCACTTAATATTTTTCAAAATGGTTTAAATGAAAATCTCAAACCAACAATTTTTGCAGCGCAATGCACGAAATTCTCTGAAGCAGCTGCACTAGCTTCACAAATTGAGAAACCTCTAGAACCACAGATATATTCATATAATAAACAATTTCAAAGCAAGCAAAGATTCTTTAATAGAAATTATAGATCGTTTCCAAACAATAATAGCTATAACAATTTTACACAGGATAAATACAATCAAAGTAACAGTGGACAAACACAAAGAAAATTTTCAAATAACAGAAACTATAATACACAAAGAAATAATTCAAATTTTAACACCAGTAAAAATTTTCAAAAGCACAGTAACTATACACGCTCGAACAACTAAACAATAATGTAACAAACTTTGTAACATTAAAAGACAAATTGTCTGGTAAAAACATTAATTTTCTAATTGATACAGGTGCAGACATATCTATCTGCAAATTAAATAATTTAAATGATTATTATTTAGATGAAGATGAAACGTGCAAAATTACGGGCATAACAAACATTGAAACATTATCCTTTGGAACAACAGTCATGAAACTAATGTATGAAAACTTTAATCTAAGTCACAAATTTCATATGGTAGACAATAACTTACCATTATTGACTCATGGTATAATTGGCAGAGATTTTTTAATGAAATACTTATGCAAAATTGATTATGAGACATTTACACTCGCCATACATACGCAGAATGAAGAAATAGTGATACCGATAAGAAGCAATTTTAACAGCTTTATCACTATTCCTCCAAGATGCGAAGTAATAAAGGCAGTACGTCTGAACATCAAGGAAGACAGTGTAATTTATAACCAAGAAATTTGCAAAGGAGTATTCATTGCCAATACAATAGTCCCAGCTCAAGGCATCGCCCATATAAAGATCTTAAATACGACAGATTTGAAAGTTAATTTAGAAAATTTCACGCCTGAAATTCAATCATTAAAACACTATTATGTATTAAATCCGCTTAATACAACATTCAAAGATTCTAGCAACAGATTTGCAAAATTAAAAAACGAATTAAAAATAGAAGGTCTAGATACAGAAGCTAAAAATTCAATACTACACTTGTGTGAAGAATACCAAGGTATATTTCATTTGCCTAATGAAAAATTAACAGCAAATAACTTTTACAAACAAGATATAGCTTGCATTGAAAATAGTCCGGTTTATGTCAAAAATTACCGTTTACCGCATTCACAGTTACAAGAAATAAATGATCAAGTTCAAGATATGCTTAAGGATAATATAATAGAAAAGTCAACTAGCCCATATAATTCACCTTTATTGATAGTACCAAAAAAAAGTACGGATGATACCAAAAAATGGAGACTTGTAGTCGATTTTAGACAGCTCAACAAAAAAATTGTTGATGATAAATTCCCATTAACTAGACTTGAAGATGTCTTAGACCACCTAGGTCGAGCGAAATATTTCTCAACTCTAGACATGACAAGTTCATTTCACCAAATTGAAATCAATCCAAATTCAAGACATTTAACAGCATTCTCGACAAATCGAGGACACTTTCACTTTAAACGTTTGCCATTCGGCTTGAAGATTTCAACAAACAGCTTCCAAAGAATGTTATCTATAGCACTCAGTGGTCTAGAATCTAATGCTTTTATATATGTTGATGACATTATTGTTTTTGGATGTAGTCTTCAACATCATAACAAAAATCTCGAAAAAATTTTTCAAAGACTTCAAAAATATAATCTGAAACTTAATCCCAGTAAATGCAATTTTCTAAAAAGAGAAGTAATATACCTCGGTCATCAAATAACAGAAAAAGGTATAAAAACTGATCCTAATAAGCATCACACTATTCAAAATTACCCTATTCCTAAAAATGCTGACGAAGTCAGAAGATTCATCGCATTTTGCAATTATTATAGACGTTTTATACCAAATTTCGCAAACATAGCAAAACCTCTGAATTCCCTTCTTAAAAAGAACAAACTTTTTGAGTGGTCAGAAGAATGTAACAACTCATTCGAAAATCTTAAAAACAAATTAATCAATCCACCAATTCTCAAATATCCCGATTTTGAACAACCATTCATCTTAACCACTGACGCCTCAGATCAAGCCTTAGGCGCGGTTCTTTCTCAAGGAACAATTGGTGAAGATAGACCAATTTGCTATGCGAGTCGAACTCTCAACAAACATGAAGTAAACAAGGCAATAATTGAAAAAGAACTTTTAGGAATCCACTGGGGAATAAATTATTTCAGACCATACTTATACGGTAGAAAATTTATAGTAGTAACTGATCACAGACCTTTGGTTAGCTTATTCACTCACAAAAATCCATCATCCAAATTAACCAGAATTCGACTTGATCTAATGGATTACGACTTTGACATTATATATAAACAAGGTAGAATGAATACAAATGCAGATGCTCTATCTCGAATAAAATTAAATTCAAAACTTTTAAAAGAAATGATCCCAAAAAATATAAATATAATCACGAGAGGAATGCTAAAGAAAGCAAAAGAAATTAACTCTGAAGAGAATACAGAGATATCCAATGACAGGTTTGGCCAACTTTATGCATGGGATTGTACGTCTACCTCAGATACTAGAAATGTAAAAAAGATTAAATTTCATATAAATGAAAGTAATGAAAAGATGCGCTCAAACAAATTGCCAAAAATAATAATAAAAGAAGATGAAGTATCGATACAGTGCAGCGATAATCTAGGGACAAATTTAGATTTAGTCCTCGAGAAACTGTTACTCAAGATGAAGAAGAATAAAATATATGAGCTAGCAATATCTTATGAAGATAAAATATTTAAATATATTGTTACGCGCCACAAAGTGATACAAGCGACATCTATTGGAATTGGAAACAACTTTAGGTTAGTGACATCCTAGTAAACTGGGTTTGGAGAATGGAATATTCAGGAAGGTTCTAGGATAATTCGTAGAGTATAAATACGGCGCTGCTCACATCCAGGAGGCGAGTATTATTTCAGACAGCGAAGTGAACGAAGTAAACTATTTGGATTGCGATAATTAGAAGTACAGTACTAGCGATAAATAAAGAGTCGACTTGATAATTATTTGTGAATTTGTGAGAGTAAACAGTAAAGTTAAATAAATAAAGAACTTTTGAATTATATCTGAAATATTGTGTTTTAAATAACGAACTAAGGCCACGCTCGTAACAATATAGATTCAAACAGATTCAAGAAAAAGTTCAATGAACTGCAGTATAAAAATGTTTCAAATAATATGGCAATACTACTAAGATTATTATTATATACCTCTCCAAAAAGATTAACGGATCCGAAAGAAATAAAAGAGATTATTGAACAATACCATTCCTCACCGTATGGAGGACATGCTGGAATAAAAAGATGCATTGCAAAAATAAAACAAAAATTCATTTGGAAAAATATGAGAAAAACAATAAAAGAATATGTGAAGAACTGTGAAACTTGCGCACGAAATAAAATAATAAAACATACCAAAGAACCATTTGTAATCACAAATACGCCAAACAGTAGTTTCGAGACTATTTCAATAGATACAGTAGGACCATTACGAATATCTAATGGTTACAGATACATATTAACAGTTCAGTGTGAACTCACAAAATTCGTTGAAGCGATTCCAATTGAAACAAAAGAAGCAGAAATAGTAGCACGAGCATTAGTAGAAAAATTCATACTAAAGTACCGATGCTTCAAAACGATTAAAACTGACAAAGGTACAGAATTTTGTAATCAATTATTTAAGAGTATATGCAAAATATTTAACATGAACCACATAACTTCAACACCGTATCATCATGAAACACTTGGATCTCTAGAAAGGAACCACAGAGTATTAAATGAATATCTCTTGTCTTTCACAGAGAATGATAATTTGGATATGTGGATACCATACTATATATTTTACTATAATACCACACCGCACACACATACAAACTATACACCATTTGAATTGGTCTATGGAAAAATAACAACCTTACCAGCAGAAACAATAAATAATGAACAAATGATCTATGACATAGATAATTATGCTAATGAATTAAAACTCAGATTACAAAGAGCTCATGATAGAGCAAAAGAATCACTAAACGTATCAAAAATAAAAAGAAAGTCTCAACAGAAGAGAAATGTAGAACCCTCAAATTTCAAAGTAAATGATTATGTTTACTTAAGAAAAGGAACTAAAAAAAATCAGAAAGTCCATACGAAGGTCCATTTAAAATAGTAGACCAAAACGGAGTAAATTACACAATAAAAATCAGAAATAACCTTAAAGACATACACAATAATAGACTAAAATTATGTAGACATAATGTAGATGATAACTAATGTACGCAAATGTAAAATCCTAACTTAACTATATAGACATAATAGCCAATATACATAAATGTAAAATCCTAACTTAGATATAAACACTGTACATAATAGATAGCATTTAGAAGTTAGTAATACCTGTACAAAATGCATAGGATATGGTAGAATATGTAGCATAATGAAAATATGTAAATAAATAAGATAAGTAATTAGTTAGATATAAAAAAAAAAAAAATAAATTCATCCTATAAGTCAAATTTATTTTTTTTTTCATATTAGGGGTAGAGGTGTAGTATACACATTACGTACGTATATACAAACGTACATACATAGCATGAATAATAATAATGCACAATGCTTAATGACATGATATGAGCACATCATTGTACGCACATATATTATTGTGCAAGCGCCATATCATGCTTGTAAGCAAATATATCTCATATTGCAAAACAATACAAAACAAAACAGAAATACAATTTACTTCCGATTTATCAAAAGAAATTACAATCTTAAGAATCAGCAATTTGATACCATTTACAAGTAAGTCAAGTAGGTGACAAAAATGTGTGTCATAACAATTGATGTAAATTATTATTGTGAAAGGTCATTCAATAAGTAAGAAAGCAATGAATTTGCTTATTGGACAATTCATTTCTTGAAATTGCCATTTCTTGCTTATGGAATGATTTTCCATAAGAATCTATGTAAAACAATTATATAAAAGACGAAGAAAAGAATAAAGAACTCAGACTTGATTATTACTGCATTGAAGTATATTCATTTCTCGTAATTCGGCTTCATAGCCTACTGATCACAAAGCGGCACTCTTCAGCCTGATCAACCGACCTAAGCAGAGGCAGTAAAGCGGCATATAGCCTTGCCTTGCTTACCTTTAAAGCTTGAAGACTATAAAGCGGCAAATTAAGCCTAGTCTTGAGCTTAAAGATACAAATAAACAAAACAAAATATTACATGGCGACCGTGACATATGAGCCTACAAATACGGCCAAATACAAAAAGATTACACTGGAGGAGTATAGACAGAAGGCATCTGCGCTACAGAAGGAAATACGAGCCAACCCGCAAGCAGGTCCACAGCCAATTTCATGAAACACGTTGCAGAGCAAGCTGACGAAGAGGCCAAGAGGAGGGAGGGCAGTTAAACTAAGGCAGCAGTTAGGCGAAATTCATCGCATCATTCCTATAACAACGGACAAGAAATTGAAGAAGGAACTACTACAGAAAGCTAAACAGCTGAAGAACGAGCAAAGGAATCTCCAAAAGAAGGTTAAACAACTGCAGCAGCCCAAAGATATCCAGAGAAGAAATCTATCGAGGAGAATTTACGAAGAAAAAGTTGAAAGCAAGAAAGCAGGAGAACAACCTATAGTTCCATACAACGAATATTACAAGAAGACACTTAACCACTACAAAAGTTAGAATGGGAAAAACGCAGTCAAAACATGCGGACAATAACGGGGAAATTGTCAACAACATCAACATAGAAGACACAGTGCAGATAGAAAATAATCAAATATTAACAATACTGTTAATAATATTATTACTTAAACTAATTCAATTTCTTTACTTTCTTTACAAAGAGCATAAAAAAGGTTTAAAGAAACGATATTCGAATACTGTAGTAAGAGTTTAAAAAAAAAAAAAAAAAAAAAAAATTTTTATATTTATCGATTGTTCAAAGTACTTACGAATATGTTGTATAACTTAAGCAAATATTCAAAGAAATTATATCTTAAATAGATTTTTTTTATAGAGGATTTGATTATAAATTATGGTATCTACTTAACATTATTTTAAAATATATCATTTAAAGTGTAGAGTAAAAATATATAAATACAAAAAAAAAAAAAATTTTATGAATAAATAAAGAAAATTAAAATATAAACCATGTCTTACGATAAATTTTAAATTTTGATGAAAGATTGCGAGAAATTAATCAAGAAAGTAGAAAAACTACACCAAACTTTCACTAAAAACCCCCAAAGAAAATTTTCGGCTCAAAATCTCCTAAACAAGTCTACTAGATTAAAGGAGATTCATAAGGAATTCGAATCTAGAGATTCATAAGGAATTCGAATCTATAGCAAATCGATTAAAAGTACAATATTCGAGTAAAGATTTAGAGACTGCAATACAAAGATTCAATGGTATATACCTGAAAGCAAAATATTGTATAAATTTGAAAATTGAGGAAAGCTACAACGAGACAAGATTAGACTACGATTCGGATTCTAGTTGTGAAACTACAGAAGACAACAATAGAATAAAAATGGCTGCATTTGACATAGTGACAGCATTAAAAATAATTCCAGAATTTGCTGGAGAATACAAGGAATTAGATAATTTCCTAACAATCATAGAATTATATGATAAAACATTAAAAGATGACTCCAAGAAAGAGTTAATAAATTTCGTTTGGAACGCAAGAATATCCCATAAGGCAAAGAATAGAATGGTCACAGCGGAAACACCAATATCAGTGAAAGAGTTGAGGACAACACTGAAAGCAAGTTTTAAATCAGGTAACACACCACAAAAAATTTATTCACAACTCGCTGAACTAAAACAAAGAAATTCAGGAATCAAAGTATTCACGGACAAAGTGTTAAATCTGATAAATGACTTGAATAACCTACAAATTCAAGAAGTAGGTGAAGTTAATAGAGAAACGGTAACCAAATTAAATGATAAACTGGCACTTAATATTTTTCAAAATGGTTTAAATGAAAATCTCAAACCAACAATTTTTGCAGCGCAATGCACGAAATTCTCTGAAGCAGCTGCACTAGCTTCACAAATTGAGAAACCTCTAGAACCACAGATATATTCATATAATAAACAATTTCAAAGCAAGCAAAGATTCTTTAATAGAAATTATAGATCGTTTCCAAACAATAATAGCTATAACAATTTTACACAGGATAAATACAATCAAAGTAACAGTGGACAAAGAAAATTTTCAAATAACAGAAACTATAATACACAAAGAAATAATTCAAATTTTAACACCAGTAAAAATTTTCAAAAGCACAGTAACTATACACGCTCGAACAACTAAACAATAATGTAACAAACTTTGTAACATTAAAAGACAAATTGTCTGGTAAAAACATTAATTTTCTAATTGATACAGGTGCAGACATATCTATCTGCAAATTAAATAATTTAAATGATTATTATTTAGATGAAGATGAAACGTGCAAAATTACGGGCATAACAAACATTGAAACATTATCCTTTGGAACAACAGTCATGAAACTAATGTATGAAAACTTTAATCTAAGTCACAAATTTCATATGGTAGACAATAACTTACCATTATTGACTCATGGTATAATTGGCAGAGATTTTTTAATGAAATACTTATGCAAAATTGATTATGAGACATTTACACTCGCCATACATACGCAGAATGAAGAAATAGTGATACCGATAAGAAGCAATTTTAACAGCTTTATCACTATTCCTCCAAGATGCGAAGTAATAAAGGCAGTACGTCTGAACATCAAGGAAGACAGTGTAATTTATAACCAAGAAATTTGCAAAGGAGTATTCATTGCCAATACAATAGTCCCAGCTCAAGGCATCGCCCATATAAAGATCTTAAATACGACAGATTTGAAAGTTAATTTAGAAAATTTCACGCCTGAAATTCAATCATTAAAACACTATTATGTATTAAATCCGCTTAATACAACATTCAAAGATTCTAGCAACAGATTTGCAAAATTAAAAAACGAATTAAAAATAGAAGGTCTAGATACAGAAGCTAAAAATTCAATACTACACTTGTGTGAAGAATACCAAGGTATATTTCATTTGCCTAATGAAAAATTAACAGCAAATAACTTTTACAAACAAGATATAGCTTGCATTGAAAATAGTCCGGTTTATGTCAAAAATTACCGTTTACCGCATTCACAGTTACAAGAAATAAATGATCAAGTTCAAGATATGCTTAAGGATAATATAATAGAAAAGTCAACTAGCCCATATAATTCACCTTTATTGATAGTACCAAAAAAAAGTACGGATGATACCAAAAAATGGAGACTTGTAGTCGATTTTAGACAGCTCAACAAAAAAATTGTTGATGATAAATTCCCATTAACTAGACTTGAAGATGTCTTAGACCACCTAGGTCGAGCGAAATATTTCTCAACTCTAGACATGACAAGTTCATTTCACCAAATTGAAATCAATCCAAATTCAAGACATTTAACAGCATTCTCGACAAATCGAGGACACTTTCACTTTAAACGTTTGCCATTCGGCTTGAAGATTTCAACAAACAGCTTCCAAAGAATGTTATCTATAGCACTCAGTGGTCTAGAATCTAATGCTTTTATATATGTTGATGACATTATTGTTTTTGGATGTAGTCTTCAACATCATAACAAAAATCTCGAAAAAATTTTTCAAAGACTTCAAAAATATAATCTGAAACTTAATCCCAGTAAATGCAATTTTCTAAAAAGAGAAGTAATATACCTCGGTCATCAAATAACAGAAAAAGGTATAAAAACTGATCCTAATAAGCATCACACTATTCAAAATTACCCTATTCCTAAAAATGCTGACGAAGTCAGAAGATTCATCGCATTTTGCAATTATTATAGACGTTTTATACCAAATTTCGCAAACATAGCAAAACCTCTGAATTCCCTTCTTAAAAAGAACAAACTTTTTGAGTGGTCAGAAGAATGTAACAACTCATTCGAAAATCTTAAAAACAAATTAATCAATCCACCAATTCTCAAATATCCCGATTTTGAACAACCATTCATCTTAACCACTGACGCCTCAGATCAAGCCTTAGGCGCGGTTCTTTCTCAAGGAACAATTGGTGAAGATAGACCAATTTGCTATGCGAGTCGAACTCTCAACAAACATGAAGTAAACAAGGCAATAATTGAAAAAGAACTTTTAGGAATCCACTGGGGAATAAATTATTTCAGACCATACTTATACGGTAGAAAATTTATAGTAGTAACTGATCACAGACCTTTGGTTAGCTTATTCACTCACAAAAATCCATCATCCAAATTAACCAGAATCCGACTTGATCTAATGGATTACGACTTTGACATTATATATAAACAAGGTAGAATGAATACAAATGCAGATGCTCTATCTCGAATAAAATTAAATTCAAAACTTTTAAAAGAAATGATCCCAAAAAATATAAATATAATCACGAGAGGAATGCTAAAGAAAGCAAAAGAAATTAACTCTGAAGAGAATACAGAGATATCCAATGACAGGTTTGGCCAACTTTATGCATGGGATTGTACGTCTACCTCAGATACTAGAAATGTAAAAAAGATTAAATTTCATATAAATGAAAGTAATGAAAATATGCGCTCAAACAAATTGCCAAAAATAATAATAAAAGAAGATGAAGTATCGATACAGTGCAGCGATAATCTAGGGACAAATTTAGATTTAGTCCTGGAGAAACTGTTACTCAAGATGAAGAAGAATAAAATATATGAGCTAGCAATATCTTATGAAGATAAAATATTTAAATATATAGATTCAAACAGATTCAAGAAAAAGTTCAATGAACTGCAGTATAAAAATGTTTCAAATAATATGGCAATACCACTAAGATTATTATTATATACCTCTCCAAAAAGATTAACGGATCCGAAAGAAATAAAAGAGATTATTGAACAATACCATTCCTCACCGTATGGAGGACATGCTGGAATAAAAAGATGCATTGCAAAAATAAAACAAAAATTCATTTGGAAAAATATGAGAAAAACAATAAAAGAATATGTGAAGAACTGTGAAACTTGCGCACGAAATAAAATAATAAAACATACCAAAGAACCATTTGTAATCACAAATACGCCAAACAGTAGTTTCTAGACTATTTCAATAGATACAGTAGGACCATTACGAATACCTAATGGTTACAGATACATATTAACAGTTCAGTGTGAACTCACAAAATTCGTTGAAGCGATTCCAATTGAAACAAAAGAAGCAGAAATAGTAGCACGAGCATTAGTAGAAAAATTCATACTAAAGTACGGATGCTTCAAAACGATTAAAACTGACAAAGGTACAGAATTTTGTAATGAATTATTTAAGAGTATATGCAAAATATTTAACATGAACCACATAACTTCAACACCGTATCATCATGAAACACTTGGATCTCTAGAAAGGAACCACAGAGTATTAAATGAATATCTCTTGTCTTTCACAGAGAATGATAATTTGGATATGTGGATACCATACTATATATTTTACTATAATACCACACCGCACACACATACAAACTATACACCATTTGAATTGGTCTATGGAAAAATAACAACCTTACCAGCAGAAACAATAAATAATGAACAAATGATCTATGACATAGATAATTATGCTAATGAATTAAAACTCAGATTACAAAGAGCTCATGATAGAGCAAAAGAATCACTAAACGTATCAAAAATAAAAAGAAAGTCTCAACAGAAGAGAAATGTAGAACCCTCAAATTTCAAAGTAAATGATTATGTTTACTTAAGAAAAGGAACTAAAAAAAAATCAGAAAGTCCATACGAAGGTCCATTTAAAATAGTAGACCAAAACGGAGTAAATTACACAATAAAAATCAGAAATAACCTTAAAGACATACACAATAATAGACTAAAATTATGTAGACATAATGTAGATGATAACTAATGTACGCAAATGTAAAATCCTAACTTAACTATATAGACATAATAGCCAATATACATAAATGTAAAATCCTAACTTAGATATAAACACTGTACATAATAGATAGCATTTAGAAGTTAGTAATACCTGTACAAAATGCATAGGATATGGTAGAATATGTAGCATAATGAAAATATGTAAATAAATAAGATAAGTAATTAGTTAGATATAAAAAAAAAAATAAATTCATCCTATAAGTCAAATTTATTTTTTTTTCATATTAGGGGTAGAGGTGTAGTATACACATTACGTACGTATATACAAACGTACATACATAGCATGAATAATAATAATGCACAATGCTTAATGACATGATATGAGCACATCATTGTACGCACATATATTATTGTGCAAGCGCCATATCATGCTTGTAAGCAAATATATCTCATATTGCAAAACAATACAAAACAAAACAGAAATACAATTTACTTCCGATTTATCAAAAGAAATTACAATCTTAAGAATCAGCAATTTGATACCATTTACAAGTAAGTCAAGTAGGTGACAAAAATGTGTGTCATAACAATTGATGTAAATTATTATTGTGAAAGGTCATTCAATAAGTAAGAAAGCAATGAATTTGCTTATTGGACAATTCATTTCTTGAAATTGCCATTTCTTGCTTATGGAATGATTTTCCATAAGAATCTATGTAAAACAATTATATAAAAGACGAAGAAAAGAATAAAGAACTCAGACTTGATTATTACTGCATTGAAGTATATTCATTTCTCGTAATTCGGCTTCATAGCCTACTGATCACAAAGCGGCACTCTTCAGCCTGATCAACCGACCTAAGCAGAGGCAGTAAAGCGGCATATAGACTTGCCTTGCTTACCTTTAAAGCTTGAAGACTATAAAGCGGCAAATTAAGACTAGTCTTGAGCTTAAAGATACAAATAAACAAAACAAAATATTACACTACTACTATCCATACAGGAAAATAGTCTTCTAGTAATTTACAGCTTGGTTGCTTACCTTCGCAAAGGCTACACTTCCTATATACCTTACGTAACAAAATAATAAAATAATTTTGATTACAAAGTAACCTTACCATTTTACGCTCAATACCTCTCTGCTGAGTGATAATTGCATGTGTGTATGTGCAGCCGTAGTCCGAATCTGTAGGCAACTACATTCGATATCATCAGCCCACGGCATGCCATGACGGCACAGCGACATTGCAATGATCACTCAGCTGAGAATTTTTGTTTGAGGAATCGTAGTCATTTGGTTAAGATAATTTTTTTTTAAATAATTTTGTTAGGAAAGGTATGAAAGTTTTATTACGGTTCGGAAGATAAGGAAGCAAGCTTAAGATTAACAGAACACCATTTTTCTGTATGGATAGTAGTTTAGGGCGGAGGAGCTATTCAAATGAAACTTTTGCCACTTTTACATAAGAACACTGCAAATATTTTAGAATGTAAGGACTACGTTGGGCCTCGCATGTGGTAGGGAGGGAGTCTGTTTCATGGCTTGTGAAGTATTCTCGAGGGTTTTGCAACGGTGCGTGATTCTAATGCCGTTCCATTCACACAACGCCAATATTATGTAGCTTGTTTGACAAATCTAGTGATGCCAGAATAGTAAACTTTTTTGAATTTTATAAATTTTTTTTTTTAAATATTCTAAGAATATTTTAATGCAAAATGATTTGTCTTTTATGGTTGGTTTTTTCAGTTTTGTCAAGGGATGCAGGGCTTTCTTTGCTTCCAATGAGGAGCCGCCCTTGGTAATCATTGAATTCTCATTAAATGATGAAAAACTAGTTCATTTTGTGAAAAGGTATTGCATTTTAGCACTAGGCTCAGTGGCAGAACCGCGTTCTGCTAGCAGAATGGCCAAATCGACATCTCTTATTCGAAAACAGCTACAACTCAACCGACAGAATTTAAGGCTCATTGAGTTCTAATTAAATGCTGAAAAATTGATTCGTTTTGAGAAAAGGAATCGCAACCTAGCACTAGTCTCAGTGACAGAACCGCTTTTTGCTAGCAGAACCAGGCCAAATCGACATCTCTTATTCGAAAACAGCTTAAATTGAACCGGCAGAATTTAAGGCTCATTGCATTCTAATTAAATACTGAAAAACCAATGCAATTTGTACGTGGAAATTTGTCATTAGGGCTATTTAGTGCAGTAGTGGTATTCTTTTATAAATTATCCACTCCAATATTCGTGTACTTTGAAGGAATTCTGTGGTAGATAAATTAAATGAAAATTATTTATATGTCATTGTATATGTAGCCTTAAATTTGCCTTGAATTCCTATATGCTTTTTTAATAAGGAATAATAAGTTTTAGAAGTTTTTTTGTTTGGTTCTGCTAACTTTTTCTAAAGCTAGCAGAACCGTGATTTCTGGGAAAACTATGGAAGCCGTAAAATTTATTTTTGGCCATTAAATTAGCCTAAATGAGCCTTAAATATACCACTACCTCAAAACCCGTTCTGCCAGCTTTAAGAACGTTGGATCTTGGTAAATTTCATTCTAACTCGTCGAGTGGTACACATTGAACGTACTTAGAAATTAATAAAAATGTATAAATTTTTCCCACCTTTTCTTTTATGGAGTTAATCAATTTTTCAAGTGAGCGGCTCATAATTCTAAAAATACGTAATTAAAATGGAGACTTTGTGTGGCAGCACTACGAAAGAGTTTCCCGATTTCACCCATTTACGAACTGAGATCTAAGATGTTTTTTATAAAGGCTGTGTACAAAACTTCAGCACTCTACGTCAACGAATGCAGATGTAAAAATCAAAATAACTTTTAATTTTATGTACATATTTAGGTCCAATACCTATTTCTCTATCATATTTATATCTGTGAATTACAAACGGGATGATAAGCATATAAGCTTATAGATTTCATATACAACATAAAGAGCTTCATTGAATGTAATGAAATGAAGCCTAATAATTTTGGCAACATTTTTGAACTTATTAATAAAACAAATAAAATCAAAAATCTTACTGAACTAAGTTTTTCGATTTTATGTATAAACAGAATGAGAGATCAAAGCCAAATTTTAACGGATTTAACAAACGTGAATTATAATGACCACACTAATGAAAATTTATACTGACAGCAAAATGTGCAAACACAAAAAAGTTTTGTGAGAGATGAACAATTATATAATGTTTTAGTTGAATGGGGCATGCAGTCCGAAATAGCCTTATTTACTCATTTCTTTCAGCAGCTAATTCTAGAATTCGAACCAATTTTAAATTTTATGTTTTACTAATCACCTCATATGTGAAAATTACCAAAGGTTGAGTTACACATCATACTAATCACTTTGCATGTAGACATTAGTGAAAAAACATAGTAGGCAGGAATAAACAGTTTCACTTGGCATGTGGAATCTGGCAAAATCACAGCAAACATTGACCTAAACAAGTATTATAAAAAGTCGTTGCAAATAAAAAAAGATGTCAGTTTCTCGACAGGACTATAGGAAGCAACACGAAGTACGTACAGTAGAAGTCCCCAGCAATCAATCATCAAAGGTGCATCAACGGGTATATGTTGAATACCTTCCAAGTTTTCTTTTCAGATTTTGCGAACCCCAACATTGTATCTCGAATGATGCAGTACGTCGCGCAGAATCTGAACACAGATATTGGGAAATTGTACTGATTTGCACAGAAATGTGGAAAGATTGATACTGTTCCAATATCCCCCCTTTCACAACAATTTGTGTAATTTGAGTTTCATCAAATCTAATAGACGTAAAAGAAAAAAACTATCCAATAAACTGACATTTCGGTCCTTGAAACCGGATTTGTGCTACCCATTTTATATCACTAACGCTGGATTATATTAACAGTTAGAAAGTAACCGGAAGTTTCCCACAAAACAATCAGAGAAATTTTTAAAAAAAAACTAGTACTGTCTTCGAGTAAAAAATAATCACGCAATAATTAGAAAATGGCAACAATCGAAAAATTATGCGTTAAACAATGCGTTCTAGCAGACAAACTAGAACAATTCATCAAAAATGAAAAAAAACTCGGTTAGAAAAAAGAACACCAAGTTTTTATGAGACGCAATTAACAAATCTAAGAAAATTATGGGCAGATTTTGATATGAATGACACAAAGCTTAGAGATGCTGTTATAATTTTAAAAGATACATGTACGCACGAATATGTACAAGAAGAGACACACCCGATATGGGAGGTTAAATATATGGAATATTTAGGGGATTTAACTGAAGCAGTACTTCACAATTCTCCAAAGGAGAGTGTAGTAAAACCAGGAGGAACTAACGCAGCTGTAACTACAATTGATCATACAAGTAGCAACCTCTCAGTCAGATACCTCGCATTAACCTACCAATATTCAATGGCGAATATTCATCGTGGAGATCATTTCACGACTTATACGCGTCATTAGTGCACAACAATACACAACTACTTGCAGTATAAAAGCTCCATCACTTAAAAGGATGTCTCACGGGAGAAGCAGACCGACTGTTAAATTATATTCCCATTACTGCAGAAGATTATGAGCCAGCTTGGGATAACCTCGAACTTCGTTACGACAACAAGAGGGTTCTAGTAAACACACAATTAAAAGTACTCTCAAATCAACCAATTGTATCGATAGAAAACGCAAAGAGCATTAAGTATCTCGTGGATACAACTGAGGGAGGTTTACAGCAATTAAAGTCATTGGAAGTAGATGTTTCAATATGGGATAGATTGCTGATTCATTTATTGGTACAGAAACTGCCTTTCGTAATTCTACGGTTTTGGGAAGAAGAATTGGGTGACATGCTGAAACTGCCAACGTTGAAACAGTTGCAAAGATTCCTGCTAACTCGATTCAGAGTCATAAAATCAATGTCGCAGTCTGTGAGTGTCAAGCCCCCAGTCCAGATAGCAAAGACATATCACATAACTAACATAACCAAATGTGCGGCATGCAATGATGCACATTACGTGCGAATTTGCAAAGATTTTATTCAGATGAGCACATCAAATCGCAGAAAGTGCATTGAAGATAAAAGACGATGCTTCAACTTCTTTTCAAGCAAGCATTCAGCAAGGCAAGAATTGCTATGGGTTACATCATACCTTGTTGCACACACCTGTTCAAAAAGAAGTATCAGGTAAAGGCAAGGAATCAGAAAGATGGTCCAGCTTTAACCATAGGTCTCTTGAAAATAATGGAGACACAACAGGTTACAAGATGCAATCCAGCCGTTATGCTTAAACAGAGGAGGAAACAAAAGTTTCTTTACAACAAAAACCCACAACGCATTATTAGCGACAGCGTTAGTAAAAGCAAAGGATCGAAAAGGTCGATCTGTAGTGCTGGGTTGCTTAGTGGATCCAGGTTCACGGACCTCTTTTATTACTCATAAAATGTGTAAACAAATGGGTCTTAAGAAAAGACCCACTCACTTACAAATAACCAGGTTAAATAAAAGAAAAACAGCATGGTCAAATCAAGAGGTGACACTTGAATTGATTACGTGCAAATACAAAGACAAACGTGTCAAGGTGGATATGCTAGTCATACAAAAGATTACTCATCATCTACCAACAGTTCCAGTTCAGATAAAACAACACTAAGGAGGAATCAATATGACATACCCTAATTATTGGAAGCCAGGACCAATCGACATACTTCTTGGAGCACAAGTATATGCCAACATATTACTAGATGGTTTACGAAAGGGATCCAAGAAATCACCAATTGCCATCAATACATTATATGGATTGATAATTTTAGGAAACATACAATCAACAGTACAGAAAGTGGAAGTATTTACGGTGATCAATCAGTTAATGGAAAAGTTAAACCATTAACTTAAACAGTTTTAGAAAACTGAAGTGGTCCACAACAAACCTATAATGAAGCCAGAAGACAAGGAATGTGAAAGACTTTTTAAAGAAACGCACCGTCGAATGAAAGATGGGCATTATCAAGTGTAACTTCCATTTTCAAATGGAAGAACGCCTAATTTTGGTGCCTCGCGAGGTTAAGCTCTAAAAATATGCCAGCATTTGAAAGGCAAATTCATTGTCGATAAAAATGTAGAAAACGAGTGTACCTAATATTAGGACGAATACATCATACTTGGACATATGGAGGAAATAGATACAGCAGGTAATGCAAACTGTAAGCACTATTATACTCCTCATCAAACAGTTTTCCAAGGCAGCATAACGACTAAGCTTAGAGTTTTGTTCCACGCCTCACAAGTCACTAAACCAACAGCTACTACCCTGTCGGAAATGTAATGATTCCAGAAATACTTATATAACCCATTACCTGTAAACGCAACTAATTATATTTTGGATTCCAAGCTATCTTCTTTTCATAATGTGATGTCATAGGAAGGAGTAGATATCGGATCCTCTCTGCATTACCAGGAGCCTATTACGTAACTAGGGCGGTTGGACTAACTTCTCTATGCATTACTTGAGCCTATTATAGAAGTAGTGCGGTAGAACTAACTCCTCTATGCATTACCAGGAGCCAATTATAGAAGTAGTGCGGTAGAACTAACTCTTCTATGCATTACCAGGAGTCTATTATAGAAGTAGTGCGGTAAAACTAACTCCTATATGCATTACCAGGAGCCTATTACATAAGTAGGGCGATCAGACTAACTCCTTTCTGCAATACTAGGAGCCTGTTTCATAAATAGCGTGGTTGATCTAGCTTTTTCCACAATGAAACAAAATTTGTGAAAGAATTACTGCAATACAATAATGCTGTCTGTCCGTCTGTCCTTCTGTAAGGACTGCACTTTCTCCCATTTTCTCATGCAATTTTTCTGCCTCTCAACATTTCCTATTACCTCCTGTATTAGTCCAGAATATATCCATACTACCCGGTATATAATTGATCGGTAAATATGGTTCCATTGCTGCGTTAAGTAAGGCTTAATAGTCAAATACTCTTTAAATTTTATATTTTTATTTATAAAAAGAAAAACTTACTTCAGTAAAAAAAAATAAAGCGAAATTAACATAATAAAAATAAAATGCATTAATTCAGTAATAACTGCATTTGTTTTTTGAGATTAATAATTTTCAATAGGTCACAGAATCAGCTTTTGCTTTTTCTTTTTTATTTTGCAAGCATTTATTTTTAAAATATTTGTTTTTAAAGCACTTAAATCCTGCTCTGACTTGTTCCTTATATACCGTTTCTGTAAAGCCCTCTGTTGAAAGTGATTCTAGAAAATCGTTTGTATTACTAAAGTACTCAAATCATAAACATATGGAGTCTATATAAAAGTAACATAATAGGCATTAAATTGTTTAATTATAAAGGTACTTACGAAGCAAAGCTTTATTTATTTTTTTATAATTCTTAAAGGCCGATTTATTGTGTATGCCATCGTAATTATGCCCCAAAATAATCTCTTCCCCGATAACTTTCTCCAGATGTTTCACAATTTCACCGGGTTTTATAATTTGTTTTAATGCAAGTACCTGAATTAAATTAGATCATTTAATTATGAACACGATCATAAATATTCAATTTGCTTACAAACTCTTCTTCATTACTTTCATTTATTTCATTTTCTAATTTTTTTAAATCCTCTTCGCAGGTAACTGGGAACCTTTTGATTATTTTATTATTTATTTTGTTTTTCTTGTGCAGATCTTTTAAGTAAACAGTGTTCTCACCCAAAGTATTCAATATAAATTCATTTTGACGATTGATGATATCTGTCAAAGTATAGATTAAGAATTTATTCTATGTTATACAGGGTAATTCTGATCAAGATACCTTCCGGTATACCACGCGATTCCTTGAGGTAAGCTGATCAAAAAATTGTTCTACATACATACCCCCCCCTAGAAACCTTCCTTTAGGAATTGTGGCCAGTTGAAGATTTCGCCAATATTCGCGAGAATAAATGAGTATAACTTTTGAACCACCTTATAGATTTTGGTTATTGTTGGCTTACTACATAGCCAAGAATAGTAGCTGTCGAAAAGTGTATTACTCTGTATATTTTAATTAAGCATCTTTGAATTATACTCAAATATTTCCAAAATTTTAATTTTTTTACACACAAAAGTTTTTGAAATAAATAACGGATCTATGAAATTTGTGTGTAAAAGAAATCAAAGTTTTGGAAATATTTGAGAATAATTTTTGATGGCTTCTTATTCTTTTTTTAAGTTGTTGCATGTAATTTTCGAATGGATAAGCAGTCAAATTATTTATAAATCCCAAATCCTTGATACATTTTGTAAGGTGGAGAAGGCTGTGAACGTTAAAAGTAACACTGCTTTCGGTATACAAAAGTGGGAAATATTCAACAAATAATTCTATCATTTCGTTTGCTGTGCTTAAATTACTACTGTAACTTCGTGCGCAAGAAAGTAAACGATATGCGCAATGAAGAAGCAGAAAGTGCTAGTAAAAGTCATCATTCAGTATGCTTTTGAAGACAACTATTCCAGTATACAGTATGAATTGTCGAAACTCTGTTGATTTCCATCGTAAGATTTCATCCAGACCTCTAGGTTTTCTAGCAAATTCCCTTGGCATAAGCGAAGAAAGTGCCATCAAATGTTTTGATATTTCATTTATACTTTCTCTATTAAGTTTTAGAGATGCTTTTCTATTAACTAATCTCAAAATTATTTTTCTGGTGATCCCGAGATCCAAAAGATGCATTGGATCTAAAGGAAATTGCGTGATCAGACTGATACCGATATTTTCTAAAGCACTAAGTCTATTGTAAAAGTATTTGCTATGAAAACTCAATTCCTTGCTTTCTAAGAAATCTTCATCTGTACGTAATTCAGATACTCTTGTAGCAAAAGTCACAACATTATTTATTCTTCGTCCAATTTGTTTACACTTACAACAGCCATTAATAGAATTGTGTCCTACTGTGCCAGATACAAATGCTCGAGCAGGCGAGTCACAAATAAACACTCCTATTTTGAAATTAAGGCATTTAACCTCTATAGTTAAACCATAGTGAGAAAAATTTTCTACCTCGTTAACAAAATCGTGTAAAAAGATATCTATATTACTTGGTTTTTTCTTACCAAGGAAAACACCTATTAGGAAGATGTCAATATTTTTTATGTTAACTATTCGGCCAAGTATTGGCCATAAACATTGAGAAGAACTTTTGAACAGTGGTATTCCGTCTATCCCTATATCCAAAATTACTTCATCATATTGCACCAATATATCTTTTACTTTGTTCAATTGATTTTCAATTCCGATATGGATATACTCGCCCGGTGGAACTGTCCTAATAATGATATCCTTGTTCCTCTGTTTTAATATACTTTTACAGCTTTTCGGAACGTCCAAGCTTTCAGATTTCAGTATATTTAAAAGTGAATCAACGCTTTCGCGAGGTGGGTTGAACGTTATATACCAGTCTCTCAATTTGCTCTTAAGTGGTTTATTGACTTTATTTTCTGGTAGGACTATTTTTTTTCTTCGAGAGTATTATTAGTAATATTGTAATTTTGTTCAGAGGTCAAATCAGTTAATATTGGTGTAACATCACTTTCATTACACTCGAATTGATTTTTTAAATCGTTCCGGCTTTCCCTAAAATTTTTGATTAGTTTCTCTTTTTCAGCTTTTATCAATCTATATAAATGCCGTCTACTATAATCATTTTTCTCTGCCATGATAGCAATATTTATTTCAGACCCAAGAAATGAAGTGTTCCTTTAAAATAGGCATTTAAGCTAGTGGATTTCTGAAATTATGGAAATGAACACTAATTAAATTTTTACCTCAAAAACTCAGTTCAAAAAGTATAATTGGTCTAATTTCGCAGTGTACGCGGCCTTCACTAATCCTGAGCACCACAGCCTGGACCTGATAAGCCCTCAATTTTTTCTTAGAAAGTTACTGCAAGTATTTTCTTAGAATTTGTATGCTGTACATATTGGATACCGACAGTAATGCCTCGCTCCAATATAAAATCAACGTTGTCTCGACCAAGGCCGCAATTTTTTCCTTGAAATTTATTAGATATTTTTTCTTCAGAATTTGTGTGCATTTGGTTGACAACGGGTGCTTGGGGGCGGCTAATAAGCATTTAAGCATAAAAACAAGCAAAACTTAAGCGAGGCGTAACGTGCCTGAACATGTTCATTTTTCGGAGATTTTTGTCTGTATTACTACTTTAATTACCAGGTAAGTAGTTTCATCAGACAAAGATGTAGCATATTACAGAACTAGTTCACGGTGTAATTCATTCTGACTTTTCCTAGAGGGTAGTTGGGCCAACTATACAACCCAACCTATTCTCAACACTGTTGAAATGGAGAAAATATAAAGTTGCAATAACGGCAGATGTTAAAAAGATGTATAGAATGATCTGAATACATCCTAAGCATCGCGTCAGACGTATGCTGAAAAGAAAAAGGTCCAAAGAACTACAAAGAATCACAATTTAAATTATTATAAGTCACGACACTTACCTAATAAAAGATATTTTTCCTAAGGCAGGCTATCATCAGCCAAAAAAACAAACATTATGTTACGGTCGCAGGCTTAAGATTTTAGTGCAGCTCCATAGCTATCCCACGATCCTCTATGTGTCAGAGTGCAGACGTTCATCCGCGTAAACAAGTCCGAGCAAAAATTAAAACTAAGGGAAGAAGAAGAAATACGGCGGAAAGAAGTTCTGTCAAAAAAGCAAATTAAGGAAGAAAGGAGGTAGCCATTTTTGTGGAAAGGATCGTATCAAGAAGCATTGAGAAGTTAGTAAATTTTAAAATTAGATCAGAAAAGAAGTAAACAAAAGTTCATCGCAAGTGGACTAGTGAATTGGGCGACTAAGGTAAGAAGAAGCTAACGTGGGAAGTAATCCGGAAAAGAAAATGTTCAATAGTGCAGACATTTTGGTAAAACTGGAACTCACATTGGCTTCTCGTACCGGGAATGGCAAAAAACTAAAAGAAAACTCTATTAAAGGGAGTCCATCCAAGCTAATTTAAGAAAAAGGGGGCATCCTGCAGCGCTACGGCGGCGAGACACCAACACAGCCAGCAAGGCCCTCTCCTGATATCAAAAAATTATCGCCCTAAAGCGGTGGCAAAATTTCACTGAATTCCTCCAGATTGCGAGAATCTAACGATCCGCAGCGCATCAGTATCAAAATGGAGCATTCTCGCCGCGGATGTGGAGAGATTCACCCCGAATCGTAGGCAACTGCGCAGCTCAATTGTGCGTCTCACCAGCACCCGACTGGACGTATTTAGCACGTATTCCACCTTACTGTCCCCCCCAGTTTTTTTCTCGCACTCCAAAGTCAAAGACAATATTATATAGTAGTATAGAATATCCACCTTTTAGTTCCCGATAAAAAGACAGTGAACATCTGTAAATAAGGAGAAAAGCCCAAATCACACTCCTCATAATTACGATTTCACCGGAGCGACATATTCGACATTAGGGAATGATTGAATCTGAGTAATGCAGTCCCAAATATTAGCATAGAAAAGAAGGGAAAAGTGAAATTGTGCATGCATACGTATGTCTATATATATCTTCCTATAGAGTAAAGCGGATCATCCAGGAGGCGCCTCTTCGATGGAGCTTCGACCAAGGAAAATAATGTAAGTGTCTTCATATTCGTAAATTTTTTATATACATATATATATATATATATAATGCATGTCATCAAATTTTACTGAGAGAATAAAGAGGTATACCTCAGCGTCAGTGGCGTCACGAAGAATTTTCCAAGTTTCGTTTTTGTTGTAAGACCTGGTAAAGGCATTTGAAATACATATGGAATATTGATACTCGCGGATTTAGTTAGACTTAAATTAGATTTTTTTTTTAAACAGATCTTTCGTTCTTGTTGTATGACCTGGTAAAGGCAATATATATCGAATATTTATACTCGCGGATTTAAAAGCTTCTACAAATAGATTGTTACAAGTAAAATCAAAAAAGAGAACCCATCAGGGTGTTGTGGTCCTACGTATACCGTGAATGATTCTAATCCAACAAAGACTAGGCCAGGTATATCCGTAGAAAGGGGTACGAAGAACGATTACCGTAGATTGGGATTTGCGCTTACTCACTGTCTAGTTGAGAGGTCAGGTACCCTTAGGGTAATACAGGCATTTGACACACAGAGTAATAATTAACATGAAATGAATTAAAGATAGGTGTGAGTATAGTTTGAGAGATTTTAAAATTAAACGAAGGGTAAGAAAATAAAAACCCAGTATGTACCTTATAAAGTTAATATGTGGAAAAGAAAGAAAATAACTAGCCTAATCAGATATTAAAAAGAAATAAACACCAATCTTAAAACGCACATTAAAAGAGACAGAGAAAGACATTAAGAAATAATATTTTTAACAACGTACAATTAAGATGTAATGAATCATATCGTCTCTGGGCTATTTAAATAGTTGTTCCTATTTCTATGGAAATTTTTAAGACAAATCTTGGGTCGTATAAATAAATTAAGTAAAGGTTAAAAAAAGTACATCGTTAGTTTTCTTTGTTGATTTTTATATAAGATTGAATGACTACTTAATAATAAAGCATCTAGCATAATGAGACAGTACTCTAGGCTTAGTTACGGGCTAATTTTGCTTACCTGGGAAACATGGCTTTCTAAGATCTTCTGCCTCTTTCTCTCTCGGGGGCTGCGCTCCTGTCATGGGGAGGTTCTGAGTCCACTCTTCCGCTCATTTCAAGTGGTTCTTTGAGGGACATTGAAGCAAATTCTGCCCTCAGTGTCGTTGGGTGGTTGGGGCGAGCAGCATATGTAGGGCCGAACATCAGCGCTTTCGACGTAAAAGGGTAAATGGTGTAAGGGCCCCTTCAGGGCGGGATAGTGTGGGTCGTATTTTTTAAAAGGCATGAATTTCTTTTTCATTATGACCGGTGGCAGCTTCAGGTTATTGGTTAACCTCCCTATAACTCTCCCGTAATAGCCGAGGTGCTTGAGAACGCAAACTTTTCATGCACACATTAACACTACATGCCTTTACGTTAAAATCTTTCATCTAAGATTTTTAGAGAGTGGTCCTGGGGACCTTTGTCTTGAGGATTAAGCTCTTGGAGAGAGAGGGAGAACTTTAATGTTTTTTTTTATTTTGTCGTTGAGACAACGTGAGTTTAGCTCATAGAGGTTTAAAATCGTTTTGCTTTTTGCAATAGTAGAGTTTCGCTCACCGCAATATTTCTGGACTGCAGAACAGTGTTTCTGTCCTTTTTGGATTTAGTTTTGCTAATGCGATTTTGCGACGATGGTTTTCAGTTTATTGAACATCAGCCCTACGTTGATGAAAAGTTTTTTTTGAATTTCAGGATCAGTAAGATCTGGCTCTATTGATTTTGACCACCCCGGATTTTCTTTGGACTTTTATACCCTAGATGAAATCTATAGGGTATACTATGTTTGTCGTTGCGTTTGTAACACCTCGAAATAATGATGGTAGAGCAAAATGGATTGGACACCCATGCACAATATTAAAAGTTATTGTGATTTTTACATGTCCGTCCGTCCGTCCGTCTGTGCGCACGATAGCCCGAGAACGCGTATACTTAGAGAGTTGAAATATTGTATACGGACTTCAAAAAAAAAAATGTAAAATTAAGTTCAAAAATGAGACAAATCGGGCAACTCCTCCGTGGGGTTGCCATACAAAAATGTCGTTTTCCGCTATATATTTGGACACTGCCTGAGAACGCGTTGACGGTGGAGAGCTGAAATTTGGTACATGGTGGTTTCATTACACTAGCAAAAAAAATTTCAAAAATGGACTAAATCGTTCTTGGTGTTGCCATATAAAAATTTAGGTTTTTTACGTATACTTTGAAAACGATCAGTCCAAGACATTTGCATTGCACTAAAAAGTTCTTCAGAATACGAAATCCTATAAAATTGGTTACAATCATTTTTTCTGGCCGACAAACCGTTCTAAAAATATATGCGAAAAACCACTTCAAAAATCAAACTTGCACAGAAGGGTGACAGTACAAAATTTCATAAGGGCATTCATCTAGGGTATCATGAGAATTGGTCCTAGACCAATTCTAGCTTTTCTACTTGTTTTTTCTAAATTTTGTACAATGGCTACTATGCGAACACAACCGGACAATGCACCATCTGTCAGGATGGAGACTGGTCGGCCAAAAGGAAGGGAGTAGAGACTATTTGTGGACATATGTTTCAGGCATGTTTACGAGCGTGGATAGGCGAACAGTCCAATTGTCCAAATTGTAGGTGTCGGCTCACACAGTATGACTTCACGGTCTATACAGCAGCCGCTCCGAAAAAGACTTCTACGAAGCCTGTAAATCAAGAGCTTCAACAGCCCGCACCGGCCTTCAATCTGCCCTCATTGACGATTCCACCAGTTAATCGTGGATCCTTGTCACCGGGCTTACAAAACTTACAGTCACCTACATTTTCACATCCGACTTCGAGGATGAATAGTCCAATACCTACTACGAATGGTCAAGGCCTGGTAGCTTCAGAAGCGTTGATGGCTGGGTTAAGAATACAGATGCAAGATCTGATACCAGAAGGAATCTCACAGAGTATGAGTACTCTGCGAGATGAACTGTTTAATAATTTTATTCGGCACGTTCCCGCTGTACCATTTCCTCCCACCGACACTACTCCACCACCGCCATCTATTGTTGAGCCCAGACCTGGCCATTTTTCAATCGACTAACAATCATAATTATTTTAATCGATTCTTTCTCTTGTCACTTAAATATTTGTAATAAAAATTAGAATAAAATATAAATGCTGGAATTTAAACTTTGTGTAACATGTGGCTAGAAATAACGCAGTAACAAATATGCAAAAAAATTTCATACTTTCGTCTTTTGCATGAATGAGGGAAAAGAACTTCCTATGCACTATTATAGTGCGATTGAGCTAATGAGTTTAAAACAAAAGTCGCGAAAACATAGGATAACCCGAACGAAAAAATCTTACTGAATCCTTCAAAATCTTATCAAACTATTCATAATAATGTACTTCGAGTCACACTACCTCACTTTTTTAAGAAAAAGATAAGTTTCGCTTTGCCCAGGGTGCTGAAAGGAGATGTAAAGTTCCTCTCAAATAAAATTCCCATTTTTCCCGAAAATCTTAGAGAATCCAGCATGAATTTCTTCCACTTTATCTCTTCAGAGAAAAACGAATGAAAACAGAAACACGTGCTGTTCAAATATCATAGAATTACAGCAACAACACGTTTCTTTTAACAGCAAAAACGTGTGTAAAACGTTATCAATATTTCATGAAAACCCGTTTTCACAAAAGCGCGGGCACATTTTATGAGAGTAAAATCTGAAAACTCCGCCCCTTTTCATAAGTTTTAAAGATAGTTTGATTTTTTTCTTCTTTCTTCCTTTTCTTGCCGTGTATAGTACTTTGAACACAGCTAGAATAAAAGCAAAATATTTTGTTACATGTACTGTTAAATTTGATTTACTCTGTTTTGGGGGTTCAGTAGTTACATTACTACTGAATGCGACTCACAATTACTGCAAAATCGAGTTATTACTGTACACACTTGGCATGATTGACTTACAATATCCCTCAATATTGCAGCTAACACTCGCTTTTGCAAAATTGCGAGAACATTAGGTATAGGCAAAGAACAACGATGTAACAAGAAGAAAACGTTCCATGTTTCCCGCATAAGAACCCGTTGAAAAGGAACAGATGTATGCATTAAAAAGCAAAAAAATAAAAAATACAAAAAACCCGTATCTACAATATGAAAGAGAAAAAAGCTCATCAATGAAATTTTCATGTAAGACTGAAAGAGAGAAGGAGTTTTATACTCAAAGCCTTCGAATAATTGAGCATAAGAGCTTAGAATGAATTACGCTATTTATGCAACAAAATTCGTTCGGTGGAACCAATCAGAAGTTTTTCAGTTGGGTGGAACCAATCAGAATGACCTTAATGTAAACAAACAAATTTTGTTGCGAGTGGAAAGAGAAAAGAACTTTTGATAACGAAAAACGATGTAAAACTGAAAGAGAGAAATAAACCCTGTTTTTCCCCTTTCTGGAACGATTAATATAATTGAAATGAAATCAGCTGATTGAATACTATCAAAGTTTCGTTGGGTGGAACCAATCAGGAAGTCAGAAATGTGTGTACGATAACTAGATCTGCCAACACTGCAACAGACCTGTTCAGTTTCCAATTTGTGAAATACGCGGGCGGAACAAATTGGAAGAAATTTGACAGTTCGGGACAATCAATAATTTAATTGTTGTGGATGCGGAGTGGATTTCTTTTCTTCAATTTAAAGTTTAATTATCGGATATGTCTGCTACATCCTAGCCCCGATCACAGGTCCAAGTTACAAGAGCTCTCAAAGGTGAAAAAGGAGGTACATATTAATCCCTGTAATTTGTATTTATTGCCCTTATTCACAGATTTCATTTTTCGAAGACGTTGGCGTCAAAACCTTAACTTATTTGGATAGTCTTTATCAATGGGACAATTTACAAAAATCCAAATTTTATAAAGGATTACCACAAATAATATCTACATTACCGCACAGTTTCAATATGCAGAGCATTTTGCCTTGCTTAATAAAGGAATTTGTGAATTCTCCTATGATTCCATTCGTTTTGCCAAATGTACTGTTAATAGCAGAGAACTGTTCAAAAAAGGAATTTTGTGAACAAATTCTTCCTGATTTAAAGCCGATTATGAAGCTTCAGGAGCCTATTCAAATACTTTTGATTTTTATTTGTTTCCCGCATGCATTATGGTTCGGAAGATAAGAAAGCAAGCTCAAGATTATCACAACACCATTTTTCTGTATGAATAGTAGTTTAGGGCGGAGGAACTATTCAAATCAAACTTTTGTCACTTTTACATAAGAACACTGCAAATATTTTAGAATGTAAGGACTACGTTGGGCCTCGCATGTGGTAGGGAGGGAGTCTGTTTCATGGCTTGTGAAGTATTCTCGAGGGTTTTGGCACGAGTGATTGCAAGGCAGTGAGCTGGAGCTGTATTTGATTCCTGTAAGTCTGACAGAGTATGGACTTGCGCTTGTACAGGTGTATTTGAAAAATTTTATTCGACCTGCTCTGAGTTATAAGAACTTCTACTAAGAGCATCCGCGTGTGTGTTGTATTTCCCTGGCTTATACTCGATGGAATAGTCGAACTCAAAAAGCTTGTGATGAAATCGAACTAATCTTAAAGTGGGGTCCTTGGTGCTGAAGACTACTTTCAAGGGCTTGTGGTCTGTATAACAGCGAAAATTCCTTGTAGCCCAAACAATTGCTAGTAATTCTCTCTCAATTGTCGAGTAATTCTTTTCTGCCTTATTTAGAGCCCGACTCGCATAAGTTATAGGGAGATCTTAACCAATTTCCCTGTGGACAGGGCAGAGTAAAATCCGCATATATAGGAAGTGGCGGTGAAGTGAGATTTCTTTTAATCTCGTTAGAAGCATTCTGGCAGTTTTCTCTCCTCGCAAATTTCACATCTTTTCGCAACAAATTAGTCATAGGACGAGCAATCTTGGAGAAATTGGGTATAAATTTCCTGTAGTAGTTATCTAAGCCGAGAAAAGATTGAACTTGTCTAACAGTACTCGGGACGGGAAACCTGTGAACGCATTCTGTTTTGAGCGATCTAGGAAGGCTCCCCCACTGGAGCATTTGTGTCCCAGATAAATGACTTCGCGCCTTAGAAACTGCCATTTCTCTGGCTGTAACTTTAAATTATTTTCTCGTAAACGATCAAAAATTTTATCAATTTATTGTTATGATCTTCAAGGTTTTTCCCATAGATAACTATGTCATCTAAGTAAACGAAACATTCTAGACCTTGAAGACCTGTGAGAGCATAATTCATCAACCGTTGGAAAGTAGCTGCTGCTCCTTTCAATCCGTAAGGCATGCGCCGAAATTTATAATGCCCATAAGCTGTACTAAAGACTGTCGTGGGTGTATCTTTAGGATGAACCAGTACTTGACGATAGCCACTGGCAAGATCCATAGTAGTGAAATACCGGGAATGACCTAGTTGGTCTAGGATATCTTCAATTCTGGGCAATGGAAAAGCGTCACCTATTGTTTTATCATTTAATTCCCTAAAATCGACCACAACCCTCCATTGTTTTTCACCATTTAGCCCCACTCTCTTTGGAACCACTAACAGCGGTGAATTCCAAGAGCTTTTGCTAGGTTTATCTATTTCACTTTCTAGCATTTCTTGGAGCTGTTGATTTATAACTTCTCTTTGCGTCTCTGGAAGTCGATACATCTTTTGATTAACTGGTTGGTCAGAAACTATTGGAATGGTATGCGAAATGGCACTGGTATAAGTGAGTTTGTCGCCAACCAGATGAAATATGTCATTGTAATGGTGGCAAATATTCAAGATAGAAGATTTATCATCTTCGGAAAGAGTTCTATCTAATGTTAATTCTTGTTCTAGTCGTACAAGGCGTGATACTTGCAGAGAGTCTGTTTGAAAGTTTGTTTGAGTCTGTTTGAGTAAACATGTGGAACTAATTAATTTTGTTGGTGAGGTCTCGTTTTTTGGACAAGTAGGGTTAGTGAAAATACGGTTCACTTTTAAATATAGACTAGAACCGCCATCGCTACTTGGCTGCAAGTTGTAGGTATATATACTATTGGGCTCCAGTGTAAGTGTGAGTTTTTTAATGTAATTAACGTTAAGTACACCAATTAAGTTCTCTTTATTTTCGGAGCTTACCAAACTATTAGCTAAAAAAACTCCTGATTCCACTTCTTGGGGTTGACAAAGCATTCCTTGCTCTAGTGTCAATGGTGCTTTAACTATTACGTGCGACCGCGCAGGTATGTGTACTGGATGTGGGAATTCAATAGTACACTGCCTGATATTGTCAGTGAGAGAAATTTTCTTCAAATTTGGATCTTTCTTCCTACTTTCTTGAGGCTTCTTCACTCGTTTGGTGGCACTGTCGTCTAGTTGGATTTCGACATAGTGGGTGGTTTGAATAGTTTCCATGGTTTTTTTTACTCGCTTCTTTTTACCAGTATCGAAAACATGTTTTTCATTAATTGCGGGCAAATGCGGTATTGTGAACTCTGTTACGGTCTTACGGCAAGCTTTGGGTACATTAGAATCATTTTTAGTAGGTGAAAAGAAATTTTTCGAAACTGGGTTTCTTGAAGAACAATTTTTTTTTATCCGTAATCTAAGAAATATTGTAGCAAGTGTTATACCATTTTAGAATCCTTATTAAATGCGTCAACTTTTAAAGTTACTTTCCAAACTGGCGTAGTACATTTTTTTTTTCATTACAGTCAGTTAAAGTTGGGTGAAATATTAATTTTCTTTTCTTGGTTCGGCAAAATGTGACATTCTCTTCCAAGCTGGAACAGTAGGCTTACAATTTAAAGCAGCAGGCTACATAAGCACTATTTGGGATTACATATGAAAAATAAAATTGAAAAAAAGTAAAGATATGTAGCAACAGGAGCTAAAAAACCATCACAAGGTGTACATTTTCTCGAAAACAAAAGAAATGTCTATAATTTGAAAAATACATGACTTAGATTTTTTTTTATATTTTTCTGGTAACTGTTATGATTTGGTCTATCATCCGATTCGGGCTTGACGTCGACTTACGGGACACCCTGTATATGTATAAGTATTATCGTGACCCAATCAAGAGTTGATGGATTTGTCTAGTAAAGTTAATGAGTAATTTTTGTTGAAAAGAGTTCGTAGTTTTTCAGTGTTTAACCCCAATTACTCCCAGAGAACCGACATTTGGCGCAGCCGGTGGCACATGGAGAAGGTGTCTAAATATGTGTATATGTTTTCTGGAGAAAAATCTCCAAAACTAGCGAAGGAAGTACATCGTTTTCTGAGTTTTTGTAAAGATCTATACGACCGAGCAGCAGCGGCCTTAACATTTTTGGCGCCCTGTTCAACCGGTAAAGGGGCGCCTTTATTTTCCAGTGTTTGTTTTTTCGTTCAGAATTTATATGGCCATTATATTAAAGACGTAGTAATAATATTATGTAGGCGTTATATTTTATATGTACTTACTCATGAATGTGAAGTCTACCGTTCATTTAAAAGAATTTGTGTTTCTAAATTTATTAATCGGAGGAAATTGTGTTATTGTTCTTATATTTCATGTATACAAGTTTCGCAATATTAAATAAATTTGAATTCAAAGAGTTAGTAATACATTTAAGTCATTTCTACATCACTTTTGAGGTAGATTTATGAAGGTGCACATCACAAACTTTCATACGAAAAAATTCATCAAATATCTATACCTAAATTTGGTATTCCATTAAAATCTTACGATCTTAAAATATTTATCTTTGTTATTTTCCGTAAAAACGGCTTTAAGCTTCCAATGTTTTTAAATTAATTAATATTTCATGCCTCCTGTAAACTATTTATCTGATTTTACAATTAACAAATAATTTTTTTTAATTTAATTGTTGGAAACGTCGGTTGAATAAACAAGAGGTGAGAGGTAAAGTACACCCCCGATGCGTTTTTTTAGAGAGATTTCCCTATTCCTCGAAAAATAAAAACAAACCAAAATTCTTAACATAATCAACAAAATAAATACCAATTCAATAAAATAAATTTATAAATAAATCCAAAATAACGAAAACATGTAAATAATTTCTTCTTAAAATTAAATTCAGAACGAATCATTTCTATTCACTGTTAGCGTCAAATCATTGAGACTGAACACACCTTGCTTTGGAACATAAAATGCTCTAGGTACTATTTCCCTAATTCTTGCTTGCATTCATGAATTTTTTCCTTTCATATTTGAACCGTTATCATAGCCTTGACCGCTGCAATTCGAAATTGATAATCCTAAGCTACTTATCTTTTTTAGTACTATTTCTGTTAGCCCTAAGCCGCTTTTGTCCGTACATTTTAAAAAACATAAGAAGCGTGTTGTTATTATAAATGTATTGTCCACGTTATGCAAAAACCTATTTACTAATGTAACTTGCTCCTCCCAACTTATATCAGGAGTGGAATCAACTATTATCGAAAAGGACTTTGCTTCTTTAGTCATCAGCAATATTTGATTCTGAGCTGAATTAGATATCAGCATAGACAAGAAATACCCAGATATCGACGGTAGTACTAAGAAAATGATGTATGGAAGAGCTGATAGCAAACCTCAATAACTCACTGATCTCTGGTACGAACCAAAAATATTTTTCAATATAGGCAAAAATTCATTTCCTGAACTGCTTGGCTTAGATATAAAAAATTATTTAGCCTACCTGCTTGCACTCCATCCGCAATTTTTTCAAGCTTACGAACTGCTTGGCTTAGATATAAAAAAACTATTTAGCCTACCTGCCTGCACTCCACCCGCAAGTATTTTAAGCTTTTCTGCGTCAGAAGGTTTTCTTTTTACACCCGCGCCTAACATTTAAAACAAAAACAAAACCACAAAATTGTCCAAAAATATTTATACGTAATATTGTTTTAAGCAAAACAATTACTATAATCTCAACTGAATTTATTCTAAATATTCGCTTAAAAAATATCCCAATCCCACAACCCACGCAGGCGCAATTACAATGACAGAATATAGTAAACGCGCCTTAAATTTCTTAATAAGTACATACATGGAAGCACTCTGATATGAGCATGATTTTAAATTGAACAGTGTGTAGAAATAACAAATTTGCAATAATGTGCTTTTGCTTCGCATTGCAATTCATCAAAGTTCAAGTCTTGGGTATAGACACAGACAAACAGCAACAACAATTACAAAAAATATTTGTCCGTAGTATTGTGAAAACAGAAGGATGTTCACCCTTAAATATTGATGGCACACATTTAAAATGAATAATTTGTCTAATATTATCTATTAAAATGCAATTTTTTGGTGATAATTTTCAAAGTAGCGTCCATTTTATTGAATTTTATAACTAATTTTGGAAACTTCCAGATTAAGCATATTTAAAAAGTATGAAAAATTACATTATACTTCTCAATACACAATGGTTCAAGTAACAGAGAACATGAAGTGGATGAAAGCTACATTCAAACCCATGTGAGCATGTTTCTATTTTGAACAGAATTCAAATTATTTTCTTCCTATAAAAAGCTTTGTCGCCCTTGTTGGTACTAATAATTCGTTCATAAGAAGGAGCAAACTTTGATTTTGAACAGAATGCTTTTTAAAATGCGAAGAAAGTTGAAAGTTGATTTGTGTATGTACTTGGTTTGTGGATGAAATTATTTTGTGTTTGATTTGATGTAGGTTTGCGGTAAAAGTACATTTTAAAAACTGTTTCGTAAGTTTTTTTTGTTTTTTTTTTCTTAAAGTTTGTAAGCGTTCTGTGAATTCATAATTTCAGGAGTTTAATTCTTTTTACAATGCGGCATTTTTGGCGCCCTCTGATTACAGCGCCCTGTTCAAGTGCACACTCTACTCTGCTCATATGATAGAGCCGGCGCTACGACCGAGTGGAAACCACAGAACAAGGCATCTTTATGAAGTGTGTGAAGTATCGAATGACGGACGATGCTTACTACGTGATAAGCTTTGATGAGCCAAAGAACTTGTAAGCATTGCAGAAGTCAATCAGAGCCGCTTACATGCCGCGGAGATTGTTTAGCGAGCTACGGATAGAGATGTTAGCATGTCGACAAAGGGCAAGAAAAGATATCGGAGATATAGACGAAGGATTACTGGCGGAGTTCCAAGGGGATGCAATAGCCACATTTAAAGCTGCAGTAAGAAATCAGGCTATCCAGATTCACCTAACAGGACGAAAGTTCGACTCATTAGAAGCCGTGCGTGAAGAAGCGGAATTTTATGAAAAAGACGCGATAAGACTTCAGCTCAGGGTACCAAGCAGTAAGGGTTTTTCACAAGAAGGATGGAGATGTACTGTTACGTACACCCCTTACCAAAATAAATTACGTACATACATACGTACATTACATATCAGGCCTACGTTTATCCAAAAGAAAATATGTACATACTTAAATTGATTCTTAACAAAAGAAAATATGTACATGCATTGCATATGACTCTACAATTCTTGCCAAAAGAAAATATGTACATACATATGTACATACCTACATTGCATAGCAAAAAAAAATCATTGCATGCATGTACATACCTGCGGTGCATTATATCTAAAGAATGGCGCGTACATACATATTATTACTGACCTACAGCAATTATTTCCGCATTTAAAACAAGTTGAAAAAGAAACTGAGGTAATACCCCTGCGCGCAAGAAATCCCACAGTGTAATATGACGACCTTGCGCCGGAGGTAAAACAAATGTATGTATGTAGGTGACCAAATTGATGGTTCACGATGAATGACGTGAAGTAGTAATGACCAGCTGCAAGCATTTAGCCAAATTTATATTTATGTATGTATGTATAGAAACAAAGTACAAACGTTTGACGAAAACAATATTTACGGATGAAAAACGATGGATGATAATGGCCAGCTGTAGATATTGAGCAAAGTGCAATTTATATATATATGTACATGGCGAGCGCTGTGAGGAAATAAATTAAGAGCTTTAGCTTTACTTCCGTAGCAGTTAAGGTTAAAATTTAGTATAAATATTATAACGTTTTAATTAAAAGATCAGTTGCAATCGTAACTCACAAGAGACATATCAAGTTGTTTTTACTAGGAGCAAAGCTGTTCAGCTACTCCACTACACCACACTAGGAGTAAAGCTACATTAGCTACTCCAATACACCACACACAATAGGAGCAAAGCTATATTAGCTACTCCACTTCATTAACATTGGAGCAAAGCTACATTCGCTACTTCACTACACCACACCAAGGAGCAAAGCTATTTAGCTACTCCGATCAATCAACGTACCTACAACCAACGTATCGTCATAAAGAAGAGCGAGTAAGCTATTTCTAACAGTCAGATTAACAAATAAGGTGCTTGTATGAGAGCACTTGGCTATAGCTTGATAGCAAGTACTTCATAAACTCAAAACAAGTTTCCTCGTAAGAAACAGCAACAATTTGGACACATCTGGTTTTACTGGGATCTGGAAGTGCTCCTTCGTTTGAACATTTGTATCCGAGGTAAATCACTACTCTGCGAAGGAATTGGCACTTTTCGGGTTGTAATCTAGTATTATGGGCTCTAAGTCTGTCGAATACCTTAATCAATTTCTCGTTGTGATCTTGTAAATTTGTTCCATATATTACAATATCATCGAGATAGACAAAGCATTCTAAGCCTTGGAGACCCGTTAGAATGTACTTCATTAAACGCTGGAAGGTCGCAGGAGCGCCTTTCAGCCCAAATGGCATTCTCTTAAATTCATAGTGCCCATATGCGGTACTGAACGCAGTTTTGAGGCTATCCGTTGGATCAACAAGTACTTGATGATATCCGCTTGCAAGATCAAGCGTAGTGAAATATCGCGAATGCCCAAGTTGATCCAGTATATCTTCTATCCTGGGTAATGGAAAAGCATCTCCTATAGATATCTCGTTAATTTTACGGAAATCTACTACTTCTCGCCAGCGTTTATTGCCGTCAGGTCTAGCTTTCTTGGTGACTACAAGCAACGGAGAGTTCCACGGGCTTTTAGTTAGTTGAATTATGTCATTCTCCAACATTTCTTTGATTTGTTCATGTATGACGGCCCGATGCGTTTCTGGGAGTCTATACATTTTTTGATTTATGGGGGGTGGGTTTTGTACTATGGGTGTAGTATATTTTATTGTATTTATGCACGTTAGTTTGTCTCCCTTTAGATAGAAAAGGTCATTGTATTTATAGCATAGCTCGAGAATTGACTTTTCTTCTTCTTGATTTAGATTTCTAACGAACAGTAATTCTCTACATAAAGCCACTAGCCTATCTTGACTGTAACTTGCAATGTGGCTTACGTTTATTGAATGTGGATTGGAAAAAATTCCCCAGAGAATAAGGGCACCATTCGTGCTGTTAGTTTAACCACCTTTTCATAGTTTACAGACATTTTGTCTGTTTTATTGTGTTGTTCTGTGCGGAAGTAATTTGAGTGTTTATACTCGAATTTGGTGTGGCTAACGCCTACTTGGATACTAGGGCGCCGGCGCCCAAACTGTGATTTCTTGCGAGTTTATGGATGGTCTGCTTTGGGGTGAATTTCGCTCTACTGTTGGGCTGTCTGAAGGACTTTTGTTGTCAAATGACAATGAGCTTATTGCTGCCTCAAAATCTGAGCCAGGAGAACTTTGATCAGGTCTGGGCATGAAAGCCAAAACTTCGAATAAGTGTGAGAGGGAGAAGTAGGGAAGAAAAGAAAATAAGTAGTTTAGCGACTTTTGTTTTAAAAACAAAGAAATTTGCATTAATGTGTGAGATCTGCCCTGTTTTATCACTTATAGTTAATAAAAGCTACTTAGCTTGGAATGAAAAGAAGGCGAGAAGAATCAACAAATTTCTTTTTTAAAATGCCTTAGATATAGTATAATATATCTTTAACACTGGTTAAAGTGATTTCGTTAATAATTGTTTGCCTCTTTTTAACAATTTTTTATGGAAACATACTTAAAAATGTTTACGTTCTTTCCTTTTGGTGGCGTTAGCTTTGCTTAGCTATATATATATATATTTATTTCTCAATTATTTTATCCAGGGAAGTCGTACTGCAATTTGGGGCTTCCTCCGTGTGTTGGCTGGGTTAGAAGCACCCTATCGTGGTATTTCTGATATTTCTGATGTCAGATTCAACAGTTAGATGTTCGTATGCACTCGTAGGTTCGATAATCAAGCCTTTTCAAGTATTTGTAGGTTGAACTAACTTCCTTGATCCTACCGGCTGCGCCAATTTGTTGCTGTTTCTTTGCGAGGAAACTTGTTTTGAGTTTATGAAGTACCTGCTATCAAACTATAGCCAAGTACTTTCATACAAGCACCTCATTTGTTGAATTGACTGTTAGAAATATCTTACTCGCTCTTCTTTATTACGATACGTTGGTTGTAGGTACCTTGATTGATCGGAGTAGCTAAAGTAGCTTTGCTCCTTGGTGTGGTGTAGTGGAGTAGCTAATGTAGCTTTGCCCCTATGTTTAGTGTAGTGGAGTAGCTAATGTAGCTTTGCTCCTAAGGTGTGTGGTGTAATGGAGTAGCTAATGTAGCTTTACTCCTAGTGTGGTGTAGTGGAGTAGCTGAACAGCTTTGGTCCTAGTAAAAACAACTTGATGTGTCTCTTGTGAGTTACGATTACAACTGATCTTTTAATTAAAACGTTATAATATTTATACTAAAATTTAACTTTAGCTGCTACGGAAGTAAAGCTAAAACTGTTAATTTAATTCCTCCTTTCGTCAAAGGTTTATACATACATAAATATAAATTTCGCTAAATGCTTTCAGCTGGTTATTACTACTGCACGTCATTCATCATGAACCATCAATTTGATCACCTACATACATACATTTGTTTTACCTCCGGTGCAAGGTCGTGATACCACAATGTGTGGTTTCTTGAGCGCAGGGGTATTACCTCACATTCTTTTTCCACTTATTTGATATGCGGAAATAATTGCTGTAGGTCAGTAATAATATGTATGTACGCGCCATTCTTTAGGTATAATGTACCGCAGGTATGTACATGCATGCAATAATTTATTTCTCTCGCTATGCAATGTAGGTATGTACATATGTATGTACATATTTTCTTTTGGCAAGAATTGTAGAGTCATATGCACTGCGTGTACATATTTTCTTTTGTTAAGAATCAATTTAAGTTTGTACATATTTTCTTTGGATAAACGTAGGCCTGATATGTAATGTACGTATGTATGCACGTAATTTATTTTGGTAAGGGGTGTACGTAACATACATGCACCTCACCAAATACCTTTCAGAGGATTTCCTGGAAGAGCATATGGACACGTCGCGAGAGAGTGCCACAAACTACCCTTCTGTATAGAATGACAGCAATATGAGCATGAAGCACCCAATTGCCGAACATATCACGTCAGAGTCGCACATATTAGAGAAGTTATTAGTAGTGGATTCCATCCAGCAGGGGAGGGGCTTTACTGCCAGTTTGTCGACCTCTATATAACGAACTGCCAGTGAAAAGGCCAGTGAAAAATTAAATTTTCAGAACAAGTTTATCGTCTCTGTTCCATCAGATATAGCAGTAGAAGGTTAGTTAAGACTTTTAGTAGATTCCGCATCTAGCTGTCGTATAATTAAAGTTAATACCATAAAGAGGAATACACCCATACAGATACATCACAAAATTAGAATGGACTGCTGGGATCCGATAGGAGCTCCATAGGCATCTGTTGTGCGAAGTTGCAGATAGACAGTAGTCAGCATGCCTGCAAATTGAACGGCATTAGTGATACGGACTCAATTTCGGCCGTCGGTGTACTGCAAGTTTGATTAAGTGACTGAAATGAATGCAGTGGTAAATTGGGATCAAGACCAGTGGTCCATTTTCTAAAAAGAAATCAACACTGTTCACTCTCTTTTACTTTCAAGAAACTACTACACTTATTTTTTAGAATTTTCCACTATTAAGATCACATTATGTATAAAAGTTATTAGGTCAACGATTCTAACGTTTGGGGAAACACACTTACAGGATTGTTAATACATATATAAAGAGGTATCCAATATATGGTGTTAATATATGGCAAAATTTAGAATAACTTAACTTGCCACCACTTGCTTAGCTTAAATATTTCGAGTAATCGTATTAAGAGAGGATTATATAAACTGTTGGGTCAGAGATCAACACACACTACAAAACATACTTATTGACTTATTGACTTATTACGATGTACGATTTTAAGAAATAGATATGTTGAGTCAAAACTCAGTACATAAGTTTGGGTCAGAGATGATTTGCATCACACTGAAAACACTTATTGGCAACAAGTTGTAATATAAGATCGACAAGAATGTAATATAAATATATATGTATAATAGATATGCACACGAAATGTATAATATATATATATAAGTCAAAATATAGTCAAAAAATATATGAATAAATATTAAAATGCTACAAGTGACTGGTACTAACCGATCTAGACCTTGGCACTTCAGGAATTGTCTTTAAGCTAATGTTAACACACTTTGTTCTAATATTTTGTTAGAACAATTCTTTATTCCCGTCGAGACAAGAAATAAAGTGTTTTGATAGTAAAAGATTATCTCAGTCGAGATCCGAGATAATATTCTTTTAGCCAGTCGAGACCCGATATAAAGTTAGTGTTAGTAAATATCTTAACTTCAGTCGAGACCCCAAGCAAGATTCTTTATTTCCGTCGAGACCAGAAATAAAGTGTTTTGTTAGATTATCTCAGTCGAGACCCGAGATAATATTCTTTAAGCCAGTCGAGACACGATTAAAACTGAATGTTAGTACATATCTTAACTTCAGTCGAGCCCTTGCTTGCACACGACACCAATGATAGAGCAGCAGAGGCGCATGATAACAAGAATTGCCATCCCATCTGTGACTTTACGGTACAGGCGATAAAATTTGCATAGCAACAAACAGAAGTGCATAGGAACAAGAAACTTAGAGTAACTCATGCTGCTGTGTTAAATTGAATTAAATTTGTAAAAAATGTGACGCTTGATGTTAGAAACGGAGAATTTCTTGAGGATAGGAGGAGGTAATATAAATATTATGGGCACAGTGGAAATAGGCTGGATGGTGGACGTAATTGGTAAGAAATGGTAATTAAAGAGCTTATCCTGTAAAAGACGCAATTTCTTCGTGTGAAAAATACGGACTTCGGCATTATAAGCGATCTGCATGGCGCTATGAAGGTAGGAACAATGTCTGTCCTCAACTACGGAAAGTCCAGAAGTTCTGCCAGAAGGTAAGACAACATTTTAGGAATATAGTCGTAAACCAGGTAGGACAGAGTTACATCAAGACAGAAAGAAAGTATGTGGAAAATTCTACTTTCACTGCTAGTTCAATGACACATTATGAGGTAAGTGTTCGTAGGTGTCCGAGCAACGTGTCAGGGGCTATCAAATTTTAGAAGAATTTTGAGGTACGGATTGTTAAAAATTGAAATAACAGAGTTTTACAGACTTGCAGACTGAGAAAGGATAGGGAAGGTGATACTATGATAGTCGCGGGAATGGTTCGGTGGAGGACGAGTCAATACAACAGCTAAGGTAAAGTTATATAAAAAAAGTTAAAGAATTTCTAAGTAAAGAAGAAATATGAACATGTTGTAAATGAATAGTACAATAAAAGAAATTAGATGTGACATTGACAATTAACGCTAGTTCGTAAAAGCTAAATATAATGTTAAAAAATCTCAATTTACAAATAAAGGACTGTAATGGTTACTGATTTTCCCATTTCTAGTCTGAACTAAACAGAGGAATCTTTGCTTCAGCCTGTTCTTCTTCTTCTTTCGCGACTAACGCATGCATTGCATGTATTATCAGCGTGATGTATTTGAAATCGCAGCTGCTAGAGCTTTTTCCTGAATGATTTTTCTCCTTTAAAAGCTAGTTACTCATAAATTTGTTGATCTTTTGTCAAATAATGGGTGAATAAGAATTTTGATTATGACCCTACTATTTACGGTTCTGCCTTCTTAAAGCTTGGAGGATAAGAAAGCTTCAAAATATGTATGTCAAAAAAAAATAAACGTAGTGTAGTGCTGCACTACACTACACTACGTTTATTTTTTTAGGAGCTCAACGATGGATATACATACGGTAACAGAGGAAAGAGGTACGCACCCAACCTATCCATTTTCCGATTCCTTCCCAAACTCAAAAACCGTAAACTACAAAACTGTAAAATAAAGACATCGCGTAATTAATAGTTTTATATCTTTTTCGGACAGTTAAAGTGTTAATGTAAAATAAAATCATAAGTGAAGTCAAGGCCAAAACTAAAGCCTGTAGGAACATGCTAAACAAATATCCCGGGATATCGGTTCTGTTAAAATCGTCATAGTTGAAATTAGTTTCGTTAATCGCGTAAGATCTGGATTTGGATTTGGAATTTGGAAAGAGGTACGCAGACGAAAGCAAGTATCAAGCATGCAGCGAAAGAGAGGAAAGCAATGTTATACGAAACCCTGGACTATTTAGCTCTTGTAGATATGGATGCAAAATTTGGAAGTAATTCCCGCAACGGATGGCTAAATATTAGGAAACCACCTTATTGGAATTCTACGATTAATAAATATTACTAGCACAGCACGCAATTGAAGGTTGAGAGCCTTGTCATATGATATACAGAACTACATATAAGAACTTTACAAAAACCAATTTCTTTAAGTAGGGGTGTACTCAATATATTTGAGAGAACTTCATCGTGCCGAAAAGAAAATCAATGAAAGATATGCAATATTTCTAAAAATATCATTATCAGCACATAAACCTCATGGCAACTGTATAATAGACAATATTCCTATATTAAGTGTGTTTAGACTCATCATCGATAGCCGGAGATATATTGTAAGAAATCATACAATTTTCATAATTAGAAATATTGTGATAAACCTTTAATTACGTTTGCTTGGTTTATCAAATTAAATGCACGAAGAGCAGCCTATGGGCTTTACTTATAACGTTATTTAAGAGGAGCAGCTATTATAGCGTGAACTCCAGAGATATAGTCGGGGAGCAGCTAGATAGCAGAACTCCACCTGAATTGAAACACGATGAGTGATCTTCTAATAATGGTTCTTTCTTTACTTTCCTTAGCTTATTTATACAAGTTAAAATTAGCTTATGATAACAATAATTACTATTATGATTACTTACTTTATTATTATTTCCTCATCGAAGCCCTCATGTTGAGTCGCGGTCAGTGATCGATATTTCGTCACTGCTTGTTATTTGCGCGCCACTTTAGTGGGTCACATTAATCGATGCAATTTGTGTATTGAGTAAGGGTGACCTAGTCTCGTATTTCTTTATGTATGATAAGGGTCGGAAGCGTTTTAATGTTATGAGTACTCATTGTGCGTGGCCAATAAGTATGTCATAACATTATGAATGCAGGTAGGTATGTATGTAGATATGTAGGTAGGTAGGTAGATATTTATGTATGTAGGTAGGTGTGTTTATATGTAGGTTTGTAGGTATGTTTATATGTAGATATGTTTATATGTAGGTATACCACACCCTCCCCCTTTAGAAAAAAAAATTGGTTTTTAAGAACAATAATGAGGCCTTTGTGTTTTTATAATGAGCTAAACATTTTTTTTTTAATTATGGAATAAGTGAATTAAATTATCGAATAGTCAACATTTAAATTATTAGTTGTTTAAAATCTACTTACAGTATATGTTACATTTATATGTTTATTAAATTTGATATTTTTTTAATAATAAGTTTTTTTATTTTGTATGATTTCCGTTAATGCTTTTAGTTATAATTTTCATGGTGTATATTAGCTTTTTAATAATATTTATTAATCGTATCTGTTCCTATGACTATGTACGTTTACGTTATATAATGGGCGTAATTTCTTTTGTTATTTTCGAACAAAACTTTATTTTTCAATAATTAGTGGCCGTTAACCTTATTCTATGATTATTTTAAATGGCTTAAGGTTTGTTGTTTATTCATTTCTCGTATATATATTTTTGTTTCTTGTACTTTTAATATTTCTTGATTTTTATCTACTTTCTTTAAATGCGGCTATATTAATTAAATTATTTATTTGGCTTTCTGCAGAGGGCGTCAGACTCTTGGTCTGATATTTTTAATTAATGTCAATCTCCAATCTTTCGATTTTCCTGCTCTAGTGCGGGTATTACTGATTGGTTGAATTCCATTATTTCGATTTGCTTGCTCTAATGCAAGTTCTACACATTGGTTTACTTCTATATTTATATACAGCTCCAATATTTCGATTTTCTTGCTCTAATGCAAGTTCTACTCATTGGTTTATCATTCTAAATTTTTATTCTTTATTTTGTGCACATTTCTTATGTTTACTTCTTTTACAGTTGCAGCTATTATTTTTTTCTGGCAAGTTAGTAGCCTTCTTTCGGGATAGTACCTCTTTAACGCACATTTGATCAGACTAGGTCGATGTTGGCATTTTTCCATTATCCAGCTTTATTTTCATCGAAATTTAGCAGTAATCTTCTTACAGATGTTGTAGAATGTTTTCAAAGACGTACCCAATAATCTTTGAATTACACGTTTTTGTTAGGAGACTTACTGCATATTTCGATGCTATTAGTCTTCCATATAATGATGTTTTGTTATATATTTTTGTTCGTTTTGTTGCCCTTGTTGTTTCTTCAAAGTTTGCTTCCATTATTTAACGCTTACAGTTTGTGGTATACAATAGTATGCCATTAGTTTCATTAGACTTGTTATTTATATACATAGTGTTCGTTGTAATGAACATTTTAAAATTTGACACATTTTTTTTTATTATATTCTTATTTGTATATTAACTCAATAATACCTTATTGATGTTGTAATTATAAGATTTAATTCCTACTCTACCTTATCTTTTTCTTATATATTGATTTTTCTTAGTCTATTTTTATGTATCTTAGACCTAACCTTATTCCTGTCTTCAATAATAGAATTAACAGTGTCAATATCGATTACTTTATATGGTCCTTTGTATAGAGGATCCAATTTTTTTCTATTCGGTGCTGTAATTAATACTTGATCACCTATTTGGATTATAGGGGGTTGCAGTTAATATCACTGTTTTGTTTTCTTATTTCTTTCGAATGATCTAGGTATTGCTTAGTGTTTTCTGTAACCTAGTTTTAACTTCTTTGCTATATAGGTCGTAGCTATAGATAGGTTCTGGAGTAGCAACTGTGAGCTCAGAAGGGAGGTTCACTTTTTTCCGAATACTAGTTCAAAAGGTGTGTAGTTGTGAACGCTGTTTGGAGTAGTGTTGTAGGAAAATGAGTAGTATGGTATTCACGTATCCCAATCATCTCTGTTATCATTTACGAAACATCTTAGGTATTCGTTAAGACATTTGTGGTTTCTTTCCAGCGACCCTATAGTTTCGGGGTGTGCAGCGGTTGCGAAAAGTTGCTTTATTTTCAATATACTGCATACTTCCGAGAGGATTTGGTTTTTATGCTCAGTTCCGAGATCTGATTTTATTTTACTTATTGGTCCATAAATTGGTATAAATCCGCTGACTATTGCTTGTGCAATAGTTTTGGCTTCCTTATCTCTCGTAGGAACTATTACTATGCGTATCTATTGTCACAGCTTGTTTTGGTAAATGGTCCCATCCCACAGTGTCTATGGATAGTACGTCGAATAAATTTGCTGGTGTTGTTGTAATTTCTAAGCTTTCTCTATTGTGCGTCTGGTTTTGTTTTTCGCGCAAAGTTCACAATTGTTTACATATCTCGCGATGGTCTTCTTCATCCTTTTCCCTCTATATATCGCTTTTAGTTTTTTGTGCATTCTTTTTTGTCCTAGATGTCCTCCAGTACGTGTTGAGTGAAAATCATGTAGTAGGTTATTAATGTGCGTTTTGTTTTTGATGTATCTCCGTGGTTTGTATATTATAATAGGTATATTTCATAGGGTTTTGTTGCCTATATCTTTAAATGCGGTTACTGTATTTAATTTAAATATTTCGCTCTTTGCAGAAAGTTTCAGAGTCTTGGTCTGAAATTGTACACTATTTTCCAACATTTTAAATACCTGTTCTGGTGCAGATTGTACTGGTTGGTTTATCTTTGTATTTATATGCTGCTCATAAACATTTCTTAATCTGTGGATGATTTGTGTGTGTAGTTTAATTCGTTTGTTGCTGCAACTGTTGGTTTCTATTTTTAATTCTGGTAGGTTTAAACCTCATCTGGGAATAGTACTTCCGTGACATGCGGTTGATCAGGCTGCAGTTGTTGTTCGTTATTTTCTTCTATTGAGCTTATTTTCTCATTTGATTGGTTATTTTGTTTGTGCTTTGCTCGAGATTGTACTTTTAATAATTTGATGTCTTTTAAATGATTTATGTCAAGTTCAATTCTTGATAACGCATCTGCACCAACATTCTCTTTCCCTTTAACGTATTGAATTTCAAAATCGAATTCTTCGAGATCTAGTCTCATTCTTGTTAATTTAGACGTTGGGTTTTTCAAACCAAATAAATATGCTAAAGGTCTGTGATCCATTTTTATACCCTAGATGAAATCTATAGGGGTATACTAAATTTGTCATTCCGTTTGTAACACCTCGAAATAATGATGGCAGAGCAAAATGGATTGGACACCCACTCATAATATTAAAAGTTATTTTAATTTTTGCATGTCCGTCCGTCCGTCCGTCCGTCTGTGCGCACGATAACTCGAGAACGCGTATACTTAGAGAGCTGAAATTTTGTACATGGACTTTAAAAAAAAAGTAAAATTAAGTTCTAAAATGAGAAAAATCGGGCAACTCCTTCGTTGGGTTGCCATATAAAAATTTCGTTTTCCGCTACATATTTGGACACAGCCTGAGAACGCGTCGATGTAGAGAGCTAAAATTTCGTACATAATGTTTTTACTACATTACCAAAGAAAGTGTAAAAAATGAACTAAATCGGGCAACTTCTTCTTGGTGTTGCCATATAAAAATTTATGTTTTTTACGTATACTTTGAAACCGATCAGTCCAAGACATTTTTATTCTACTAAAAACTTCTTTAGAATACGAAATCCTATAAAATTGGTTATAATCATTTTTTCTGTGCGACAAACCGTTCTAGAAATATATGCAAAAGACAACTTCAAAAATCAAACTTGAATAGATCGGTGACCATACGAAATTTAATACGGGCATTCATCTAGGGTATCATAAGAATTGGTCTTAGAACAATTCTAGCTTTTTTACTTGTTATTGAGAATCTTCGTCCATATACGTATGGTTTGAATTGCGTTATAGCCCAATGTATGGCTGTTAGCTCCTTCTCAATGGTTGATTTATTACTTTCTCCTTGTGTAAAAGTTTTAGTGGCATATGCGATGGGGAGTTCTTTTCCATTAATATTTTGCCATATTATGGCACCACATGCTGAATTCGAGGCATCAGTTGAAATTATGAATTTATTGCTAAAATCTGGGTACTGTAATATTATTGGTGACATTAACATTGATTTTAGTGTTTCGAATGCTTTCTGATGATTTTGGTTCCACTCAAATTGGGACTTTTTCTTTAGTAGTTTATTTAGAGGTAGCGCGATTTCTGCAAAATTAGGTACAAATCGGCGATAGTAATTGCAAAAGGCTACGAATCGTCTAACGTCGTCGGTATTTTTAGGTAATAGATAATTTTTTATAGCCTCGTATTTCGAGGTGTCTGGGCTAATACCTTCTGCTGATATTTTGTGTCCTAGGTGGGTGACTTCTGTCTGAAAGAATTTACACTTTTCTGGATTCAACTTAAGGTTTCTTTCTCTTAACCTTTTGAAGATCGTTAAGAGATTTTTCAAATGATGTTGCTGAGAGCATCGGACGACTATAATATCGTCGATATATAAAAATGCTGTTTCTGGTGGTAACACTGCCATGGCTATTGCCATCATTCTTTGAAAACTATTTGGACTCATGTTAAGTCCGAAAGGTAGTCTGGCGTAGTGGAAATGGCCTTTTTTGGTTGAGAATGCTGTAAACTTTCTGGATTGTTTGTCCAGAGAGATTTGGTGAAATCCTGACATTAAATCTAGAGTAGGGAAATATTTTGCTCTACCCATTTGGTCGAGTATTTCTTCTATTCTAGGTAAAGCAGGATTTACATTATGATGACATCCAATTTTTACAGAAATTGTGAGGGAGATAGTTTATTGAAATTTAAATGCTGCGGAAGCAATCATCGCAAAACCTCACACGTACAGTCCCCTCTACTTTTTATGGCAAAACTCGCAAACTGTCAAACTGTCTAATTGGAAATTGTCAAGTTTTTAATCGTTTTTTCGTAGATATTCAAAGACGGATCATGAAAAGAAGTATAATTTTACAAATTCTAAAATATTGCATGAAAGCACGAAGGAGTTCGAAGCAAAGCATGAGATTATATCGAAAAGAATTGTCGCAAAATATCAGATGATGCTGTAATATTCAGTTCTACAATCAATATTTTGTACTATAACGAAATTTTTATTTATTATTTTTTCATATAGTAAACAAAAAGTTCAGTAACTAATTTGCTAATATGTAAACGTCAATCCACTTCATCCACTCAAGTGCTCACATGAAAATAATTCCACTCCACTACCGAACTAACGCCGGTGAAGATAATTCCAGTCCGGTTCGTGTTCACATGACGGATTATCTCAAAGGCGGAATAATTCTAGCAAATTATAAAGGAAAAAGGACCACTGCAGTCAATCTGTGAACACACTACTCTCTGCTTGTGGACAGAACACTACCTCAGAAATAACTTCAATATTTTCTATAAAGCAATATTTAATAACTTTCAATTTCGCAATATTTAATTACAAACTCAAAACTTACTTTTGTTTATTTCGACAAATAATTTTACTTGACAGATATGTAATGCCATAAAATTATAGTAACAAAACAACAATATGGCAGCTCCAGTAGTCGAAATTGACAAATTAGGGTTGCCAATAACAATGTTTTAGTTTCAGTAACTATAAAAACCCCCTATGCTTGAGATTTTTTATGGTTCCGGACACGCACACAGTGACAAATCAACGTCCGGAAAAAATTCAGGGCGCGTTTGCTTCTCTCGTCTCTCGTAAATAAATTTCCGTATACGATGTGCTAGCTCCCTCACAATTTCTGTAAAAATTGGATGTCATCGTAATGTAAATCCTGCTTAATGGGAATTTGTCAGCCAGAACATTTTTGTTCAGATTCCTAAAGTCTACTACTAAACGCCATTTTTTGTTTTGGTTGCCTGATTTCTTGGGGACGAGTAATATTGGCGAATTGTATTGGGACACTGAATTTTCTATAATTCCGTCAGTTAACATTTTGTCTACCTGCTGGTCTATTTCAGTTTTATAAGCTTCGGGAATTCGGTAGTTTTTTGTATAAACAGGTACGTTATTTACCGCTTCTATATGTTGTTTATAAAAATTATTTGATGTTAGTGGTTCGTCATCTAATCCAAAAATATCACTGAAATCGTGACGTAGTTTTTCAAATTCTGATCTTTTGTCTTTAGGTGTTTTAATTATATTGAAGTCTGAAAGTGGTTTTGTTGAAAGTTTTAAATTTTGAAGTGTAACTGTTTTGTTTGTTGTATTTAATATTTTTACTAGTGGGTTACTTTTTGAGATAATAGATCCTGTAATGAATATCCCTGGTTGTACTTCTTGTCTTGCTATGACCAGATTTTCTGAATCATTTTGTTCTTGCATAGCAACTTTTCGAATTATTTCACATCTTGATGGTATGACTATTGAGTTTGGAGAACGACCGCTAAGTATGGGTACCTTTGTTATTCCATCTGACGTATTTATGGTCAGCGTCCAAGTGTCGTAATCAATACTTGCTTTATTTTTTGTTAAAAAAATCTAGACCCAGTATTGCGTCAGCGCCTATAGAAAAATCGTCACTAACCATTTGAAAGGTGTGTCCATCGAAAATTGATCGTTGAAAGTTATTTTTGTATTTGTTGCCCCTATTGATTACCTTTTATAATCTGTTATACCCTGTGTAAAGCATGTATTTTTTGGTTGGTATAATTGATGGGCGCTAATTTTACCTCTTTTAAATATGGAAATATCTGCACCCTTATCCACTATAAGGTGCATAATAGTCCGCACATCTCGACATATGCTTTTATAAAATTAGTTAGGGAGAGGTTTATGTGTAATATTATTGGTGTGTGCGTGTTGGTGGTACCACCCCAACCTTTCCGGTTCTTGTGCTGGCTGGGGGTTTTGGTATTCCCTCAATTCATAGTGCTGAACTCCTCTGTTTTGCGAGCTCCTATGATTGTGAGTGTTCTGCCTTTGACTTGCTTGTTGAACTTATATGGGCCGGTAATTTCTGTTACTATTATTGCTATAGATTGGTCTATTTCGGTTGTTGTATTCTTGTCTATTACTATTATTGTTTCTATTGTAATTGCCAACTGTTTCTACTCATATTTGGGTAGTTACCTGATCTCCCATGTTGGTTGATGTTAAAATGGAGAATGTTATGCGCCTGCTCTTTGTCCACCATCGCCGCTTGTGTTGTTATTTCCGGCAATGTTGTTAGATGGCTGGCTTTTAATATAAGCGATGTTTCTTGACTGGTCACATTATTAGTGAAGGACTGTATTGCAAATTTGTCAGTCAATTTTTCAGCTGCTTCTCCTGTCGCCACTTTTCAATTTTCAGTGCTCTTGTTAGCTGGCTGGAGAGGTTTTCAATTACGTTTGTAAAGTCTACTAATTTTCTATTTCCTTGCCGGCATGTGTTTAATTGAGCCAGTACCGCGTCAGATGAAAGTCTGACTGAGAATTTTTGGCATATTTTTGTTTTTATTGCCTCAACTGTGATAACATCTCCTGTTATTCAAGTTTCGCTTTCCCTGTTATTCGCGTTTTAATGAACTTGATCTTTATGTTTTTATGTTCTGCTGACGTTAATTCATCTAGCAGTTCCATTGATTCAACAAATGTTTCCGTTTCCTCGTGCTTCCCATCATAGGTTTGAAGCAGGGATGTTGCAGTTTTAATATCGAATGCCATCGTGTACCCTTTTTGATCTTTCACTAGTTTTAGAATATCTTCTACCAATACTTTGATTTTGTCATAAATTACTTTGTATTGTAATATTATAGCCACTTCTGTTGGTATCGATACTATTTCCGTTGCCTCTTCGTTTAATTCATCTTTTTCTTGTAGTGTTTTTTCTGTATACAGCCCATTTTTAGTTTTCTTGAAATATTCTAGGATCCTTTTTAGTTCGTCCTCGATTTTTGCTAGTTTGTCCATACGTGTTCTCTAGTTCAGAAGTACGAGTATGTACTGATTAATTGTTTGATCAAGCTTTTAATGAAAATGAGACACCCGGTCAATACAGCCAAAAAAAAATTTTTCGTACCGCGTTCGAATGCAAAATAAATGAATTCTAATTGCTATCATTTAGCTGCTTTCTTGTTCATCGATAATGACACTTTTTATAATTTTATTTTTATAATCTCTACCTATGAGAAAAAGAAATATTTTCCATCAAATTAAATTATCTATCTATTATATATAGTATTATCCATATATATATATTTATTGCTAAACATTTTCCGTACTTCATATTTATTACTGATGGAAGGAATAATTTATTACTGCTTTGTATCTAGTTCTATTTATATATTCGATCTACCAGGAAATTATAAAGTTAACATGTCTATCTCAAAATCAAATTAATCTCTAACTACTTGATTATTCTTTATCGCAGTCCCTGTTAGTTTTTGAGCTCCCAAAGTTTAAATTATTTTATTTAAATAATGCTCCGTGTTCCAATTGTAATCTTACTATTTTTGTTCCATTTTTCTTCCTCAAATTGTCTTCTGGTAGCATTTCAGCCTTTATTGATGGGAATCGTCACGTTGATTGTCATATCTTACCATGATATAAATATTATTTACGAAGTTGTGATAATTTGTCGTTCGCTGTCCGTACAATTTATTATTCTTTGATTGTCACTGATGTTAATAATTTTCCATGCTGTTCTTGATTGTTTGTCGTCTAAAGAATTTGTAATGTAATATATTTTCATCATATTACAGGTCAAAAGAAATTGTAGTTCGGAGGTTGTAGATTCGATGTAGCGTAAGTACTACGAAATCACGGTCTTTTCTTGAAGATTGTCGATTCAATGTAGCTACGATGTCACGGTAGCCATGTGATAAACCTTTAATTACGTTTGCTTGGTTTATCAAATTAAATGCACGAAGAGCAGCCTATGGGCTTTACTTTTAACGTGATTTAAGAGGAGCAGCTATTAAAGCGTGAACTCCAGAGATATTGTCGGGGAGCAGCTAGATAGCAGAACTCCACCTGAATTGAAACACGATGAGTGATCTTCTAATAATGGTTCTTTCTTTACTTTCCTTAGCTTATTTATACAAGTTAAAATTAGCTTATGATAACAATAATTACTATTATGATTACTTACTTTATTATTATTTCATCATCGAAGCCCTCATGTTGAGTCGCGGTCAGTGATCGATATTTCGTCACTGCTTGTTATTTGCACGCCACTTGAATGGGTCATATTAATCGATGCAATTTGTGTATTGGGTAAGGGTGACCTAGTCTCGTATTTCTTTATGTATGATAAGGGTCGGAAGCATTTTAACGTTATGAGTACTCCTTGTGCATGGCCAATAAGTATGTCATAACATCATGAATGCAGGTAGGTATGTATGTAGATATGTAGGTAGGTAGGTAGATATTTATGTATGTAGGTGTGTTTATATGTAGGTATGTTTATATGTAGATAAGTAGATATGTTTATATGTAGGTATGTAGGTACGCCACAAAATTTACGATAGCCAAACATAAGTAATTCACACACAATAATAAAATTTGCTGAAACTTTGTTTTTCCATAGATCTAATTACGAGCACACAATTTTGAGCTGCACAAGCTTTTGTTATCGGAGCCGCCTGACTCACGGTGAGAAAATTTCTGAATTAAAACCAACAAATGCTTACGCAGCTGAAAATTCGTGATCGTACCTAAAAATGTGAATTAAAAATATGAAAATATTATGTAATTTCCTGTGTTACTCTCAGCTCGATTTTGAGTGTGGGAAAATAGCCATCACAACTATGTGATGGCAATATATAAATAATAAATTGACCCCGCGAGGGGGCTTGAAATTTTTAAACCGATCAGTTAACAGTGTCTTTTTCTTTTTAAATCAACGGAGTTAATCTTGATGCATAGGTATTGTACCTAAGTATCACAACACCATTGCCACGGTATTGCATCCTGACAAATTAATCTCATCACCGTTAAGCTGGATGCATAGGTATTGAACCTAAGCATCAAATCATCATTGTCACGGTATTGCACCCTGATAAACTACAGCGGTCGATAAAGGAATCGTTCGCTCAAGAAACATTTTGGTCACCCCGACGTGATCCAGGCGATATGCTTGTGATACGTTCACTCAACAATACCATCAAAGCTTCAATCATTTCATGCTGAAGAGACGTGATCAAGGCGATAGGTTTGTGATACGTTAACCTAATCAACAATAGCCGTCCCAATGAAGGAGTTGTCCGCTCAACAAGAGCAAACTGGAAAAGAAATCCAGGCAATCATCGCGAGTTACAGAAATGATCCTCCCAGTTTCAAGAATTCTGCGAATTACCAGCAGCAGTTAGGGTTTCTGGAAGAAGCCTGGGATTCCTTCGAGGAAACAGATAGCGACATCAGACAACACATGGAGATCAACTACAGCATGCATATTTCACCAAAGACTACTACAAAGCCATAAGAGTGATTTTTGGAAAGTATTCCAATCAATTTAAGGGGAAATTATCCGATCTTTATGAAGAAGCTACCAAAATAGATAAATTAGTGGCAACGCAAGGCAGCATAGGAAAAGCCATTCAGCAGCTTTCCGAAAATTTCGGCAAAGAAAAGATAGCTCGTAGAACACCTGAAGTCACAAACAAGTATAAGCGGCATTTTGACGAAGAATGGACCCAGTTTATCCAAAACGACATCATCTCAGCGAAATGAAAGCTGAGAACAAGAATAATTCCTACTTCTCTAAAAATTACTTTGAGAAGCTTCAAGTACATTATCTAGCGTTTCCCAAGTCGTTTTATGGGAATATTTTTATGAAATATGTGGAATGTGAAGAAAATTGCTGATGCAATTTTCTTCACCTATTTGTGTGATAAGCTAATGATGTTTTAATCATGATTAGCTTATAGGAATATATTTATTAAAATTTTTTTACGTACATAACAATTCTTCCCCCTGGGAAAAAGAGAATTATTCTTTGAAGAGGAATAATTCTCAGGGGAAGTTGTTGTGTGTGTTATTTTGGCGGCTTGGGTCTTGGTCGGTTTTGGCTTCGGTGTAAATTTTTTCTAACATATATATAATAATAAAATAATTTTACATTTTACATTATTTTACTATATCTTTAATACTAGTATGTGTAATAATTTCGAATTTGTGTCTAGTAGCCTGGTAACGCTTTGCTTACTGATCTGTTCCCTATTACTCAGATTTGCAACTGGTCAAACTTACATCTGCTGTTATTTCGCAGATTTAGACACAGTCTTATTTTCATTTGATTTTATTCCTTTACTACTTTTCTTTAGTAAGAGTCTTTATATGTATTTATTTATTCTAACTTATATTTTGTTATGCAATTATAGTACATTTCTTCGTCGATGTGTCGTTCCTTCTAGTCTTGTTATTATTTTAATTTATTTATTTCTATTTAATATTTTATTTCTAACTTCATATATAATTTTTTTCTTTATTTTAATTCTTTTTTTCATCTATCTTTTATGTAGATTTAGTTTTAATGTATTTTTTAGGACTTTCCGCCTATTCCACATTTTGTTATATTTTACTTTCTAGGTTAACATTTTCTATGTATACCTTTTGTACATATTCTATTTTCCGTTTATATTAAATTCTAATACTTTTTTTTTGTTAACTTGTTAATTTTATACATTTTTATTTTTACATGCATTTTTTTTCTTTAACTCCAATATTTCTACCCCCTACCTATTTATATTGTTACGTGCAATAGAAAGAGACAACTGGTGACATCTACTGGCAATAAACAACTTCAGGTTCGGAGAGTAAACGACTTCAGGTTCGGAGAGTAAACGACTTCAGGTTCGGAGAATCGATTATGTAATCTACAGGAAAGTTCAGGAATAGAACAAATAGAATAGTCAAGAAGCTTTTGGAATAGAACACTCCAGAATAATCCGGAGAGTTTCTAGGGTATAAATATAACAGTTGTCATCGCCAGAAAAAGAGTCTTGTCTTAGACGTTGCAGTGTTAAGAAGCGAATTGCGATAATTGAAAGTACAGTATTAGCGATAATTAGAGTTGAGTTGATTAGATGAATGTTTGTGAACTTTTATATGATTAGAGTGAAATAAAGAACTTATATATTAATTATTTAATATTGTGTTTTTAAATAACGAACCAAAGGTCACGCTCGCAACAACTGGTGTCAGAAGTGGGATATATTTGAGAAATAAAGTGGTGGCAATTGGATGAAAAATTAAAAGTGTGATTAATTTTGTGGAATTGTGTTAATTTTTAAAAGTTCTGGAAAATAATTTATATTCAACTGTGAGTGAATTACTACAGTAATGGGGCGCAAAGTGGAGGAGCTTCGAATACAGGATTTGAAAGTGGAGCTAGGGAGCCGCTCATTACAAACGACAGGTGCAAAGAAAGTTCTAGTCGAGCGACTTAGACAAGCTTTGATAGCGGAAGGAAAGAATCCTGAGACATTTGTTTTCGAAGAGAGCTTGGAAGGAACCGACTTTGAAGAAGAGCCTGAGATGAAAATGGAAAAGTTTTTGAGTACTTTAATGAGCAAAATGGAAGCCCGTTTTGATGAACAAAAGAATTCTCTCGAGGAACAAAAGAATTCTTTCGAGGAACAAAAGAATTCTCTGGAATCACGTTTAGATGAACAGAAGAAATCTATGGACGAACAAAAGAATTCTCTCGAGGAACAAAAGAATTCTCTCGAGGAACAACAGAATTCTCTGGAATCACGTTTAGATGAACAGAAGAAATCTATGGACGAACAAAAGAAATCTATGGAAGCCCGTTTTGATGAACAAAAGATTGATTTTGAGGAACAAAAGAAATCTCTGGAAACCCGTTTGGACGAACAAAAGATTTCTCTGGAGAATTGTCTAGAAACTCGTTTGGAGGAACAGAAGAATTTCCTGAAAAACTCATTAGACGAAAAAAATTTGAAAATTGAAGGAATAGAGCAGGAAGTGGCGGAAGCTCAACAAAAAGTCACCGAGCAGCTTGACAGTTTTGAATCAGATCTGGAAAGAATAAAGCATCGTCAGCCTCTAAGCGTAGCAACTGAAATATCAGGTGCAGGTAGAATGAAACCTCCCATATTTGACGGACAAAATTCGTGGCATATCTTCAAGAGACAATTCGAGGCAGCTTCAGAGGTAAATTGATGGAATGATGGAGACAAAGCTATAGCTCTGGTGTTAGCACTTTGAGGTCCTGCGTCAGAACTCTTACAAACTGTACCGATTGAAAATCAACGTAATTACTCTTCATTAGTACAGGCGATAGAATTACGTTACGGAGATGAGCACATGCAGCAAGTATATCGCCTACAGTTGCGCAACAGGATTCAAAAACATGGCGAATCACTACAACAACTGCAGGCAGATGTAGAAAGATTAGCGCATCTGTCATACTCCAGCGTGAATGCGGATTTTCTCAATTAAGTGGCGACGGAGGCATTTGTGAACGCTTTTACAGATCAAACTTTACAACAATCATTAAAGCTAGCAGGAAAGAAATCAACAGCAGAAGCACTAGCCTATGCATTAGCATACGAATCCGCCAAACAAGCTTCACGAAGTGTAGTACGAGGGAGAGAAATTTCAGAGGAAGAATGTACTTGTAATAGAGTGCAATCATCACAGAGCCCGCCTTCACGTGGTGTCCCTCGATGCTGGAATTGTAATAGACCAGGGCACCTTCAAAGAGACTGCAGAAAACGTGGACGAGTGGAATCACCAGAAGAAGAGGGGAAAGAAGGATGTCAAAGATGTCGAGCCAGGGAACAAGCAATTCGTGGAGAGACTATATATCAAACAACGACTAGTCGCATCGTCTCTCCTCTTGAGCAGTCGGAAAACTAGTAAAAACCAACTTCGTGGGGCAGAAGTTGGTTGGTGGAATCGACAGCCCCGAAGTCATCATCCAAGTAAGTCAGTTACAGAGAAATAATAGCAGTCTTGTTATATATGGAAGTTTAGGAAAAAATGACTGCGCTGTTACTATCGACACTGGAGCTTCAAGATCAATTATTAGAGCAGATCTTGTTAAGAACAAATGGCTTCACAACACCACCAAATTTCTACTAAGAACATCAACTAGAGCGGCAGCACAGGTGTTTGGAGAAATAACTTTAGATGTTCAACTAGGCGAACTACTATTTCCTCACACTTTCCTGGTTTCAGACATAATGGATGACTGCATTATTGGAATAGACTTCAGTACAACATACAAAATAAATCTGGATGTCGGAGAGCGGATTCTCAAATATGGCAACATAGAAATTCCTATGAAACTAGGAGAAGAAGCAGATCATCCTGCGAAAGTAAGGACGATGGTTTGCGAAAATATTACTCTTTCGCCATGCTCCGAGACACTAATATGGACAAAGCTTACTGATGACATTGGGACCTGCCGATTCTATCTGATGGAGCCTAACCCCACAAAAGTTACATCGAACATCATCGTTGGCAAGACTTTAGTGAAGGCAGAAGGTGCAACATTAATTGCAGTCAGAGTGCTTAACACATCCGAAAACGAGGTACAATTAAAAGAAGGTGCTATAATTGGAAATTGTGAACCCGTTTACCAAATCGTCAATTTAGATAATGGTAGTAATGTCAAGGAGACAAAAACTATACCAGCTACTACCCAACAGGTTCAGAAACTTCTTTCGTCCAGTGCCTTAAGTGAACAACAACACAACGATGCCAAAGAGGTGATCGATGAATTTTCGGAATTATTTGCAATGAATGATGATGACTATGGTAAAACAAATCTTGTCCAGCATCGAATCGATACAGGAGATTCCCGACCCATTTGACAGACACCACGAAGATTGCCATTAGCCAAACAACCAGAAGTTGCAGACATGATGAACTCCATGAAGAAACAAGGCATCATAGAGGAATCTAACAGCCCTTGGACATCGCCGGTTGTTCTGGTTAGGAAGAAGGATGGCAGCAACCGATTCTGTGTAGACTACCGCCAACTAAATAACGTGACGAGAAAAGATAGCTATCCATTACCAAGGATTGATGACACATTGGATACCCTTTCCGGAGCGCAATGGTTTTCCACGCTGGATTTGAAGAGTGGTTACTGGCAAGTGGAAATACATCCCGAGGACCGACAGAAAACTGCTTTCTCAGTTGGCAGTGGCTTATGGCAATTCAAAGTAATGCAATTTGTTTTAGGTAATGCTCCAGCCACATTCGAACGACTAATGGAATGTGTTCTACGAGGTTTAACCTGGAAAAGATGTCTTGTCTATTTGGATGACATAATAGTAATCGGCAGGACATTCATGGAACATAAAAACACCTTACGGGATGTACTTCAAACACTCAAAGATGCAAAATTAAAGCTCAGTGCGAGTAAATGTGCTCTATTTAAAAAAGAAGTTAAATATTTAGGGCACATAGTTTCATCACAAGGAGTAAGAACCGATCCAGAGAAAATAGAAGCCGCCAAAAATTGGCCAGCACCAAAGGACAAACATCAATTACGGAGTTTTCTTGGTTTAGCTACCTACTACAGGCGATTCGTGAAAGGTTTTGCAGATATAGCAAGAAGCCTACATCAACTTACCGAAAAGGGAAAGCCGTTCATATGGTCGGATAAATGCAACGAAAGTTTTGAAAATTTGAAGCAACAGCTCTGTGAAGCGCCAGTATTTCACTATCCAAAGCTGGAAAAAACATTTATATTAGACACGGATGCCAGCAATGAAGGTATTGGTGCAGTGCTTTCTCAGGAGGAGAATGGTCAAGAAGTTCCAGTAGCTTACTATAGCAAAGCACTTTCAAAGTCAGAGAAAAATTATTGTGCTACAAGAAAGGAGCTACTTGCCATTGTAAGTTCAACAAAGCATTTTCATAAATATCTCTACGGGCAGAAATTCATCCTTCGCACCGACCATGCAGCGCTTAAATGGCTTCTGCAGTTTAAGAATCCTGAGGGACAAGTGGCGAGATGGATAGAGCGACTCCAGGCTTATGATTTTGAAATACAACACCGAAGAGGTCGTATCCATGGAAATGCAGACGCCCTTTCACGACGTCCATGTAAACTTGAGTGCAAACATTGCGCCCGAATAGAAGAAAAAGAAACAACAGCAACTATACAGTTGGTAACCGTGGAGCCATCTACAGGTTGGGACAACGAGGACCTACGAACAGCACAACGAGAAGATCCGGACATTTCACCTATACTTGCTTGGAAAGAAGACATGGAAAGACCAGACTGGAAGGATATTTCGGAACAGAGTGAGAAGCTGAAAAGTTACTGGGCTCAATGGAACTCTCTTCATGTTGAATGTGGTATATTAAAACGCAAGTGGGAAGCACCTAATGGCGAATATTTCCAAATGCAGATAGTCGTGCCGGCATCAAACGTCAAAAATGTTCTAGAAGAAATACACGGTGGAACCTCTGGAGGACATTTGGGAGTGAACAAAATCATTTCCAAAATACGAGAAAAGTTTTATTGGTTACATATGCGAGAAGATGTGGAGGAGTGGTGCCGCAGATGCTCTGTCTGTGCTGCTTGCAAAGGGCCGCAACACAGAAGCAGAGGAGAAATGCATAAGTATAATGTCGGAGCCCCCTTTGAAAGGATAGCTATAGACATCGCTGGACTTTTCCAGAAACGGATGGCGGTAACCGTTATATATTAGTTGCCATTGACTATTTCAGTAAATGGCCTGAAGCTTATGCAATCCCTAATCAAGAGGCAACCACAGTTGCGGAACAAATAATAACGAATTGGGTCAGTAGGTTTGGTGTGCCTCACGAACTTCATTCGGACCAAGGACGAAACTTCGAATCGCGGACTTTACAGGAGTTGTGTAAAATGTTGGGAATAAGAAAAACTAGAACAACTCCTCTACACGCACAATCTGATAGCATGGTAGAGCGCTTCAACAGAACATTGATCGTGCATCTAAAAAAAGTAGTTGACTATCATCAACGCGATTGGGATCGACATATTCCTGTATTCCTAATGGCTTTTAGATCAGCCGTTCATAGTACTACCGGACAACCCCAGCTAAAGTCATATTCGGAAGAGAGATGCGTTTACCTAGCGACCTCAAATTGGGTACCCCCAGAGGTGCACCAAAGTTACCAGAAGACTACGTATCGGAGCTCAAACAACAATTAGCCGATGTACACGAGGCCACGAGGACGAAAGTAGCAACAAATACTGATCGGATGAAGACCCGCTATGACTTACGCGCTAATTCCGCAGGATTTAACGAAGGTGATCTTGTTTGGCTGTACAACCCGAAACGACGTAAGGGATGTTCTCCAAAATTGCAACAACACTGGGAAGGACCATATTCAGTAGTAACTAGAATTAATGAGGTGGTATACAGGATTCAGCGTGGCACAAGATGCAAGCACAAAATTGTTCATTTGGATCGCTTGTGTCAATACTACGAGCATCAAGACCGTGGACCACCTGTTGTTCGGGACGAACAAGCTTAAGAAGGGGGCAGTGTTACGTGCAATAGAAAGAGACAACTGGTGACATCTACTGGCAATAAACAACTTCAGGTTCGGAGAGTAAACGACTTCAGGTTCGGAGAATCGATTATGAAATCTACAGGAAAGTTCAGGAATAGAACAAATAGAATAGTCAAGAAGCTTTTGGAATAGAACACTCCAGAATAATCCGGAGAGTTTCTAGGGTATAAATATAACAGTTGTCATCGCCAGAAAAAGAGTCTTGTCTTAGATGTTGCAGTGTTAAGAAGCGAAAGTAATAAAGAAGCGGAAGTGTATGTAATTAGATTGCGATAATTGAAAGTACAGCATTAGCGATAATTAGAGTTGAGTTGATTAGATGAATGTTTGTGAACTTTTATATGATTAGAGTGAAATAAAGAACTTATATATTAATTATTTAATATTGTGTTTTTAAATAACGAACCAAAGGCCACGCTCGCAACAATATTTACTTTTTTCATTCTAACTTATTTTGTTAAGTCATTTTAATATTTTAATTTTAGTTTTTTGTTTTTGTGTTAAAATTATACCATACAGGGTGTCCCAGACGTACCGCATTTCCTTTATACCCTGAATTCCTCACTCAATTTCGAAAAATAAATTGTATGGGCGGAGAGCCAGAAAATGCACGGTGTGGGCGGTAGGGGTACTGTAGTACTGTTTCCACTTTACACCCTGTAAATTACTTGATATACACCCTATCAAGGCGAAATTTATCTCAGGTGATAGTAAACCGTCTGTGCTTTGCAATGAATGCCCAACCAGCCCTACTCTCATCTGCAATCTTAAGTTGTAGTACGTCAAAGTCCAAAAATTGGAAAAAAGTCCTATTTTTTTTCAAATTTTAACGATTGTTCCGCCAAAATGTACGATAACTATACAGATTATTTACATGATTTAGAAACCCCTGAATGTTACCTTTAATTTGACTATGCACATGTACCTACATAAATGCAACCGTTTTTTTAGATATTCCTGTTTTTATGATGCAGAATTTCATTAATTTTGCTAATAACAATAAATATCACTAATATCGCTTATATTTTGCTAATAACAATAAATATCGCGCCTAACTTTATGCAATTCCACGCTAATTCGCCAAATTCATGAAATTATGAATCATAGAAACGGGAATATTGCAAAAACGGTTGCATTTATGTAGGTACATGTACAAAGGTAACATTCCGGGGTTTCTAAATCATGCAAATAAACTGTATAGTTATCGTACAATTTTGGCGGAAAAATCGTTAAAATGTGAAAAAAATAGGACTTTTTTCCAATTTTTGGACTTTGACGTACTACAACTTAAGATTGAAGAGGTATGGCTGGTTGGGCATTCATTGCAAAGCATATACGGTTTGCTATCACCTGAGATAAATTTCGCCTTGATAGGGTATATATTGTTATCTTTCTTCGTTTCACTATGCCCGTCGGTATATAGATCTGGTCATCAACGGATTCTTCTGGCTGTGTTATGACGCAATTTCACCTTCGATAAGGTCAGCCGGTATAGAAGTGCGATTTCTAACGGAACCTGATAGCGATAGTTAGATACACGTGGGCGGCACAGAATCCTGCTGGCGTTTTCCCCTGGCCGAGCGGACACCACGGTGATTTGATTATCTGTATGCACGTGCGGTTTACAAGGGCTATATAGTCTAAGTCGTACCTTAATTTTCCTTCTCGATGCCCCACGGGGAACTGTCTCGAGAGGCTTATATCACTTTTAGTCCTTTATACTTCTTAGGTTAAGACTTCTTTTTCGCTTTTCTTCAGAAAAACTACAGCAATTCACTTTTATTTGATTTCTTGTATTCTTTCCTTTATTCAAAAAAAAACTTTTTATTCTTCTCCACTTTCCTTCCTCATAAAAAAAAAACTTCTTACAGAAAGAAAAAACCTAGGCATAGACGAAGCTTGGCACTCTCAAAGAACAACTTTTAAAAAAAAAATCAATCCGGTTTTTTTCTATGTCACACATACATCTCCAAAATACCAAAAAGAAATTTTTTCATTACGTTAGTTACTTCACTAACTAACTATATACGCCATCTGCCTTTTCGTCTAACATTTCGACTTATTGGTACAGTTCGACTATAAATTCTATTTTTATCTAACTTGTAACATTTGTCTTAACATCTAATTCCATGAATCTCTATTCCTAGTAAATTACATTATTTATTTCAGGCACTTTATTGCTGAGGTTAGAAATGCCTGTTCTCAAGACCATCAAAATCTATCTTTTATCATTCTCTGCCTGTAGGGTTAGAACTGTCAGTTCGTCTTTTCTTTGCTGGTTGGGTTGGAAGAATTCTGTCGCGTGTCAACTTCCTGATGTCAATGAAGGCCTCTACACGTAGGGCGATCTCATGACATTTGTACAGTTTGAACCTACAACACGTGCTAAAGCCCAGTATGGAATTCGGGTATTGGTAAAATGAATGTGGATTCCATAAAGATAGCATTTTATAGCTGGTAAGAAGTCAACGCAAGCTTTGAGTGGAGAAAACTAAGTGACAGCTGTTGAAACCACCACAATTAATGACAATTATCTTTATTAAATTTTTTTTTCTTTTTTAAATGAGAAGTGATTAATATTTATAATGGATACAGATCGTTATATTGACGAGACAACTAAATCAGAGATATGTCAAGACTTTTCCAGCATTTCCATGATCCGCACATTAAAATATTCGGTAAACTGCGCGGTGGTTTACAAACGCCATCTATCTTATACATAATAGAGAACATTTTACCAGTGAACTCCGTGCTGGGCTAGTAAAGAGCTCAGCAAAAATTTCTTTTTGCTTGGCATTCCACTAGTAGTAAAATTTATATGGCAATGTCACTTTTCACTAGAGTTTCGTACTATGCTTAGAATGAAATTGTTTAAGGAAACCGATTGAGAGTACTCGAGAGCACGAAATGCTATAATCTCGAATAGATGTTCCCGATTATTGTCGACACATGTTTTCGTATTTGTAAAAATATTCGGGGTTGCAATTCGGTAAGTGTCGAACTAATTTATTGGTTTCGAAATTTCTATATCTGTAACGCTCATGTGCTTCATGTATTTTTAAGTTTAATCGACGTTGAGATTGTTTATTAACTTTGACTTTTTATTATTATTGTAATTACCCGCCTAAACACAGGTCCAGCACAGTGCTCGGTGTTGCTACGTGTGTGTTGCCGTTTATTAAATCGGCTTACGCAGTTTATTTCTGAACGAGCTAGATGTCGCGCGGAATTGTAGAAATTGATTTAGGTTCAATGCCTATCTCTGTGTGGTCAGCTGGTTGAAATGTCAAGAATTTATTAGGAATTCGGTTCTGTGGCTTGTTTGTTTTTCTTTTGTCGTGCTTAATCTAATTCTTGCATGGGGTTTCGTTTACTTCTTTTTTCGTGAGTTCTGTTTTGTATCTTACCGAACTTGGCTTGTTTGTTGCTGCCAAATAACCTTCCGCCGCAAGTGTGAATTGGGAAAACAAGCAACATTTCCAAACAAGCTTCCAGTGGTGATAACAAGCATGAGATTCGCTCTTCGGAAAAGCGTAAGAAGAAACTAGCATCACTGGAAACTGCTCGTGAGTTTTCCAACCAAATGGTCCAACTTGCCACTATTACCAGAAAGGAACAACAAAAGGCAAGGAAAGTTCTTACAATAATCCAAGCTAGAGCTTTTAAATTTCGAGAATTTTTCACAATTCCAGGTATTCTCTCCCCTTGCTGCTGCAAGTATCTGTCAGGGTGTTCAGAGTGGGGCGTATAGGGTCGCAAACTTTAAGAAAATTATCTCAAGTTCCCCTTGCTATTCTTTGTTGAGATCACGAACAGCACTCAGCCTCAGCAGGAGATGCTCCTTCCGCAATTTGTGCTCAAAAAGCTGCTGAATACCCATTGTTAACAGTTGGTGGTCGCGCAAAGGCCTACACGGGTAGTCAATTTTTAACAATATCAAGTAATTTACAGGGTGTAAAGCGGAAACAGTACTAAAAATAGTAAACCCCCTACCGCCCACACCGTGCATTTTCTGGCTCTCCTCCCATATAATTTATTTCTCGAAATTGTGTGAGCAATTCAGGGTATAAAGGAAATGCGGCACGTCTGGGACACCCTGTATATATGTATACAGAGATTTCCTGTGAGGATTTTACCAGGTCTACTTTTTTTGATTGTTGTTCCATGTTAGAACAACCTTGTTTAAATTAATTTGTTGAGCCATGCTGGCAGTGTCAGTGTCGCACCTCTAAATTATTTGAACCGATTTTGTTTGGGGATGCTTCTGGCTTGCCTTAAACTGGGTTGGGGAGCAGGAGCTCGCTCTTCTAAAGGAATTCACTCTGATGAAATTTCGGGGTTACCTTGTGATTGATTTCTCTGCTGTTTGATCTTGATGACAACAGGGTTAAGATATTTTACTGCCACAACAATCATTATGGCCAACACTAGTAGACTCGTAAATGATAGAGAGGTTGTGGACAGGATATGGGAGTTCCTACTTGATACCTTCTCTTGATATTTGCTGATTTTCTTTTGGATCTCCTCCAATGAATGTGTGCCTTTATAGACTGATTTGTGGATATCTTCTCCGTTAAAATATGAATTTGCCACAGACTGTGGTTTTGTGACTCTTGTAAAATTTCAGCCAGTTTTACATTGAGTACCGAATGGTTTAGCTCAGGAAACTGATTCGGCTGAATTATTTTTAGTGGACATTTACTCTGACCTGCGTATTTAAGCACCTGGTCACCTATTTGTACTTGACATGGTTGAGACATTTCAGTTATTCCATGTCCCTCTAGTTTTGAGATCACAAAATGATCTGGATATGTGATATGTAATACCGTGGAGGTGGTAAATAAAAATAGCCACGCAATGGGCTTATTTAATTTTATCAGCATGTCTTTTTGGGGGATTTGTATTCTAAAGCTGCAATTGGGCATTTCATTTATAGGGTTATACAATAATTTAATGGCACATTCATTTGATGTTGCTGCCTTTATTATGGGCGTGTTTAGTCGGCCTAATACGTGTTTTCTTCCAAATTACTTGTTATTTTCTTGAAGTTTTCATGTCCCCGCCTTTTAGTAGAAGGAATTCCTGTGTTTTTGCACTACTTGCTATGTATGAATAACCAGGGTCGTGAATTAAGGAGTAATTTGCGGTTTTGGGTACAGGATAGCATCGAATTTGCTGTAGCCTCATTTTCGGCAGGTTAAAAATTGGGAGAGTCATTCTCAACACCAATTTGTTTTGCATGAGGCGTGACCGGGCTCCTGCTATTTGATATAGGACAGACACACAATTTTGGTCAATTGGACAATTGGAGGTTGTTTTCCGATATATTCCTAGCAAATTTTCTGGGGACAGGAGGAGTGGATGATGATGTGTTGCTGTTGTATGTTACACAGAGTTTATGCACTAGGTGCTCGGCATATTCTGCTAGCTTTATCTGAGTATATAATTCATTCAAATTTATCTCGGTGAGGACATTCCAAGTGTCATGATATACCATTAGGTCTCCTAGGTCCTCGAAAAATATACCCGAGCCATTTATTTGGGTTATTACATAGGGTTTTCAGCGATTTGTCCTGTTGTGTATTGGATGAGGATGGCCAATACGATAATTTGCAGCGCCATTTCTGCGGACAATTCGGAGGGAGAAAATAGTCCTTTGAGTATGGCTTTACTTATTTCGTGCCGATGCAATTTTCTTCACCTATTTCTGTCATACGCTAATCATGTTTTAAGCATGATTAACTTATAGGAATATATTTATTAAACAATTTTTATTTAAATACCATTTTGCAGGTATTTTTTTGGATTTTTAGGTATAATTTACGTACATAACACTGTAATACTTCCTCGGCTAGAACTATATGCCGTAAAATTATGTGTTCAGTTATTTTAACGGGTAACAAGTGACTTAAGAATGTACAATATACCAACATACTTCTGGACAGACTCAGAAATTGTGGTTGCTTGGATCTATTCTGTGTCTTCAACTTACAACGCTTCTGTGCCTAACAGGGTTGCCAGCAGTCAAAGGTTGTCGGATATAGAGCAGTGCCGTCATGTTAAGTCCAGTGATAGTCCTGCCTACATTGTGTCACGCGGAATGCTTGCAGAAAAATTAGCAAATTACAGTATGTGGTTCTATGGCCTTCCGTTCCTTCATCGATCAGAGGAATGTTGTTCCCCCAATTATTCGAAGCTGAGTATTTACTTAGAGAGAAGAAGTTCCAAAGCAATACTCACTACAATCAGCATATGGTCACAACCCATCAGTACCATCAATCATGGTAATTCATTGAAAAGGCTCCAAAGGGTGATCGGATATACTCTGAGATTCGCTCATAATGCATGACAACGTGAGCGACAAACGAGACACAGTTGCTCTTTAAGAATCGAAGAATTGGAAGGAGGTCTCGTCATCATTTGGAAGGAAATACAACATGAAGGATTCACAGAAGACCTGAGTAAATTGAGGCAAACTCGAACCATAACAGTGGAAGCTCCTTAAATAGCCTAGCCCCATTTCTTGACTAGACCGGAATCATCAGAGTAGGGTGCAGATTAGAGCACTCTAGCTTGTCGTACGATGCAAAACATGATATGCTGCTGCCTTATTCCCATCGTTTGACGCAGTTATTAATGACCGACATCCACATCAACAATTTACATGCTGGTCCACAAACATTACTTGCAATCACCCGACAAAGGTACTGGCCAGTCAAGGGAAAGATAATTGCTAGATGAATTGTAGAGAATTGCATTCACTGCAACAAAGTGAAACCTAAGCTACTGACCCAGCTCATGGAAACCTTCCTTCAGCCCGGGCCCAATCTAGAGTTGACTTCTGTGGTCCAATTTGGACACATTATAAGTTAAGGGGAAAACGTACCCAGAACATTTATTTGGCAGTGTTCTACTGCTTTGCAACAAAAGCAACTCATCTTGAAGTTGTCGGTGACTTAGCCGCGGATTGGTTTCTTGGCGCACTTAAGCAAGTCTAGGATCAACCCATCTAATCTAGCATGAGTGGGACCTAGTCGTATATTATGACATGAAAGGCTATTGGAAGGAGTATCAATCCATTAAAGGCGGCATTCAAAAGCTACATACCACACGAAATTTTTAGAACACAAAACCTACTGCTGGGTGATCACAAGGCAGGCCATATTAATACAGTAGGATCTTAGCAACAGCAATGAGCTATTAGTCGCAACACCTCGGAAAAGAATTGCACTAGCTCCGTTAAATATTGTGGATAATTTGCCTAGCTCTCCGTTCGGGGTACTTGACTTCGAATATGCGGAAACCATGGCTCCCACTATTGACAAAATTAGAAATAATGAAGAATTTGTTTTAAACTTAGTCAAAAATAAGACTTCAATAATTGAATCAACTACACACATACTGAAAAGAGACGAGGACAATTTTTAAAATCAATTTAAAGAACTAGGCACTCATTTTGATCAAATAACAAACTATGTGCACAATGTCACGGAAGCGTTACATCAGCAGAAACTATCCCAGCTTTTCACATTACTAGATTTACAGATAACTTTAATGTCTTCAAGCTTCCGATACGCATAGTCTGCCATTGTTGATGTATTGATGGATACCCACTACGAAAAATCAACCCTCAACTTCTTACTCCGAGGCAATTAAAGGAAGCTTTGGCTACGGTAAAAGATGAGATGACATCCAGTCTCAGGTTACCCGGGCAACATGACAATCTGATTAAACTTTATAGCCTGATGACAGTAGAAGGCCGGACGACTTCAAGATATGGGTGATCACAAGACAGGCGATATTACTGCAGGAGGATCTTAGCAATAGCAATGAGCTATTAGTCGCAACACCTCGGAAAAGAATTGCACGAGCTCCGTTAAATATTGTGGTTAATTTGCCTACCTCTCCCTTTGGGGTACTTGCCTTCGAATATGTGGAAACCATGGCTCTCACTATTGACAAAATTAGAAATAATGAAGAATTTGTTTTAAAATTAGTCAAAAATAGGTGTCTCAACAAAGGCCTTAGCATAAACCCCAACAAAACTGTTATCGTTCCATTCACAAGAAGATCGAAGCTTTCACTAACGGCTCCTCTTGTTGATAATACGGAATTGATATTTTGAGACGAAGTCAAATATCTGGGGATAACCCTAGATAAGAAACTTACCTGGAATTCGCATCTGTCCACAGTGACGGATAGAGCGATGCGATCTCTCTACACGTGTCGTCGCTTCATTGGCAGAACATGGGGTCTGAAGCCAAAAATGATGTACTGGACGTACACCACGGTTTTTAGACCCATGATCACCTATGCAGCCATCGCATGGTGGCCAAAAACTAATCAAAAGACGGCTGAGGCTCTGCTTCAAAAAACCCAGCGGCTTGTCTGTCTAGGAATAACTGGTGCCATGAGAACCTGTCCTACAGCAGCCATGGAAGCCTTATTAAACCTTGCACCCCTGCATTTGCCGGTGAAAAAGGAAGCGATCTCCAGTGCTATTAGAGTACAAACGGAGAAACAGTTAAAGCCAGGCGATCTGGTTGGTCATTTACGTATCTTAAAGCAGATATGCTTCGAGCAAGTGACGACAATATCTGATATAATCACAACCAGAGTGGATTTTGTAAGACTATTCCAAGTGGTTCTTGGAGACCGACAATAATGGCGCTCCACTAAACCGTCCTTCCAACAAGGATCGATGGTGTGGTATACAGACGGCTCAAAAACAAACAGTTGGGGTCGGATTGGGGTTATACGGCCCCAAATGCCATATATCAAAGGCTCTAGGCTCTACAATATCTGATATAATCACAACCAGAGTAGATTTTGTAAGACTATTCCAAGTGGTTCTTGGAGACCGACAACAATGGCGCTCCACTAAACCGTCCTTCCAACAAGGATCGATGGTGTGGTATACAGACGGCTCAAAAACAAACAGTTGGGGTCGGATTGGGGGTATACGGCCCCAAATGCCATATATCAAAGGCTCTAGGCTCTACCCCTACCGTATTCCAAGCCGAGGTATTGGCCGTAGAAGAATGTGCCAATACCTGCATTAAAAGAGCCGTAAATGGCTCAACTATTAATATTCTCTCGGACAGTCAAGCTGCAATCAAGGCCTTAAATTCCTACACTGTCAAGTCAGGGATAGTCTGGGAATGTCTACAAACCCTCAAAAATCTATCAAGGAGAAACAAAGTTATCCTCATCTGGGTACCTGGACATGAGGGCCACAAAGGCAATGAAATTGCGGATGGCCTAGCCAAAAGAGGAGCGGCAACTCAGTTTGTCGGACCAGAGCCATTTTGTTGCACATCAAAGTGTTACCTCAGAGCTACCCTAAATAACTGGGAGAATAAACAAAAATCCCTGTATTGGGAAATGCTAGAAGGACTTCGTCAGGCGAAAAAGTTTATCGACACCTCTGGCGGAAAAACAAAAGAACTCCTACTCCTTAGAAGAACAGAGCTCAAAATGATCACTGAGCTCTTCTCAGGGCATTGCCGCTTGAGGTATCACCTAAACAAGCTGGGTTTGGCTGAGAATTCATCCTGCCGCTTCTGTCAGGATACTCTCGAAACCTCGGAGCACTTGATCTGCCACTGCGAAGCATTGGCCAGGCGGAGATTACTCCACATTGAACATGCTTTTCTTCCATCAAGTTACGTATGGAACCTTAAACCCAGAATGGTTCTATACTTTATTAACAGTCTAAACCTATAAATGGAGCAAATTCAACGGGGACTCACAATAGATCTTTCAGGTCGCAGTGATTGCAAGGCTAACGCCTATACACCCCTTCACAAATCTAATCTAATCTAGTCAAAAATAAGACTTCCATAATTGAATCAACTACAAACATACTGAAAAGAGACGAGGACAATTTTTAAAATCAATTTAAAGAACTAGACACTCATTTTGATCAAATAACAAACTATGTGCACAATGTCACGGAAGCGTTACATCAGCAGAAATTATCCCAGCTATTCACATTACTAGCTTTACAGATAACTTTAATATCTTCAAGCTTCCGATACGCATAGTCTGCCATTGTTGATGTATTGATGGATACCCACTACGAAAAATCAACCCTCAACTTCTTACTCCGAGGCAATTAAAGGAAGCTTTGGCTACGGTAAAAGATGACATGACATCCAGTCTCAGGTTACCGGAGCAACATGACAATCTGATTAAACTTTATAGCCTGATGACAGTAGAAGGCCGGACGACTTCAAGATATACTATATTTATAATCAAATTACCTTTATTCGCTTTTGAAGAATTCGAGATATTCCCCATCAATCTCGATCCCGTAGCAGTAAACAATACTATTGTGGCTATATCAAGCCTTCAACTGATTTCATGCTAGTTAACTTGCACCGCGATCAATACATCCCACTGAGCGAACAAGAGCTGAATACTTGCGTAAGTTTTGGCGAAGCTTCGCATATTTGGGACAGAAACATCCAATCTACCGAAAGGGGGAAAATATCGCATCCTACAAAATGAGCTTCATGAATCATCTACCACCATCACATAGCTATCGAACAGTGAATGCTGAAAATATCCCCAAGTGGATCCAACTGTATAGTCATAATCAATGGATTTACGCAATGAAGCATAGGACCACCATCAACGTAGTCTGCGGAACAAATGTAATTCAACAAATCCTGGAAGGTTCGCGAAATGTGAAAATTCAAGCCAACTGCGCATCATCAAGCCGAACTTACCAAACTACAATGAAGGATCACCGAACTGAAGGAGACCCAAAGGCTACCAAAGGACATCAAACCGATTGACATTCATCAATTCGCCTTAGGATACGTAGCCTTAATTCTGGTAGCATACTATACAGATATGCGAAGAAAAGACTCAACCACAATAAAGTAAATAGACCCATTCCGAGACCGCGTCAAACTATCCCTCAGATGTTTACAGTCAGCATAAACGAAGACGATGGTTGAACTAATAGTCCAACGAGGGGAGGATGTTTACACTCATCATCGATAGCCGGAGATATATTTTAAGAAATCATACAGTTTTCATAATTAGAAAGATTTACGATAGTCAAACATAAGTAATTTACACAAAATAATAAAATTCTGCTGAAACTTTGTTTTTCTATAGATTTAATTACGAGCACACAATTTTTACCTGCAAAAGCTTTCATTATTGGAGTCGCCCGACCCATTGCTCTGGAATTCCGTAATTATTCACGCAATCTTCCCTTCTTTTCATTTCCTTCTTTTTCCACTCCTTCTTAATTAAGTTACTTTCTTCCGGTTTTTGTTTTTTTTGTTTTATTTTATTTTTAACAATTCTTCTACTCTTTAGTTTCGGGCATTGATAATAACTTATCATTTTCACTTTCTAACTTTTTTTTGACAACCTGTTCCCACAAAAATTTGTTCTTCTACTTTTTTTTTTGATCCGTTCTGCGCGTATAGCTCTCCATCCATATAGAACACAGTCCGCGCACACCTCATGCTGCTAAGGGTCGCATAGGCGTGTACTTAGCTCAGTGTAGCATATTGCTACATGCAATACGCTACGACCATAACAGGGCAGATTGGTCTACACCACCCGTGGTGCAGACAACGCCGAAAAATGGTCGACTGAACTAGCCGGTCCTAAAAATAGGCCTCATCGCTGCGGGTGCCCAATGTGTGGCTCGACCCATGACTGCTGCTACGGCTTGTCCAAGACAGTCTGATGTTCTCGACAGATGACGAATCGAACCCATATCCCTGAAGTCCGCCAGTCCTTAATCAGACCTCGATATCGTCCTCCGTGTCGGGAACCAGAGGAGCCAGTAACCAAAAAAATCCAGTCGGTCAGTACCCCTCTGCTTTCCTTCACCTTCCTAACCAACTGATCGCTGAGCTTCCCCTGCTCCAACATGTCACTCTGATCTCAGACCGACGCTTGTTCAAGGGTGTGTCTCCGACGCGTCGTTGGAGCACCGGTCTTCTTCCTTAAATTTGCAGGTATTAAATAAGTGGAACTCCTACGGCAAACTACCTGCCGTAGGGTTCCACATAGGATGGTTTCTGTAACATTATCAGGCTAGGGATTGGAAAAAGAATCTCTATTGTCCAAAAAGGAATGCCGGCCGCTAGGCTGGGAATGTCCTAAGAGGCACATAGGCATCCTGTAGTTTGCCAGTGAAGCTTGCTGGATACCGTATTAGGGCTAGAATATGGGTATCATGGCCTGATGTCTTTGGCGTGATAGACTCCTAACATTCTTCCCTGCAGATTTTCAAGCTCGTATAAGGAGTTTCCTTTCTTTGACTTGACCCGACACTTTACAAATTTACGCCCTAGTTTAGCATTAGTCTGTTGTTTGGAAATTGCTGTGGACAAAATTCCGTCTGAATAATTCTTGACCCACTTTGAACTAAATAGGCTTCGCTCTGAGATTGTAAGCTTTCGAATCCTGTTCAAACGCATAGTTTAAGTTCTCCTGCACTCTCGCATGGATCAATCCCAATTTATCTTGAGCAACCACTCTCAGAGGATCATTAAGAGTTCCAAGGCTCCTTAAGATGGAATAGGAGCTTGGATGGTCAATCATCTGTCCTACGAAGAGTGTTCTATCTGCCTTAGCTTCTCATTCCACTAAGTATGTTCCTTTTGGATATATGCCCCAATCCCTGACAATTCATTTTTTCTGAGGTATTTGCTTACGGCGAGTAAACTGCCGCTCGCAAGTGTTTCACCCAATTCTTGTCAAGTAATCTGGCGAACTGCGCCGAGCAAAACTGGACTCCATTGTCAGAGATTATAGATTCCGGAACTCCGAACATATGAAATGTTGCAGTCTCGATGAACTGACACACATTGAGAGAAGACGCCTTTCTCATCGGTTTGAGAATCGGAAACTTGGAAAAGTGGTGAAAAACTATCAATATGCAGACATTTCCTCATTTCCTTTCAGTGACCGAGGATATGGAACTAGAAAATCGATGTTCAGGTTTTGCCATGGTCTTTCTATCACAAACTGGACTCCCATAGGTGGTCTAAGAATAGTATTGGGGACTTTGGTCTCTTTGCACACGTCACGGCGCCTACGTAGTTTCGCGGCCAGTACAAGTGTCTCCTTAAACGTTCCAATGTTTTCCCTATACCTCCGTGAGAAGCTAGTGGCGGCTCACGCGCTCTCGAAATAACGTCGGAGACAAGCCCTCGTGAAATTCAAAGCTAACAAACTTCTTCTTCCTGGAGCGGATCGCCTGTTCTCGGAACAGTCCGAATATAAACGAAGCCATCCCAGACGTAAAGATCTCGTAGTTAGGCAGAAGCTGTTTTAACCTTTTGCCCTAGCTCCTCATATTCCAACGTGTTGAAATATAGAGAACTAAGGTCAACTTCCGGGCCAGGATCTTCAGGTGTCGTTAAGCTGTCACAATGAATCCGTGACAGCACATCAGGAACGATGTTCATGCTTCCTTTTCGGTGCTCAATGGTGAAGTCGAGAGTGAGCTATTTCAAGCTCGCATGATCAGTCACTATCTTAAACGGCATGAGTTCTATGAAGGGGCGGAACTTCTTTACATGTAAGATTGCAGCTAGACATTCCTGCTCAATGACTGTATAATTTCGTTGTGCTGAGTTCAACTTTTTCGAGACGTAGGCTATTGGCTTCTCGTGGCCATCGTCATCTAGTTGAACTAGCACGCCACCAATACCATAATGGCTCGCATCGCACTGCATTTTGAACGGTCTGGTAAAATCTGGGCTCACTAACAACGGAGCAGAAGTAAGTTTTTGCTTTAGCAATCTTAGAGACGTCTGGGCTTCCGGTGTCCATTGGAACTGACTAGGATTCTTCAAAGTGTCAGTTTTGGATGCAGTTAAACCAGCATAGTTCGGATTGAAACGTCGGTACCATCCCGCCATACCTAATAGGCGTCGGTCTTGCCGAAGTGTTTTAGGTGACGGATAGTCCGCTATGGCTGAGATCTTATCTAGATCAGTCCTGATTCCTTTTGTCCCGACAATAAAACCCAAGTATTGAGTCTTCTTAATGCAAAACTTACTTTTCTCAACGTTGATATTGACGCCAGCTTTCCTCATACAATCCACTACACGGGCTAGCAATGTGAGATGAGAGTCAAAGTCTGATGACAGAATCAATAAATCGTCCAAGTAGACGAGGACATTCTCACGAAGATCGAAAGGAATGACCTTATACATGAGGCGGCACATAGTTTGTGGAGCATTGTAAAGGCCGAAGGCATCACTGTGTAGTGATATAGAGGATGACCAGGTACTGTAAACGTGGTCTTCTCTCTGGACTCAGTTTCTAGTGAGATCTGCAAGAAGGCGTCTTTGAGGTCCAGGCTTGTGATCTAGTTTGCCGGAAGAAGTCGACTCAGAAGCGCATATATCTGCGGCAGCGGATAGGCGCCCTTCTTAGTAACAGAGTCGACTTTCCTGGCGTCAAAACAAAACCGGAGCTTTCCACGCTTCCACGCGACTACCACTGGAGAGCTCAAGGGACTCTGGCACTCTCTATTACACCCAACGATAGCATTCGTCGCAATTCAGCATCCACCAAATTTTATACTGCCGGTGAAATCGTATAAAAACCCTGTTTTATCGGAGTCGCGTCATTCGTTTCAATCCTGTGACTGACAAAAATGTTTTTCCTAAGCCCAACGACGCGGAAGAAAGAAAGACCTGTTTAGTTGCTTCTAGACGTTGGTGCTCTAAAGCAGAAAGAACATGGCAGTCGGTGTCAGGGGTAGCTATTAGACTTGGTGTCACTTCTGCAACTATACCCAGGACATCTGGAGCCAACCCAAATAGACGCCAGAAGTCTATTAAATATAGTGCCTGTGTGAGCACAGGAACCACGTAAAAACGCACGTTTTGGGTCTTACCACGGAAAGTGATGTCCAAGTCCACATGACCATGAACAGTCGTCATGGCACCATTAGCTACTTGTACCTGTGTCCGATACCTCTTCCATTCAACCTCTGCTTCAGCTTACTTCTCTACGTCTCCTTGGCCTAGGATAATGACAGTGGCACCACTATCAAGTTACCCAGTCTCAGTTTGCCCAAGTAGTCTTACTTCGGCCTACGGTCGAATGTTCTCTGGCATCGACACGGAGATATGTGCCAGATTCTTTCTTTCCTGTCTCATCCATCCAAAGTATTCCCGTCAACGAACGGTCGATCGTTTCTTTCTTTGTCTAATGTTTAAGTCAGGATACATAATTTCAGTTCAGCTACTGAGGAGAAAATAGGTCTCGTACTGCATTGTAGTTTTGCAGATGCGTAGGATAAGGCGTCACCGGGTATAAAACAAGCTCACGCCCACTCGTCATAACAGAGCTTGGTGGCCGTTTTAATACCGAAACGACAGGAAGCCGAATCTCCTGCTCAGTAATATTGCCAGCAAAAAGTGCTGTCGATTTTATCGAGACATCTAAGATGTCTAAGTCGTGGGCGCCCTATAGTTGGAAACGGAAGCTTGAAGATCGGCGGAGAAGACCTTTAGATTCTCCGTCTCTATCAGCGAATCAAAAGAACGTTCAGGTGGATGGTTGATATCTCCAGAGCCTCTGAATGATATCAGCGGGCAGTTCAGTGGTTCTTGGTTGAGGTCTGCAGATGGATCGGTCCTTCCTCCGTGTTCAAGGCTTGAACTGGAGTCATCATAGTTGTTGCCGTACGGGCCGTTGACACTGGTCGAGAAAAGGTGATGGGATTCCCGACCCGTCTCTCGTTTTTCAACAAGCAGTGTCTACAAGTTGGTTTGAAGACGTTTTTGCATGCGCATCCATAGCAGAACACTCGTTGTCTTTCCTGTAAAGAGTCCTGGTAAATTTAACTGGGTTGGTCACAGTTCCAACAATTAACTTTCCGTGGTGCTGAAATAGCAGATACTGCTTCCTCACTGTTTTCAGGTGACATATGCTGTCCAGCATCTATCGAACGACAATCATCTAACTCGCTAACTATTGGGCTGCGATATGTATTCCAGCTGCACGCGGTCGCGATTCGCTGCTCAGTAGACTCTACCTGGGTCACGAGATCTCGCAGTTGATGTATGGTGTTTGTGGGATGCAAACAAGTTTTCTGTTGGATTTCACGATTTCTAAAAACTCTCCGTCCGCCAAAGGGCTATGCAGTAGATAACGCAGATGTACCAGGTGTTGGTGATACGTAGCAAATTACTCCCCTGCTTTCTGTTTTCTCAACATGAGCTGGTTCTTGACTTTGAGGTCATCCTTCGGTACTCCCCATTCAGCTAACAGAGATGCTTTTATATACTCACACGAAGGTGTGGAGTTCTGTCTCAAGAGAGTCCAGTACCAGTCCATTGCTGGACGAGAAAGCAAAGTCGTCATATGTCGAACTAAGAGATCAAAATCTCCGTCTAAGGCCGAGTACGTGAGTGCTTCTACTCTGAAAATAAAGTCGTCGACAGTAAGTCGAGAACTATCGCCACTGTATGAGATATTCCATCTTCAGATGGGACTACCAGAACGTCGTTGTCCTAAGCTCGACCGGACACGATTGGATGTTGCTGGCGGAAACTGGCTAGGATATTGTCCATGTTCGACAGTTCTATCCGCAGTATGTTCAGACTCTGCTCGAGGCCTTCGCGAACTAAATCCTGTAGCTGCATGCGCAGACCTGCCATCAAAGCATCTGTCGCTGCTCAGTTTTGACCCTGAGCAGTAGGTAGTGGACTATTTCGTCGTGAACTGGGATGTGAAAAAGTCATGGAACGCGGATCTGGTATTCCAGGTGATATGGATCCTCGACTAACTGGTGGGATCGTTAGAGGTGGTAAGTCAAGCGTTGGCACGGGCTGTCTAAGCTCGTGATTGACAGGTTTTGTCTTCGGTTTCTTTGGGATGGCTCCCGTGTATCCGGTAAAGTCATATTGCGTGAGGCGGCGCCGACAGTTTGGGGAGTTGGCCGGTTCGCCTATCCAAGTTCGGCAAATATACGTTGTGGATCACGTGTCCACATATGGTCATGATAGGCTTCCTTTCGACTGACCAGTCTCTATCTTCATAGATGGAGCAGTGTTCTGGCAACTTGGTCACATTGTTGGTCTCGGTAGGTGGTGTTCTCACGGTAGCCATTATCAAAAATTTACAGTCTTCCAAGAGGTTAACGAAATTGAACGTAAAGCCGACAGTCAAATCTATTCAGTTTCTGCAGCTCGTACAGAGGTTAGGGGTCTTTTGGTCAAGAGACACGTAGGTCTCGACAAAAGTCATAGAAAGTTTCGACTCAAAATTCAAAAACAAATTCCTCTAAAATTTCGAAAAGGAAGTTCTCAGGACTATCCACCAAGTATAAAAATGCAGAGTTCGTCAGGTCGAATGAAAATAATTTATCATCAAATACACAAGGTCGCAAAAGTTCAACATAAGCGAAATTTAATTCATCGGGGAATTCAAAATAATTTGTAGTAGCCGTACTAAAGGAAGATGCTTAAAATCAAGATCAATGCTTGCACTAGCAAAATCTCACAGGAAAAATAAACGCTAACTTGTACTTGAAAATCTACAAAAATTTCCGTTCCGACGTTCAAAAAAAAAAAATCAAAAAAATCCTACGAAAGTCTCTCCTTCACTCTCCAAGAGCCCACTTACAACACCAAAGTCTTCCAGGCCCACCCTCTCTCCAACCAGATCAGAAGTATGCGGTAAGGATAAGTAGTGTGAGTGTGTGCATGAAAAATCTTAAGTCATCACAGAAATCCGGGAAGCGTCGGGTTGGAGCAGCTAGAGACTGAAAACGATACTAGAGATCTTCAGCCAGGCAGTTAGCCCTATGCCAACTACTGATTACTGAAGGTCTCCAGCATCACTTCCATCCTCCAACAACTCTTTCCTTCCTCCTCACCTGGTTGCAATACTTAGCTAACCTTCGCCTCGGCTATTGGCGGAGAGTGTGGGAACCAGCCATATACAAAAAATTTCGTGCCTAAAAATGAAAGGCCGTTGCACGCACTCAGTCCTGAAGGGACCTTTACACTACTTACCACTTACTCCATTGGAAGCGCAGGTGTTCGGCTTCCAAAGCCATTTCCCCAACCGCCCTGCGATACTGCGGGCTATATAGTACCGCATCCCTGTGATGACCTGGAAAGAGAGGAGTAGTGATCCTAGTCGACCTCCATAGTGAGAGGGCACCAGGAGAATGAAGGAAGAAACAAACAAAAAATCTACTACATCATCATGTTACGCACTATTAAAACGTTCATTAAATAGCAAGATCATTGTCTTCCAATATTAAGCGCAATCTCTCACTTCTATACCTAATACATATAATTAGTGCTTACATTCACCCCCGTAGAGTCTTAGTTTCATCCTTCAACTTACTTTAATGTACTATTTCAGAGAAAAACTTAATTAAATCCAAAGAATCTATTAGAATGAATACAAGGAAAAACTTAATTGAAAACAAAGAATCTATTAAAATGCATACAAATTTTTTTTTTACTGTCAGGAAATACTGGAGGCAAACCCCAGACAAATCTGCCTAGAATTACCTTGATATAAGGTGTCCCTCCATGAAGGCCTTCTGGAGCAACTGTCTTTCTGCAAATGAAATTGAAGAAACAAGAGACAAGCACCAAAAAATCTGCCCGGGATTACCTTTACAACCTGTTACAATAGTGTACCACAGCTTACTTTTCTTGACCAGAACGATACTATCATCACAATTACTCGGGCATCATTCAATAGCTATATGAACCAGAATAGAGGTAAACAAATTTAGTGTATAGTGTTTAGATTACATCCAAAGGATAAATTAGAGAAAAAAACTTTTTTGTCATATTGTATAAGATTATTCCTCCCTAACGTGAATCTAGCAGAATGTGAACATAGAGCATAATGTAATATCCAGCTAATGTTACCTTAAGAAAGTGCAGGCATACAGTGTAATAGGCTTCTTTCCAAATGTTACTTTAGCCCGAGGTATAGTAATATGGTATAATTTAATTTCGTTCTAGTGTTAGTGAGCAAAAATAATTTGTTTTAAATACGATTTTGATATAATTTGTTTTAAATATAATTTAGCCCAAATATAGCAATATATTGTAAGATAATTCTATTCTACTGTTAAGCATCAAAATAAATATAAACAGGTAGCATACTCTGGTTTCGGCCAGCAGGTAAACTTGGTACAAATATTCCATTCACAACAGGAAACTTTAACAACCAATAATGATTTACAGGAGACACAATCCCACAATTGGCTCGATTTCGAGAAATTTCTTTATCCGCAGACTTGATAGTCTTATTGGGTTTTATTATAATAGACTCAAATGTTGGGACCTATTTGCGTGGTCTTCCTTTATTTTTTTACGGGCATAATTATTAGGAATTTTTAGTAGCCCAATTAACTTGGGGTTGATATACGTACGATATTTTCTTCATATAATTTTTGTTTGAAACTCTGGCGCGATGGGATAGCTTTATTACGCAGTAGGGCACCTGTACATTCAGGATACTTGTAATCTTCGTCTGACCTTATAGTCGCCTGCCTGATGAACTGCGTTGACGCTTACAGTACCTACTTGGATGCTCTAATTTTCTATTGCTTCTTTCTTTTTGCAGCGCTCGATGGAGTAAAATTATCTCCTTCTAAACTTTTCCGATTATCGCTCTGGTATTCCGTAATTATTCACGCAATCTTCCCTTCTTTTCATTTTCTTCTTTTTCCACTCCTTCGTAATTACGTTATTTTCTTCCGGATTTTGTTTTTTTTTGTTTTATTTTATATTTAACAATACTTCTGTTATGGCCCAATGTGAGGAAGATTCTTCATGCAGCCAAGGGCGCAATTTAGAGAAATATTTAGCAATTGCTAAACAGTAACCTCGCATCGTACTGTTCTGCAACTGCCCGTTATTTCGCTGATTAGCTCAAAAGCTGGCTACGATGACCGCTTAGTGGAGCAATCAACGATTACGATAACAATTAACCTCGCATGGAAATTTTATGTAAAGCGATTGTTTACTACTAAGCGACTCAGGTGCTGCAACCGGTAGAGCAACCGACAAGGCTTTTGTCGTTTGGTTACATTCGAGTTGTGAGCTAAGAAAGAATAAATCCGAATATTGAGGCACAAAAGACCAATGACTGGTCTGGCGAGTGCCGTTCAGTGTTCAGTCGCGTCGTTACTTTTGTTTAGAGTGTCAAGTTTCAGTTTAGATTGGTTATATTACGATAGGTCAGTTTGTTTGCGGTAAATAAAGAAGTACGTATGTTAAATTAATCCGCGTGTTTTATTTATTCAAATGTGTTTTATTTTTAGCTTTGGAACACGACATTTTGGCGCAGCCGGTAAATTTAAGGTAAAAATAATTTGAATTTATCTGTGTTTTACCTTTTACTTAATAAAAATAATTTCGTATTAATAAATTTTTTTTTTAATTGTTTAATGAAAAAACATCGGCTGTCGTAAGACGCCATTAACTAGCAAAAATGTGTTAATTTTAAGATGTGTTAAAGTTTTTTGGAGTTTCCTTTATTATTTGAGTTCACGCAAAATTTAATAATTTTATATGGTGCAAGTAAATTAAAATAGATACATATGTGCTAGCTATTTGAGAGTGAGAGTCTAGTTGACCGAATATAGAATTTTGGGGTTTGTTTTCATTTGTTTTGCTGCTCTCATTAATACACAGTAACGATATTTAATCGTCATGTTGTCCGGGTTTAATGGGCTCGAATAGGGTTACGTTAAGTTGAGTTTTTTTAATATCGGGAATGAGCTTTGTAGGAATGTGAATCTGGTCAGGTCGTCGCATTAACATTCAACATAAATAAGAGCTGTAGGGGACATTCTTCGCCGGGGTATCGATGTTATTAGCATAATAGCTTGGTCATAAAACTTAAATGCCCACAGGTAGGAATAATATCTTAACTAGGGAAGAATTAGCACGCTATCAGGCCCAAGAAAAGGCATTAGAGCTCAAAACACAGAAACTTAAGGAATGTCAGGCAATATTGCAGAATTATTAACAGGACTGGCGATATATAGGAGAGCATATAGCAGGAGAGTTACAAAAGAGGTCTACAGAAGAAGAAGCGAAGAAATTACGAGAGGAATTGAATGAAAGTGCTAAAAAAAGTACAAAAGGCGAAGCTTTAGATCATTTAGTGACAGCCGCATTCGAAGTTATCCAGAGTTTTGAAATAGAAGCAGAAGAAGCATTGGAAGAAATCCTGAAGGAGAAAAAAGGGCTTTTAAAGAGTATAGACTCGCTAAAGGTACAGCTAAAGGAGGCTGAGGAAACTACAGCAGAACTAGAGAAAGAATTGGAATTCGATCAATCATCACAGGAAAATTCTAATTAAGGAGTTAATAAAGCGAGCACGAGTAGGAGGTGGAATCTAAGAAATTAGTATTCCAGGACCAGCAACAGGATAAAAAGGGGACCTCTGAGACGTTAAAAGACACACAGCAAAAAACGTCCAGTAACAGTACGGAACAAGGTCGAATTAAACCCAGAACAGAATCTGTCAAGTCAAAAGCACCTCTGAAGAGCAACATGGCAGAGGCCTACGAGAAAGTCATGGAAAGGTCGCCAAAGTTGGCAAAAGAAGTTTTTCGTTTCCTCAGTTGCAGCAAAGACTTGCACGATCGACTGAAGCAGCAGAGCAAAGCATTTTTATTAAATGCATAAAATACCGTTTGTCCGATGACGCTTACTATCTAATAAGTTCACATGAGCCAAAGAAATTTGCATCTTTGCAGCAGGTGATTAAAACAGCCTACGTGCCACGGAAATCTTTCAGTGAATTACGCACTGAACTGTTAGAGTGTAGGCAGAGACCTGGTGAGGATATTAGAGAGTTTGCGGATAGGATGATGGAGCTGCTGGACCAGACTAAGTCTGCCGTATCAGCCAAATACCCCAATAAGAATGGAGGTTTGACAGCAGAGCTAGAGGTCGACGCGGTAGCTACTTTTAAAGCTGGTGTCGGCAGTCAGGCCACACGGGTATACTTAACTGGAAGAAAATTCGAAGCACTAGAAGAAGTTCGAGAAGAAGCTCTCTACTTTGAAAAAGATTCGGAAAAGCTTCAGGCCATGGCCCCAAGGGCCTGGGAAAAAGCACCGGAACATGCCATGGATACACCATGGGAAAGCTGGAAGACCGGAAGCTTTAGCGAGGTCCGGCAGAAACAAACTCCGAAGCCTTTCAAGCAGTACGGAGACCGGCAAGAAACTGGGAAACTCCAACCAGAGCAACACAGCAGCCTAGAGCGGTCAACTGCTTCAAATGCGAACAGCCGGGACACTTTGCTAAAGAATGCCAATAGAGAAAGCAGCCTCCATAATGCACTAAATATCAAAACTATGGGCATGAGGCGCCAAGTTCCAGGAATCAGCAAGTCAGGTTCGCAGATGACAGACAACTCAACAGAATTCCCTCAGAGAAGAGAGGTTCTTTATTGTCAGTTTTGTAAGACAAGTGACCATTATACGCATCTATGCTTAAGAAAGTACCTAACAGATCATGGAGCCAGGCCTCATGAGGGAAGCGAGAGGCGGCAGCTGGGGGCTCTTTCCGCAGCTGCCTTCAATTAAGAGAATCGGGGTATACCCAGCTAACCAGAGATAAAAACAGTGCAGTAGAATTAGGTTCATTAAATAATTGTTTAATCACAGTCGACGCAGACGTAGGACCAGAAGGTAAGTTGATATTATTAGTAGATACGGGATCTTCATGCAATATAATTAAGGTAAATAAAATAAAAGGAAGTACGCCCATACAAACCCAAGAAACAGTCACTATAAGCGGATTGTTTGGTACACAAAGAAAATCGTTAGGAACCTGTCAAGCTTTACTAGGCTTTGGTAATAGCCAACACGATACCGAATCTATACCAGCAGATGGAATATTAGGCATGGTGTTCCTTAAAAACAGAGCCGTTATTGATTGTGTTGGTCATACACTGTCAATTCAAAGCGTAGAGGGAAACAGGGCAGTAAGGCCCCTTTTTGAAAACATAGCAGGGCGAGAAAATGTTGATATTCTTACGTCAGATAGATCATATACCTCTATTCAATCTAGTACAGAGAAGCCGCAGGAGATTTCACCTGAAGCTGTAAGGCTATGTATTCAAGAAAAAGTCACAGGGCTAAAAGATATTTTACGCAAGGCAAGTGCCGCTTCAGATAGCATAGAGAAATACTTTAAATATGTGAGCAATAGCGATGAAACAGTGAATATACAACTGAAAAGTAAACGGATAGCACACAAAGAGCGGAAAATAGCTCCAAAGACGGATGAGCTGGATCTTAGGCAAAAGCAGGGAAATACCTTTACTGCGATCTTTCGCACAGGAGCGCAGCAAAGGGATCTTCGTCCTGCAGTAGAAAAATCTATAGCGTGGCCCAGAGGAATGTAGGTGAGGGTAGCGGTTGAAAGAAAGAACGGACTAGGACATCCTTGCACGGGAGTCCATCTAGATAGCCTCGAAACTGAACCCTCTGCCTCTTTTCTCAAATTTCAGGACACGAAACGACCAATACGCTTGGAGTCAAGAAGCGAGCAGCCGATAAGAATTCAAGTCTCGAGTGATTCTGAACTGGTATGTATGGCAGAAGAGATGTGCCCCGGTGTGTATTGTGGGAATACCTTGATTAGGCCCAGTAACGGAGAAGCCTTTGTAGGAGTTGTCAATGCTAGGACTGAGAAATCTCTGGAGGTGGGCGAGGAGCTGAATTCGGAATAGTGGGAAGCAGTAATGAAAATCTGTTACGAATACAGCGATATCTTTCACTTACCTGGGGAGAAACTAACGTACACTCCGACGACAATGTTCAAACTTTCCTTGATGGCCGACACCGGGCCCATAAATAAAAAGCAATATAGAATGCCTGAAGCCCACAGAGATGAATGTCAGGAGCAGCTTAAAAAGTTGTTGGAGGATGACATAATTGAACATTGTAACAGGCCGTTCAATTTTCCAGTCTTACTAATACCGAAAAAAGGAACTGATGAAGCAGGTAAGCGAAAGTATATATTGTGTGTGGACTTTCGCGAGCTCAACAAAGTTTGTATTCCTTTTTCTTATCCACTACCACGGATTAAGGATATTCTGGATAGATTAGGTCATTCTAGGTATTTGACTACCTTAAATCTTGCAAATGGTTATCACCAGGTGTTGGTGGATCCGGCAGATCGTGAAAAGACAGCTTTTAGCACAAATTTCAGTCACTTCCACTACAAGAGATTGCCATTTGGATTGAAACCGGCACCTTCATTCTTTCAATCTTTATTAAAGGGGATATTTACAGGTCTTCAGGGGATTAAGTCTACCTTGATGACGTAGTGATTTTTGCGAAGAATCTGGATGAACATAACGGAAAGTTACGAGAAGTATTTCAGAGATTTAGGGAAGATAACTTAAAACTACTACCTACTAAATGGCAATTCCTGAAAAAGGAGGTGGTATACCTCGGGCATGTTTATTCGGAGAAAGGTGTATAACCTGACAAACGGTTAGTAGAAGTGGACAAAACTTCCCCTGACCAAAAACAGTGAGACAGGTTCATTTTTGCTTGGGGTTGGGAAACTACTATCGTAAATTTGTTCCCAATTTTTAAAAACTTCTGACTCCAATTAGTAACCTTTTGAGGAAAAAGGTGAAGTTCAATCGGGGGTCAGAATGCGAGAACTCCTTTAAGGTCATTAAAGAAGCTCTCACTTCGCCGCCAGTATTAATTTATCCAGATTTTAATAAGGAGTTTACTCTCATCATGGATGCGAGCGGGGAATCTCTAGGAGCAGTCCTAGAACAAGAAGTTATGCCAGCCGCACTCTGAACCAAGCTGAGAAAAACTATTCTACCACGGAACCGGAATTGTTAGCCATTGGATGGGCTGTCCGCAATTATAAATGCTACTTACTGGGAAGACATTTTAAAATCATAACTGATCATCAGCCTCTCCGGAGGGTTTTAAGGATAAGGACACCACATCTCGCATGGTGAGGTTCCACCAAAAACTTTCGGAGTTTGATTTTGAAATTGTCTACAAGAAAGGTAGGGAAAATGGCAATGCGGATGCTCTTAGCAGAATTCCCAGAGATATAGAACAAGCGGAGGAAAAGTGTGGTAAGGAATATCCATGTTGTGCAGTTACTCGAGCACAGGCTAAGAAAGATACAAATGATGGAAAGAGGAAACAAGACTCTTCTCCGGTATCCGAAGATGAATGGGAAACAATAGAGGAGACTGAGAATAAGGAAGTAAGGCTACAAAAAAGCTCAAAGCCACAGAATGTCTCTGACCGAAAAGATGTCGAGGAAGTTCTGAAAGATTTTCATGACCCGCAATTCGGAGGGCACTTTGGGCGAAATAAAACCTTGGAAAGAATAAAAAGGTTCTATCGTTGGAAGGGCATGAAGAAGGACATCGCCAAACATGTCGGGTGTTGTGCGAAATGCCGAGAAATAAGCACTCCAGGGCGATTAAAATGCCATTGGTGGTAACAGAAATTTCAGAAAAACCATTCGACAAGGTATACGTAGACTTATTGGGGCCGTTGCTTACTAGTCATAATGGTAACAAGTATATTCTGTCCATGATGGATGATCTGACTAGATTTATTGACTTTGTGGCCATACCAGACCAAGAAGCGAACACCGTAGCGCAGGTCTTGTTCGAGCAAATCCTTAGCCGTTTGTCATTACCCAAACAGTTAGTAACTGATCAAGGAGCTAACTTTAGAAGCGAAGTTTTAAAGGCACTTCGCAAAATGCTTATGATAAAGATACTGCAAGCTACCGCCTATCACCCACAATCCAATGCGGTAGAGCGGCAACATTCTACGTTAGCTAACTACTTGAGAAGTTTTGTAGACCGGGAACCACAGAGCTGGGATAACTTTTTGAGGACAGCAGCTCATGCTTACAATAACACGGTACATGCTGGTACAAAGCTAACACCCATGGAAACTCTTTTCGGATTTGTATCAGAAATCCCTAGCAACTTACAGCATAAACCTGAACCGGTGTACAATACTGATAAGTATCATACGGTGTTGCGGTTCAAGTTACAAAAAGCGTTTGAACTGGCCAGGGAAAACTTACTCAAAAGCAAGCTATCTGCGAAAGGTATTATGATAACACAGCCAGGCCAGAAGCCGTACATGTGGGGCATGAAGATCTGGCGAAAGAGTTAGCTCGAGCGGGGAAGTAATCTTAAATTTTCAAAGGCTGTTTTTGCATGCATTAATCGCTTAAAAAATTGAAAATTCAAAAATTCATAATTAATTCGTTGTATATACTCATTCACTCACAGCCAATAGTATATTTGTAAATTACAACAAGTTCGAGCCGATTATTGTGTAAGCGTAGCTTTGTACAATTTCGAATTCCATTGAACAAAAATCGGTTCTAGAAATGGTAAAATAAATTCTTATTGTATTAGCTTTTTGATCGTCGTCGAATAAACATACTTTTCGATCTTGACAGTAGAGTTTTCATTTTTTTATTCATCTCATTCAAGCTCAAGAGGATTCACACGAACCGATTGAGGAAATATAATGAATAGTTTCAGCATAAAATTGGATCATTTCGGAAAGACGGAAGCCTAAACGGAGTACAGCACGAGGCAATAATTTTGGTATTGGCGGAATTGGATTAATTAATTAATTTAATAATTTTTTTCTCTTCTTCCTCTTATTTTGTTTCTTTTATTACAGAATATAAACACCAGTGGCGGTTCGTGGGATTCAGAAGAAGGGAAGCAATATATTTTATGTAAATTATAGCTCCGCTTTTCAGACTATTTCATTGCTACTATAAGTAATTGTATATGTATCAAAGTCAATGATGTCAATAATACACAATATAAATATTCATATTTATTCTTGCTCTTGAAAGAGAAGGAAGCCATTATCATCGCTAAATAAATCAGCGATGCAATCATATCTTTCATTTAATCCATTCACAGCAAATACTGCCTGCCCCATAATTAAGCAAATACAAAAATTTCACTCCATATCCCCTTTCACAACGTACGCAAAAAATCTAATCATCTAATTCATTCTTTTCAATTCAATTACAATTATTATTATACTTAAGTATACTCGTTCGCCGGAATACCCAATTAAAACCAAGAATTCTACATTATCTCGCAATTAAACAGAAACGAACATAATATTATAGATAGTCAATATCTTATTTTTGCACAATATGAATAAAATATGTTTAACAAAATTTTATAATAAAAAAAATTCAAACATTTAAAGTCAAACCAGATAATATAATTTTAAAATATTGTTATTGGATAGATTCAGTTTTGCAATGAATTTTTTTTTTTTTGTAGAAAGAAAAAATTATTTTTTACTGAGTACCTATAATTTATTTATGAAAGTTATTTATTTAAAAAGTTTTTTGAATATATTTTATTTTCTAATCATTACATTTTTGCTAAAAACTGATAAAACAGGACACTCAGTACGTTTACATAAATACTTGGCTTGAAATCCACTTGAAGCTCAGGTAGGGCGGTTGATTGAATTAATTCCAATTACTTGAGTTGAAATTTACGGATTGAAGGAGCGTTTTCATGATATTTTGATTACTTCAAGCATACTTCAAGTATGCTTCAAGTATTCATGTAAACGTACTGATAATCTATCTAATATATCCATATTACCTCGCATCTACGTTCTTTTGCGAATGTTGTGATGTAATTTTTTACCTCTGCGGTAAGTATAGTTTAGAAGATTATCGCACTTTAATGTAAGTACTTCCATGAAAAAACGCTTTACGCGAAAAAATTGGAAAATTTATTTCACATCAAAACCCATCGGTTAAACATATAAAATTTAAATGTTCACATGAGATGTGTAAAACATTATGCGGAAGCGTTTAAAAGAAAAATCAGCCCCCGCAAGAACGTAAACCCTCCTTTGTACATAAATTCGAAAATCACGCATTTTAAAGATATTCGGGTGAAAAAAGTCTGTTATAAAGTTTTTTATAGAGCAAAAGAAAATATGCCATTTAATAAACCTCAGCAAAAGCTTCAATTTGGTATTACGCACGGCCAAGATTGGACAACGCCATGAGTGTAGCTACCACCCTTCCCGCAAAACCCCAAAAAACGTAAACAATTAAGCCCACTGACTAATTCTAAAACATAAAATCCCATGTAAATCCATCCACGTTTACTATTCTAAAACTATTCCTAAAATTTCACAATATTCGTCACGAAGTTCGGATAAATGGTATTTAAAAAAGCTACGAATTTATTATTAACATCTGGCAGCATTTAAATAATTCGTGAGCAAGACCGACACCCACCCGCACCGGTATATGCTTCAGAATTTATCAACGAAAGTTACTATCAGGGGGTGTAAATCAATTGCCAAACGCTACGCTTGAGTGAATATGAGTCTAAAAAGTTAAATGTATTTAACTTTTTACATTGGCTTTGTTGTTGTAAAAACGCTGTAGGGATTTCAGCGTCACTGCGATGCCAGTGGCAACGGTGTTTGATTCTAATGCCGTTCCATCCATACCACGCGAATATTATGTAGCTTGCTTGACAAGACAAATCGGGGTGGATCTGGTGCTGGGTGGAATTATGGTGGGTGGGTCATACGCTACATTTTGGACAGCGTACCATACAGAATGTTAGTAGCAATATAATGACTTTGGGCTGGGCGGTTGTTCTTAGTTTGAAGGAGAAAATTGGGCGTTACTTATAAAATATTTCAAGTTGTATGTAGTGATGCCAGAGGAGTAAACTTCTTTGAATTTTATACATTTTTTTAAATATTCTAAGAATATTTTAAAGCAAAATGTTATGTTTGGATTTTTTTATTTTGTCAAGGGAAGCAGTGCTTCCTTTGCTTCCAATGAGGAACCGCCCCTGATAAATACGGACCAACACGGATTCATAAAGAAGACTACGCTACGAAGGGCGAGAAGATGAAAAGAAGATGAGAAGATAAAGGAATAGTATGTATAGTAAAATCAATATATAAGAAAGGTTGAGAAGGAATTAAAATTAAAATTAAAAGGAAGTAATAAAAAACATAGAAAGAGATAAAGACAATGTAAATACGAAATTTGAAAAAAAAAATAATAGATTTAAAGGTGCAATTTGCAAAACAATTAAGATATTTAAAAGAGAAGTTAAAGAGACAAGATTTAAAGAGAAAGATTTAAAGTATACAGTAAATAGGCAGAGAAAAAATAAGAATAAGGGTTGCCATAGATTAGCATAGGGTTTAGATATCAAGATGAAAGGAGTTATAACGGTAATATTTGCACTCATCACCTTGCTGGAGGTAGAGAAAACAGGCTATAATATCCAACCGATACCCCATACAGGAGTGTTGTTCGAACACCTTGGAAAAGTCAATTTCTACAACAAGCACTGGACTATCCTGTCCAAGGTGGAAATGCCGGATCTAACAGAGGACATGGAATTTGTAAATAATTGCACTAACCTAATTACGCAGGTATGTTTTGAGGTGACACACGACGGAATAGTATCCAGGTGCACCATAGCGGCCAAGCAGATAAGAAGTTGGGTCTCGAAAATTAAGAGGCAAAACGAGGAACTGCTACGCCATACCCTGAGTGAATCACCACGACGAAGCAGACGATCAATAGGATCAGCATTCAAATACCTTTTCGGGACAATGGATCATGCAGACTCAGAAGAGATCCATGTAGCCCTCGATGATCTTAGCCGAAGAGAGAACCGAATCTTCTCTCAGTTAAAGGACGAAATAACGGTCATCAAGTCTACATTCGACGTATTCAACGCTACCAGAGTACAAGCGGCAGCAGAACGAGAGGAGCTAGGTAACAAAATCTCAGCATTAGTAAAAGCACAACAGGGTCAATATCGTGAATTGTCGGCATTGCACCTCAGATTAGAAATGAGCGAAGTAATTACACTGATGACTCTTCATCTACGAGAAATCAGTGAGATGCAGGAAAATATAATCAGTATATTGGTCGCTCTGAGTGTCGGAAAGCTATTCACGCTCGGAAAATGAGTGAAATAATGAGGAACGCCACTCGTCAATTGGATTTAGATGAGAAATTCCAGAACTTCCAGTTGTTGACGCCGATCATAAAAGTGAAATCCCTTCAAGTAAATCAAGGGATATTAATCTGGATTGACATTATACAGCCACAAAGAGTTGCGTTCGATATGCACAAGGTATATACAACTCCTGTTACAATAGACAACGCCGGGTATCACATATATGATCTGGATGCCGAATTTGTAGCCGCTAACAACCATGAACGGCAGTATGTCCTAATGAGTTATCAGCAGTATCAAGGGTGCCAGCAGCTTTCGACCACCGCCGGTCAGCCACAATTGCTTTGTCCACAGTTGGGCCCCACCTTCACAGCAATTAGAGAAAATTGCGTATTAAACCTCTTCCGAAGCTTCAATGTGAACTCGGGAGCATGTAAAGATCGAGTTATACCGAGATAGAACAATCTAGTTCGAATGATGACGAGGAATCATTGGTTCTTTGTGGTACCCGAGAAAACAAAATTAGAGGTGAACTGCCAAAATTCACCAACTACAATTGGAGAACTATCATCTACAGGGGTGTCATCAATTGAAGAACACTGCCATTTACAGACTGGAGACCTACGGATAGCCGCAGAAGACGACAACCAGAAAAATATCTCAATTTGGCAGCCGAATCGTTTGAAGTTGTCAGCCTGGAATGATGTAGACATAGCTAAATCAAATAACCAGAAAGCGGAAATTATAGAGAGTAAAGAGAGTGGGATAAGACTGTTGACAGCCAAGAACTGCAACCAAGCATGGAAAGACAATGAGGCCGATATAAAACGAGTACAGGAAGCCATTAAGAACGAAGAGAATAGCAGACAATTTATTCTACAACACGTCCACTTAGCAGCTACTACAGCTACCGAGTGTTTATGAATCTTCACCTTAGCAGTACTAGCAGGAGTAGTGTGCCATTTAAAGCGAAAAAAAATGAACAGATTCGAACGATCATCAGCAAACCATTTACGGGGCCAATTCAATCGAGGGTATCCAAGCAAGCAGAATCCAGTATAGAAGTCATCATTCCAACAACAGCAAAACTGCCAAGAGCAAATTTACCTACCGTCGTCGGGAAACAGTTGGTACAATTAGAAAAATAGAGTAATTATTGTATTGTGATAATATAATTAGGGAAATTTTGGGCACCCACAGAAATTAGAATGTTAAGGATAAGGTTGTAAGAAGTATTAAAATTATTGGAGTTTTTTTTCTTATGATTCGGTCAATACTTTTAAAATTGTAATAAGGTCAAAATGATATATCAAGCTTATAGTTTATTGTAACAGAAAGAGAGGTAGAATAGATAAAAATGTAGAAATATATATCTTTTTTAATTTTGTGAGATGTTTGAAGAAGTTATATTGTAAAAAAAAAACAAAAAAACAAATGTTAAAATAAGAGGAACGTAAAAAAAACTAAGTAAACAAATGTAAGAAATACAGGAAAGAAAAAATGTTAAATAAATTAAAGAAGTATAGAAATATTGTGAGACGACAATAAAATTGAATGTGAGAAGCAATAAAAGAAAGAAAAATGAAAACATAGAATACAGAAAGCAAAAAAATGTAAGGTGAAAAGTACATAGGAATGAATATTAAGGAAGAAATAAATGGTGAAAGAGAAATTAAATATTAAAAGAGAAATGTGAAATAATGTAAAATCAAACAATGTTAGAAAAAGAAAATAAGAAAATTTCGAAATATGTAAAAATGTGATGTACAGAAATGTAATGATATAGTGTAAGGAATCTGAACCGAACGAGGATTAAGATATTTTCAGTTTATTAATTGATTGTACTCTCCAAATCTAGTTCTCTGCGGAAACTAGTTTTTCAAGGGGGGGGGGGATGTTATGGCCGTATGTGAGGAAGATTCTTCATGCAGCCAAGGGCGCATTTTAGAGATATAATTAGCAATTGCTAAACAGTAACCTCGCATGGTACTGTTCTGCAACTGCCGGTTATTTCGCTGATTAGGTCAACAGCTGGCTACGATGAGCGCTTAGTGGAGCAATCAACGATTACGATAACAATTAACCTCGCATGGTAATTGTTATGTAAAGCGATTGTTTACTACTAAGCGACTCATGTGCTGCAACCGGTAGAGCAACCGACAAGGCTGTTGTCGTTTGTTTACATTCGAGTTGTGAGCAAAGAAAGCATACTTCCGAATATTGGGGCACAACAGACCAATGACTGGTCTGGCGAGAGCCGTTCAGTGTTCAGTCGCGTCGTTACTTTTGTTTAGAGTGTCAAGTTTCAGTTTAGATTGGTTATATTACGATAGGTCAGTTTGTTTGCGGTAAATAAAGAAGTACGTATGTTAAATGTGTTTTATTGTTTGCTTTGGGACACGAAACTTCTACTCTTTAATTTCGGGCAGTGATAAAAACTTCTCATTCACTTTCTAACTTTTTTTTGACAACCTCTTGCCGCAAAAACTTCTTCTTCTTCTTTTCTTTTTTTTGGATACGTTCGGCGCGAATAGCTCTCCATCCATATGGGACACAGTCCGCGCACACCTCATGCTGCTACGGGTCACGTAGACGTGTACTTAGCTCATTGTAGCATATTGCTACATGCAATACGCTACGACCATAACAAAGATTATGGGAAAAACTAATTCAAAACACGCGAATAATAACAGCGAGATCGTCAACAACCTAATAATAGAAATACGGTCAATATTGATAATAAGCAGATTGTTATTCTTTTGGCAATCAAAGCAGTTTTGAAGGTAATAGAATTAGTGTACAATCTGTACGGATACCACCGAAGAGAACTTAGAAAAAAATATCTTAACAGTCCAGTGCTAATTACGATGTAAAAGTAAAAAGAAAAAAATAAGATATATAATGAAATGCATATAAATAGAATATACAAATTAAAAGAAATCAACATGCACGAATGGACCAATTAAATAAGTGAAACAAAGGAAGAATTAAAGAATATTTTAACCAAGAGGGGATATACAGCAAAATCACGTAAGAAAAAAAAAGAAATTGTGGGAAAATTAGAAGCATAAGCAATATTGATGGTACAACAAGAAACTACTGCAAAAAAACATTAAGAATAAAGGAGATATATAGTGAAATAAAGCTTAAAGCGGGAAAAATTCTAGAACTGATAACAGACCAAGAAGGAATAAGTATGCCTTTCGATATACGAACCGCGACGTCACTCGTCCAGTTATATGAGGGAAAAGAAGAAGAAACAGAAGCTTTCATCGAATCAATAGAACTGCTAGATGAGCTTACGCCAATAGATCAGAAAAAAATTAAGATCTAATTTATCAGAACCAGAATTTTTATTATTGTAACACATTTACTTAACCTAATATCACAAAAAATTCAAAAATGTGCTAACAACTAGAAATTCAAGAAATAATAATTAATAACAAAAAAACTATCAACAATTCAGTATAAATCATAGGTAATTTCAATGACGTGGTCCGGTTCTTTAGTTCTGAAAGGAAGAAGTAGACCAGAATTGATTTTCTGTCACCAAACAAACTTCTGTAGGGAAAATAATAATGCTGCTTCTGCGTGTGGGCAGACGGGCAGTACAGTGACGCACAGAAGAACTCTCTGCGAATCTATTGGATGATAGCGGCCCCGTCAGACAAGAAGGCTGAATAAGCAAAAAAAAAAAAAACAAAAAAGGGGTAGCAGCGTGCTGCAACGTGTGGTACTGAACAGATGTAGCACAACAAAAGTTTGGCAGAATTATTCTTCTGCTTAGGTGTGGGAATATGATTATGAATGTGGATGATAGGAATTTTCAGAATAGACTCTGAACGGAATTAGACTTCTGTAATAAGAATCGGAATAATTTCAGATTATACTGTGAACAGAATTAGACTTCTGTAATAACAATCAGAATAGTTTCAAATTAACCTCCGATCAGAATTATACTTCTGTAATAAGGATAGGAATAATTTCAGATTATATTCTGAACAGAATTAGACTTCTGTAATAAGGATCGGAATAATTTCAGATTAAACTCTGAACAGAATTATAATTCTGTAATAACAAGAGGATTAATTTCAGATTAAACTCTGAACAGAATTAGACTTCTGTAATAAGGATTGGAATAATTCTGATTAAACTCTGAACAGAATGAGACTGCTGTATAGAAATTAAGAACCGATTCTTTCTTCAGATTATAGCCTGAATCAAATGAACTCTGAGTCAAGAATGTGTTACGGGTCGCCCGCCCTGCAGACGATTTCCTAGAAAATTTAAGAAATCTGGCAAAATCTGAAAGATCTACGGACGAAATTTATTACATGTTGTGTACATGTCTTTCGTGTAGTCCTAACTCTATTAAACAAAACAAAAAGATGCTGCAAAAGATTTTCTTTTATCTTACAGAAATGCACACAATGCATCATTAGACACCTTACGGATACCTTGTGGATAATCAATCATGTGGTGGACTTTTCTTATGTAGAGGGTATATCTCTAGCACCACACCCACTCGAAAGCACTGCAGGGGCAATGCCGTCACGGAACACTGGAATTTTCAAGTCACGGAACACTGGAATTTTCAACTGAAGATAATAATAAACTTTTTGAACTGAGGATAATAATAATGTAAGAAGCAGAATAGTCAGTAGTTAGGATTATAAGACAGGTTTTTTTTTAGACTTAAGTAATTGCTGTTTAATGAATTAGTCAAAGCCAATTGAATTATTTCCGGTAGCAGATTATAATAATTATGTCAAACGGACAAGGTCGCGCAGTTTTGCTTGGAACTAGGAAGTAATATGAAGGCATCAGGCAGTATTTATCCGGGGCACGAGTCTAATTAATTGATGAGTTATGGTTGTCTCACCCACTGACTTATAACAATGGACTGAGCATATTGTCATTTTCCTATAGGAAAGCATGGCACAAGTTTTATAGTTCTCTCTTTCGCCCTATGGCAGAGTTGGAGCTACCAACACAAAATATTGCATTCTGGAACGTTTGCTTATGCCATTTGATGTTTTTATGTTGGCTACAGATGCAATCACTGCAGAAGGAATAAGGTAAAGCTAGTGTTTACCATGCTCCGTCTCTCTTGCCCATAAGCAGAATTCAGTTAAGAATAATTTTTGAAAATTAAAGTCGGAATGAGTTTAATTCCTTATAAGCGATTAAAATACCACTTGGGCACAAGAAAATATATTTTTTTAATTAAATTCGATTTACGGGTGTAAAATTTCATTTGATTGGTTGAGTTTTACATGTTTTTTATGTAATCGTTTTAAAGGGTGCTCTAACGGTGATATACAGAAACACAATATTTTTTGTGCCACATGAAATAGCAAATCGCTCAGTCCATTGTTATAAGTCAGTGGTCTCACCCGAGCTAGACGCTCCTCTCCATGGTTTGCAAGATGCTCACTCTCCTACACCGAGCATGACTGGTACGATATGGTTTCCGACCGAACGTTGTATCCCCGACATAATTGTCGAATGGTTCCCAGCCCAAGGCAAATAAACAAAAACAAAAATTGCTATTATCACCAAAAATCCAACTTCCGAAATCGGGTGTCAAAATGAACATCAATACTAAAGTTTTCATAGAGAACGAATTTAAAAAAATATTTTGACATATGTATACTAAGAGGAAGCTTATGGTATCAAGATTATTAACAAAAAAAAACATTAAAATAATAATCTAAAATGATAATAGCAAATAAATAAAATCTACTGATTAAAATTCCCCCAATAGGGGAATTTCGTAAAAAGGAAAAGAAAATCCAGCTGATCTTTCGGACTGATCTAGCAGCTTTGGTAGGCGAAGGAGACATTCGGACGCAATTTGGCATGAAGTGAGGGGGACAGACGAGAAGGTCGAAAATCGGGTTGGCTGGTGTCATTTTCGTCGTGTGTGGTTTTGAGCAGAAAAGTTGATCCGTGTTGGCACAGCAAGTTTTTCTAGATAGTTCTTGGTTGCCATAGTTAAGTGCAAGTTGAATCTTATATGTTGCCTAATTCCTAGAGAATAGTAAAAAGGAAAAGAAGGAAAAAAAACCACAAGGAAGGACAAAAAAAAAGACATTGATAAAGTTAAGGAGTTAAATAAAGAATTAAAATAAGAAAAGAACAAAAGAGGAGCCTCAGGCTCATTGCGGGAGGCGGCAACATAACCGAAGTAAAATCCACGAGCCGGAAGCAAGAGATAAGTATAAAATATATGAGTAACAAATTCCTTTTAAAGTACGTCGGATATCTAGCTGAGATAGGCTTCTAGATCTAGTTCGCGGATAAATACTGCCCCACACTCCACGTGTTAATTTGAAATTTGTGGTTAGAGAAACTTGTAGTTCGTGTATTAATTCAAAGAAATAGAAATCCTAGTAGCAACTGCGCAGCCTTCGCCGTGGATGGAATATACCAGGTCAGCCAGATATTCTGTTGTTAACTAGTGAAAAAAAGTGGAAACAGCTATTTTTTTTGTCATTGAACTAGTCAGTTAAGGCGGGGCTCGCTGTTTCTTTTAAACAGTTAGTAGTCAAGTAAATCAAGTGTGCATTTTTCTGTTGTTTCCGCGGTTTCACGTAATTAACGGAGATACGCCTGGAGATATATAGCAGTACATGTAATTGTAGGCAGAAGTAAGTGGATACCTTTACCTCAATAAAATTTATAACGTTATACTGAGAGATGCATGTTTGAAATTTCTCCCCACCTTTTCCTAAATAGTCAGAGTTCGTAGACTCTAAAACTACGTCGCGCCCATAAACCGTCCGGGTTCCTACGCCCATCTCCAAACTAGCCGGCGCGCTAATTGCGCACAAAAAAAAGTGTGTAACAAATTTTGGCGCCCAACGTGGGGCCCGACGTGAATGATATAACAAGATATAGGATTTACTTACCTCCATCTTAGCAAACTAAATAATTCAACAGCTTTAAGCAATCCAGGACGTGGGGAATTATCAAACGGTGCGGGCAATGTTGACTACTCAGTGAACACGGAAAATGATAAGAGCAAAAATTTAAGTCTTTAAAGGAAATTGAATTGTTTCGAGCCAGTAACGTTGGTGGTTATCCTCAAGTAATATAAATGCTATACCACTGGCGATTATTGGTTAGTCATCAATTAACAATAGCGTGGAGTGGATTTACAGGCAGGCAGTCAGGTAGTGCGCTGCAGTAGATAGATTAGTTTAAATTACTTTTCAATATATATATATATATATATATATATATATATATAATACATACATACATTTCATATAAATTCTTCTTTTTATTGTATTCAATCCCTTTCAGATTTACCAATATTTTTTTTATACGTAAGAACACGCGTGTTTTATTATAGGTACTGCACACTTTTAGAGGCAGCATTCCTTTTTTCAAGTTTAATAATAAATAAATTGTGTTTATCCCCATTTATCAAAGGCAGGTTTTTTTGGATTAGTGCGCAGGTAGTAAGACGCCTACCCTTCGGGGAAAAATTGAAAAAAATACGGCCGATAGGTAATAGAATTCAACAAAAGAGGCCAGATGTTCATGACGCATGCCTGTAAGTGTAATAGTAGTTCTGCTATTGATGGTCCCAACTGATATAAATTCAAGCCTGCTGGTTACTGACCTACGTCCACCTTTAACCTAGTTCCTGAGAATTCGCTTTGGTGCTGTTCTTTTTGTAGTCCACCGGAAAGATTGTAGTACGAATTATTACGCACGTGTTCGCAGAATACCTGGAATTGAATTTCGGGATTTGGACTGACACAGATAAAGTGAACTCTAGGTAGCTATAAATGCATGTATGTGTACATGCCTAACATACATTAGTGCCTCTCTTTCTCCAGGGGGTTGATGTCGTTTATCTGGATATTTGTAGATTTCCTTTTATGAGGTCTACATAGAATACTTAGTGTGGCGAGAATAATAGATGAACGGACATTAATCTGCGAATTCAAACCGTATAGGCAGCTATGTCCTTCTTTCGGTTAACGACTACCTAAAAATATCTGTGAGTTTCGTATATCGTGAATCAAGGTCAAGAGGCTTGATTTAAGCCTGGTAGTATGGTGTCACATAGGGCACATTATTAATTTTCGTTTTCCGCCACTCTAGTTCATTGTTTTGCATTTGATCATTAATCGATCGAACTATCTCTATAGAACTTAACCAGGTATTTAGGCGTTCTGGTATTTGGGGCGCAAGTGTAGGAAGGGCTATATCGTTCAGGTTACCCTGGACTTGATTGTGCTTTGGTAGCCACCTAGTTACGACGTTGTGGCAAAGTTCGATTGATATAAAATTGATACTTGATACTTACATGCGAGTGCCATCTCCTTTATCCTGCTCAGATAAGGAAGAGTGTACTACGGAAGTTTTGGGTTGGTTTTTCGTTACCTCCACTCATATAAGACACTTCTTTTTATTTCTAGTATTTTATTTTTATAATTACATAAGAATATACATGAATGCATACATAAAACAATACAAATGTGCTGAGTACTTAAGTTTATAATTTTTTGTTATCATTACACCACTTATGAAGTATTACCATTCATATAAGATGCATTTCCAATTTAATTTTTTTTTTATCCACCCTGGGGGTTCGTTTTCTATAGCTACGTGTGAGTAAGTAGTGGAAATGGAAATCAATAGGTTGAGTAACGAAGAGCTTGGGTATGAACTGAAGATAAGTGGTCTGCCCATTGGAAAAGTAGATGAAATGAGAACTCAGCTGCGCGCGGCCTTGAAAATAGAAAAAGAGGGTAGACCAACGCTAGTCAGCCCCTATCCGTACGCATATGAGGATGATGTAAAGGCTCTTAAAGCTAAAATTGAGGAAGTTAAGGGACTGCTGGATAATTTCTAAGGCGATTCAGGCTCGCCAGATTTCAAGAAAATGTTAACGAAATTCGAGTGGGCTTTAGCGAGGCTCGGTAGAATGGAAATTGAGGGAGATGAACAAACACACGAAAAGGCACGGCTCCGAGCTGAAATCATAGTAGCACTAGGCTCATTACATATGAAAGGGGATGGTTGTGGAGACGATAGTGAGTCTTCTGATAGTAATGCAGACTTGTCGATGCCGGCTAAAGTCATTAGTAATAGTTACTCTAGAGTTTCGTATCTAAGTGGGAAATTAAATTCTCAGGAGAACCTGGGCAATCTTTGAATTCCTTCCTAGAGCGGGTCAACGAGCTGGCAGAAGCAAGGGGGTTACAAAAAAACAGCTTTTCCATTCGGTTCTAGATTTGTTTACAGGGCCTGCTCTAATTTGGTATAGAGCCAATAAGGCCCAATTTAAATCATGGTCGGACCTCATATTAGAAATGAAGAAACAATTCTTACCGACGGGCTATGACGAGCGTTTACTCGATGAAATTAAGAGGCGTACCCAGGGTAAAGCGGAAACAATAGGTATTTATACAGCTATGATGTCGAATATGTTCGCACGGCTGACGGTTCCTTTGACTGAAAACCAACAGCTAAGAATATTAAAAAGAAACATAGCACCGTTTTACCAGACGCAATTAGGTTTAACAGATATTGAGACTGTTCAAGAACTATTCGAAATGGGGACAAAACTAGAGTCTATTCGAAGTTCAGTGGAGGCATTTGTACCACCTCCATCGAGACGAAATCAGGATCTCCTGGAACCCGATCTAGCATTCGTTGCTACGGAGTCTATAAGCGTGACAACGGTAGACAATGTTCCTGGGCCCTCTAATCTGCGGAAATGTTATAGATGTGGCAAACCTGGGCATATCGCTAGGGGTTGTAAGCAGAACGTAAGATGTTATGGATGCGGTACGGTGGGGGTAATCCATCCAAGATGCGCACAGTGCAATAGTAATGGACAGGCTCCGAATAATACTGTAAGAAACGAGACACCATATGTGTCGGGAAACGGCAACGGAGCTCGAGTCTAAGCGGCAGATCGAGTAATTCGCGAAAGGCCGCAACCAAACGGGATTCAAACGGTAACCAAGAACAGTCGGCAAGTAGGAGCGGTAGGAACGCATTAAATATTTTATTGGATTACATCTTTGCACAGGCAGAGAACGATGTGCGTCCTCATTTAAAAGTTTTGATTTTTAATTCACCGTTTTGTGGGTTACTCGATTCCGGTGCTTCGCGGACGATAGTAGGAGGTCCTGGATGGGAGCTACTGAAGAATATGAACTTAAAGCTTAGAGGTACGATAGCGAAAAGAGTGAAGCTAGCAAATGGAAGGTTTGTAAGTATCTTTGGGGAAATTAGTGTGCCTATTGAGTTGGAAAAGCGAGTTAAAGTTTGCGAAGTTCTAGTCATCCCAGAACTTCCTCATACTCTAATCTTAGGAATAGACTTTTGGAGAGAGATGAGCATTCAAGCTAATTTTAGGAATAATACTTGGCAGTTCGTAGACGGGGCAGTAGAATACCAAATAAATGCGTTACAAAGCCAGTCGAACCTACAATCAATGCAGAAGCGGGAACTAGAGGAAATCATTAGCAATGCCAAACTTAAAATGGGTACTGAACTTGGTTGCACAAATCAAGTGGAGCATATTATTGAGACAGAGTCGCGGCCGATCAAACAACGATACTATCCTGTGGCACCCGCAATACAAAAGGTCATCGATAAAGAACTAGATGAAATGCTTCAAGCTGGAGTAGTGGAACCATCTAACAGTGCTTGGGCCTCTCCAGTGGTGATGGTGAAAAAGAAGGACGGGAAGTATCGTTTTTGTATCGACTTTAGAAAATTAAATAAAGTTACAAAAAAGGATGCGTACCCATTGCCATTTGTGTCGGCGACGTTAGATAAGCTTCGGGACGCGAAATATATGTCCTCATTGGACATCAAGTCAGCATTCTGGCAGGTTCCACTTGATGAGAGTTCCAAGCAATACACTGCTTTTACGGTTCCGGGTAGAGGGTTATTCTAGTTTACAAGGATGCCTTTTGGGCTCAGTAATTCCCCAGCTACTTGGCAAAGGCTTATTGATCGAGTACTTTCTGGCGGCTTAGAGAGCAAAGTCTTTGTATACCTTGACGACGTGATTATTGTAACTCAGACCTTTGAAGATCATAAAAGGGTTCTGGAAGATGTTCTCGATAGGCTTCATAAGGCGGGATTAGTGATTAATTTCGACAAATGCGATTTTTGTAGGCCGGAGCTTAAATATCTGGGTTACGTGGTGGGTGAAAATGGTCTGCAGGTGGACCCTGAGAAGGTACAATGTATCCTAAATATCGCCAATTCCAAGAATGTTTCTGAGGTCCGTAGATTTGTTGGCATGATATCTTGGTATAGAAGATTTGTACCGAACTTTTCTACTCTTATTACTCCAATCACGGAGTTGTTGAAGAAGAAAAGAAAATTCATTTGGTCAGAGGAATGTGAACAAGCGTTTCGTAAGGTCAAAGATTGTTTAGTGAGTGCGCCGATATTAACTTGCCCCGACTTCGAGTATCCCTTTGTTATTCATACGGATGCCTTGTTAAGAAGTTATCCAGAAGCGTGAAAGAAAGGAACTGATCTTTAAGTTCCATGATATACCCTCCGCAGGGCATGGGGGTGTACAAAAAACGCACGACCGGTTAGTCAAGAAATTTTGCTGGCCTAAAATGAAAGCTGACGTATCGCCCTATATTAGGTGTTGTACCACGTGTCAATCGATTAAGCCAGAGCTTAGGAAGCCAGCAGGCCTTATGGCTTCCCACGCAGTCGTTAATAATCCTTTGGAATTAATAAATGTAGATTTAATTGGTCCCCTGCCGCGTTCTGACAGAGGTTATAAATATATACTTACTGTTGTCGACCAGCTAACTAAATTTCTGATGCTCTTCCCACCACGATCGGCCAGTGTTTCACTAATCTGCAGGGCGTTGGAAGACCATGTAATCCTTCTCTTTGGTGCGCCAAGAATTCTGGTTTATGACAATGGCGCGCAATTTAGAAGCAGGGAATTTAGAAACCTTTGTGTCGAATACGGGACCGAGCTCACTTATACGGCTCTTTACCACCCTCAGGCCAATGCTGCTGAGAGCACAAACCAAGTGATTAAATCAATGTTGAGAGCCTACGTGTCGGAGAACCACAAGAAGTGGGATTCTTATTTAGTGAAAATTGCTTGCGCAATCCGAACATCTACGCATGAGGCTATGAAAGTGACGCCATATTTCATGAATTTTGCTAAAGAAATGGCAACGCGGGGTGAAGAGCATAAACGGTTGGGGATTACAGACAATTTCGATGCAGTCGTCCAGCTAAGTGCCCTGGAGAAGGTAAGAAAAGATATAAGGGAAAGGCTAGTGAAAACGGCTCAGGCATCAAAGCGCAGTTACGATCTCCGTCGAAGGGATCAGAAATTTCTCGTAAACGATTTGGTCTGGCGTAAAAATTATGTCCTGTCCGACGCTTCAAAGTTCTTCAGTGCGAAGCTAGCCCCTAAGTATACTAGTCCTTTCAAGGTTATAAAAGTAGTCTCTCCATGGACGTACAAGTTACAAAATAGCGCGGGGAAGGACGCAGGGATCTGGCATACCAAGGACCTAAAGGTGTATCATTCAAGCCAAGATAGTTACGATTACTGAGAATAGTTCTCCGGGTCGGCCCAATAAGCCATCCACCCAGCTTCACTGGGCAACTACAGGGTATTATCAAGCCGTTTAAGTTCGCTGCAGTTGATACCCTTTTGTATAACTATCCTATTTTTTTTTTACTCGAAGTGGTGTCGCCGGGTAAGATCTCTTTTCCTTTTTTTTACTTTTGTATGTAAAATAATAGCATTCTCTCTACTGTTTCGAAAATTACGAAGATGGCACTAATGCGAAACGACTGAAGCGGTCTAGGGTGTTAAGATTGGAGATAGTAGCATAACTGTGCTTCCGTGATTGAGTTGAAATATTCTTCTTTATTTTGCTAGTCGAATGCTTAGGAGCGGGTTTTCTCGTTTTTTTTTGCGACGGCACTTCTCCCTTATTTACTAAAACTTCATTCGTTAACCTCTGAATTTAATTTTATTAATTTAGACGTATTTTTTTAAATAATACAGTTGCATAGTATTGGACGTAATTTTGTAGTAGTAACCTCTGAATTTAATTTTATTAATTTAGACGTGTTTTTTTTTAATAATACAGTTGCATAGTATTGGACGTAAATTTGTAGTAGTAAGTCTGGCCTTACTAGAGATTTCTACGAAATCTCCTGTAGGAAGGGGGGCGTGTCACGGGTCGCCCGCCCTGCAGACGATTTCCTAGAAAATTTAAGAAATCTGGCTAAATCTGAAAGATCTACGGACGAAATTTATTACATGTTGTGTGTACATGTCCTTCGTGTGATCTTAACTCTATTAACAAAAAAAAAAGATGCTGCAAAAGATTTTCTTTTATCTTACAGAAATGCACACAATGCATCATTAGACACCTTACGGATACCTTGTGGATAATCAATCATGTGGTGGACTTTTCTTATGTAGAGGGTATATCTCTAGCACCACACCCACTCGTAAGCACTGCAGGGGCAATGCCGTCACGGAACACTGGAATTTTCAAGTCACGGAACACTGGAATTTTCAACTCACGGAACACTGGAGTTTTCAAGTCACGGAACACTGGAATTTTGAAGTCACGGAACACTGGAATTTTCAACTGAAGATAATAATAAACTTTTTGAACTGAGGATAATAATAATGTAAGAAGCAGAATAGTGAGTAGTTAGGATTATAAGACAGGTTTTTTTTTAGACTTAAGTAATTGCTGTTTAATGAATTAGTCAAAGCCAATTGAATTATTTCCGGTAGCAGATTATAATAATTATGTCAAACGGACAGGGTCGCGCAGTTTTGCTTGGAACTAGGAAGTAATATGAAGGCATCAGGCAGTATTTATCCGAGGCACGAGTCTAATTAATTGATGAGTTATGGTTGTCTCACCCGAGCTAGACGCTCCTCTCCATGGTTTGCAAGATGCTCACTCTCCTACACCGAGCATGACTGGTACGATATGGTTTCCGACCGAACGTTGTATCCCCGACATAATTGTCGAATGGTTCCCAGCCCAAGGCAAATAAACAAAAACAAAAATTGCTATTATCACCAAAAATCCAACTTCCGAAATCGGGTGTCAAAATGAACATCAATACTAAAGTTTTCATAGAGAACGAATTTAAAAAAATATTTTGACATATGTATACTAAGAGGAAGCTTATGGTATCAATATTATTAACAAAAAAAAACATTAAAATTATAATCTAAAATGATAATAGCAAATAAATAAAATCTACTGATTAAAATTCCCCCAATAGGGGAATTTCGTAAAAAGGAAAAGAAAATCCAGCTGATCTTTCGGACTGATCTAGCAGCTTTGGTAGGCGAAGGAGACATTCGGACGCAATTTGGCATGAAGTGAGGGGGACAGACGAGAAGGTCGAAAATCGGGTTGGCTGGTGTCATTTTCGTCGTGTGTGGTTTTGAGCAGAAAAGTTGATCCGTGTTGGCACAGCAAGTTTTTCTAGATAGTTCTTGGTTGCCATAGTTAAGTGCAAGTTGAATCTTATATGTTGCCTAATTCCTAGAGAATAGTAAAAAGGAAAAGAAGGAAAAAAACCACAAGGAAGGACAAAAAAAAAGACATTGATAAAGTTAAGGAGTTAAATAAAGAATTAAAATAAGAAAAGAACAAAAGAGGAGCCTCAGGCTCATTGCGGGAGGCGGCAACATAACCGAAGTAAAATCCACGAGCCGGAAGCAAGAGATAAGTATAAAATATATGAGTAACAAATTCCTTTTAAAGTACGTCGGATATCTAGCTGAGATAGGCTTCTAGATCTAGTTCGCGGATAAATACTGCCCCACACTCCACGTGTTAATTTGAAATTTGTGGTTAGAGAAACTTGTAGTTCGTGTATTAATTCAAAGAAATAGAAATCCTAGTAGCAACTGCGCAGCCTTCGCCGTGGATGGAATATACCAGGTCAGCCAGATATTCTGTTGTTAACTAGTGAAAAAAAGTGGAAACAGCTATTTTTTTTGTCATTGAACTAGTCAGTTAAGGCGGGGCTCGCTGTTTCTTTTAAACAGTTAGTAGTCAAGTAAATCAAGTGTGCATTTTTCTGTTGTTTCCGCGGTTTCACGTAATTAACGGAGATACGCCTGGAGATATATAGCAGTACATGTAATTGTAGGCAGAAGTAAGTGGATACCTTTACCTCAATAAAATTTATAACGTTATACTGAGAGATGCATGTTTGAAATTTCTCCCCACCTTTTCCTAAATAGTCAGAGTTCGTAGACTCTAAAACTACGTCGCGCCCATAAACCGTCCGGGTTCCTACGCCCATCTCCAAACTAGCCGGCGCGCTAATTGCGCACAAAAAAAAGTGTGTAACAAATTTTGGCGCCCAACGTGGGGCCCGACGTGAATGATATAACAAGATATAGGATTTACTTACCTCCATCTTAGCAAACTAAATAATTCAACAGCTTTAAGCAATCCAGGACGTGGGGAATTATCAAACGGTGCGGGCAATGTTGACTACTCAGTGAACACGGAAAATGATAAGAGCAAAAATTTAAGTCTTTAAAGGAAATTGAATTGTTTCGAGCCAGTAACGTTGGTGGTTATCCTCAAGTAATATAAATGCTATACCACTGGCGATTATTGGTTAGTCATCAATTAACAATAGCGTGGAGTGGATTTACAGGCAGGCAGTCAGGTAGTGCGCTGCAGTAGATAGATTAGTTTAAATTACTTTTCAATATATATATATATATATATATATATATATATATATATATATATATATATAATACATACATACATTTCATATAAATTCTTCTTTTTATTGTATTCAATCCCTTTCAGATTTACCAATATTTTTTTTATACGTAAGAACACGCGTGTTTTATTATAGGTACTGCACACTTTTAGAGGCAGCATTCCTTTTTTCAAGTTTAATAATAAATAAATTGTGTTTATCCCCATTTATCAAAGGCAGGTTTTTTTGGATTAGTGCGCAGGTAGTAAGACGCCTACCCTTCGGGGAAAAATTGAAAAAAATACGGCCGATAGGTAATAGAATTCAACAAAAGAGGCCAGATGTTCATGACGCATGCCTGTAAGTGTAATAGTAGTTCTGCTATTGATGGTCCCAACTGATATAAATTCAAGCCTGCTGGTTACTGACCTACGTCCACCTTTAACCTAGTTCCTGAGAATTCGCTTTGGTGCTGTTCTTTTTGTAGTCCACCGGAAAGATTGTAGTACGAATTATTACGCACGTGTTCGCAGAATACCTGGAATTGAATTTCGGGATTTGGACTGACACAGATAAAGTGAACTCTAGGTAGCTATAAATGCATGTATGTGTACATGCCTAACATACATTAGTGCCTCTCTTTCTCTAGGGGGTTGATGTCGTTTATTTGGATATTTGTAGATTTCCTTTTATGAGGTCTACATAGAATACTTAGTGTGGCGAGAATAATAGATGAACGGACATTAATTTGCGAATTCAAACCGTATAGGCAGCTATGTCCTTCTTTCGGTTAACGACTACCTAAAAATATCTGTGAGTTTCGTATATCGTGAATCAAGGTCAAGAGGCTTGATTTAAGCCTGGTAGTATGGTGTCACATAGGGCACATTATTAATTTTCGTTTTCCGCCACTCTAGTTCATTGTTTTGCATTTGATCATTAATCGATCGAACTATCTCTATAGAACTTAACCAGGTATTTAGGCGTTCTGGTATTTGGGGGCGCAAGTGTAGGAAGGGCTATATCGTTCAGGTTACCCTGGACTTGATTGTGCTTTGGTAGCCACCTAGTTACGACGTTGTGGCAAAGTTCGATTGATATAAAATTGATACTTGATACTTACATGCGAGTGCCATCTCCTTTATCCTGCTCAGATAAGGAAGAGTGTACTACGGAAGTTTTGGGTTGGTTTTTCGTTACCTCCACTCATATAAGACACTTCTTTTTATTTCTAGTATTTTATTTTTATAATTACATAAGAATATACATGAATGCATACATAAAACAATACAAATGTGCTGAGTACTTAAGTTTATAATTTTTTGTTATCATTACACCACTTATGAAGTATTACCATTCATATAAGATGCATTTCCAATTTAATTTTTTTTTTATCCACCCTGGGGGTTCGTTTTCTATAGCTACGTGTGAGTAAGTAGTGGAAATGGAAATCAATAGGTTGAGTAACGAAGAGCTTGGGTATGAACTGAAGATAAGTGGTCTGCCCATTGGAAAAGTAGATGAAATGAGAACTCAGCTGCGCGCGGCCTTGAAAATAGAAAAAGAGGGTAGACCAACGCTAGTCAGCCCCTATCCGTACGCATATGAGGATGATGTAAAGGCTCTTAAAGCTAAAATTGAGGAAGTTAAGGGACTGCTGGATAATTTCTAAGGCGATTCAGGCTCGCCAGATTTCAAGAAAATGTTAACGAAATTCGAGTGGGCTTTAGCGAGGCTCGGTAGAATGGAAATTGAGGGAGATGAACAAACACACGAAAAGGCACGGCTCCGAGCTGAAATCATAGTAGCACTAGGCTCATTACATATGAAAGGGGATGGTTGTGGAGACGATAGTGAGTCTTCTGATAGTAATGCAGACTTGTCGATGCCGGCTAAAGTCATTAGTAATAGTTACTCTAGAGTTTCGTATCTAAGTGGGAAATTAAATTCTCAGGAGAACCTGGGCAATCTTTGAATTCCTTCCTAGAGCGGGTCAACGAGCTGGCAGAAGCAAGGGGGTTACAAAAAAACAGCTTTTCCATTCGGTTCTAGATTTGTTTACAGGGCCTGCTCTAATTTGGTATAGAGCCAATAAGGCCCAATTTAAATCATGGTCGGACCTCATATTAGAAATGAAGAAACAATTCTTACCGACGGGCTATGACGAGCGTTTACTCGATGAAATTAAGAGGCGTACCCAGGGTAAAGCGGAAACAATAGGTATTTATACAGCTATGATGTCGAATATGTTCGCACGGCTGACGGTTCCTTTGACTGAAAACCAACAGCTAAGAATATTAAAAAGAAACATAGCACCGTTTTACCAGACGCAATTAGGTTTAACAGATATTGAGACTGTTCAAGAACTATTCGAAATGGGGAGAAAACTAGAGTCTATTCGAAGTTCAGTGGAGGCATTTGTACCACCTCCATCGAGACGAAATCAGGATCTCCTGGAACCCGATCTAGCATTCGTTGCTACGGAGTCTATAAGCGTGACAATGGTAGACAATGTTCCTGGGCCCTCTAATCTGCGGAAATGTTATAGATGTGGCAAACCTGGGCATATCGCTAGGGGTTGTAAGCAGAACGTAAGATGTTATGGATGCGGTACGGTGGGGGTAATCCATCCAAGATGCGCACAGTGCAATAGTAATGGACAGGCTCCGAATAATACTGTAAGAAACGAGACACCATATGTGTCGGGAAACGGCAACGGAGCTCGAGTCTAAGCGGCAGATCGAGTAATTCGCGAAAGGCCGCAACCAAACGGGATTCAAACGGTAACCAAGAACAGTCGGCAAGTAGGAGCGGTAGGAACGCATTAAATATTTTATTGGATTACATCTTTGCACAGGCAGAGAACGATGTGCGTCCTCATTTAAAAGTTTTGATTTTTAATTCACCGTTTTGTGGGTTACTCGATTCCGGTGCTTCGCGGACGATAGTAGGAGGTCCTGGATGGGAGCTACTGAAGAATATGAACTTAAAGCTTAGAGGTACGATAGCGAAAAGAGTGAAGCTAGCAAATGGAAGGTTTGTAAGTATCTTTGGGGAAATTAGTGTGCCTATTGAGTTGGAAAAGCGAGTTAAAGTTTGCGAAGTTCTAGTCATCCCAGAACTTCCTCATACTCTAATCTTAGGAATAGACTTTTGGAGAGAGATGAGCATTCAAGCTAATTTTAGGAATAATACTTGGCAGTTCGTAGACGGGGCAGTAGAATACCAAATAAATGCGTTACAAAGCCAGTCGAACCTACAATCAATGCAGAAGCGGGAACTAGAGGAAATCATTAGCAATGCCAAACTTAAAATGGGTACTGAACTTGGTTGCACAAATCAAGTGGAGCATATTATTGAGACAGAGTCGCGGCCGATCAAACAACGATACTATCCTGTGGCACCCGCAATACAAAAGGTCATCGATAAAGAACTAGATGAAATGCTTCAAGCTGGAGTAGTGGAACCATCTAACAGTGCTTGGGCCTCTCCAGTGGTGATGGTGAAAAAGAAGGACGGGAAGTATCGTTTTTGTATCGACTTTAGAAAATTAAATAAAGTTACAAAAAAGGATGCAATGGGTACGCCATTTGTGTCGGCGACGTTAGATAAGCTTCGGGACGCGAAATATATGTCCTCATTGGACATCAAGTCAGCATTCTGGCAGGTTCCACTTGATGAGAGTTCCAAGCAATACACTGCTTTTACGGTTCCGGGTAGAGGGTTATTCTAGTTTACAAGGATGCCTTTTGGGCTCAGTAATTCCCCAGCTACTTGGCAAAGGCTTATTGATCGAGTACTTTCTGGCGGCTTAGAGAGCAAAGTCTTTGTATACCTTGACGACGTGATTATTGTAACTCAGACCTTTGAAGATCATAAAAGGGTTCTGGAAGATGTTCTCGATAGGCTTCATAAGGCGGGATTAGTGATTAATTTCGACAAATGCGATTTTTGTAGGCCGGAGCTTAAATATCTGGGTTACGTGGTGGGTGAAAATGGTCTGCAGGTGGACCCTGAGAAGGTCCAATGTATCCTAAATATCGCCAATTCCAAGAATGTTTCTGAGGTCCGTAGATTTGTTGGCATGATATCTTGGTATAGAAGACTTGTACCGAACTTTTCTACTCTTATTACTCCAATCACGGAGTTGTTGAAGAAGAAAAGAAAATTCATTTGGTCAGAGGAATGTGAACAAGCGTTTCGTAAGGTCAAAGATTGTTTAGTGAGTGCGCCGATATTAACTTGCCCCGACTTCGAGTATCCCTTTGTTATTCATACGGATGCCTTGTTAAGAAGTTATCCAGAAGCGTGAAAGAAAGGAACTGATCTTTAAGTTCCATGGTATACCCTCCGCAGGGCATGGGGGTGTACAAAAAACGCACGACCGGTTAGTCAAGAAATTTTGCTGGCCTAAAATGAAAGCTGACGTATCGCCCTATATTAGGTGTTGTACCACGTGTCAATCGATTAAGCCAGAGCTTAGGAAGCCAGCAGGCCTTATGGCTTCCCACGCAGTCGTTAATAATCCTTTGGAATTAATAAATGTAGATTTAATTGGTCCCCTGCCGCGTTCTGACAGAGGTTATAAATATATACTTACTGTTGTCGACCAGCTAACTAAATTTCTGATGCTCTTCCCACCACGATCCGCCAGTGTTTCACTAATCTGCAGGGCGTTGGAAGACCATGTAATCCTTCTCTTTGGTGCGCCAAGAATTCTGGTTTATGACAATGGCGCGCAATTTAGAAGCAGGGAATTTAGAAACCTTTGTGTCGAATACGGGACCAAGCTCACTTATACGGCTCTTTACCACCCTCAGGCCAATGCTGCTGAGAGCACAAACCAAGTGATTAAATCAATGTTGAGAGCGTACGTGTCGGAGAACCACAAGAAGTGGGATTCTTATATAGTGAAAATTGCTTGCGCAATCCGAACATCTACGCATGAGGCTATGAAAATGACGCCATATTTCATGAATTTTGCTAAAGAAATGGCAACGCGGGGTGAAGAGCATAAACGGTTGCGGATTACAGACAATTTCGATGCAGTCGTCCGGTTAAGTGCCCTGGAGAAGGTAAGAAAAGATATAAGGGAAAGGCTAGTGAAAACGGCTCAGGCATCAAAGCGCAGTTACGATCTCCGTCGAAGGGATCAGAAATTTCTCGTAAACGATTTGGTCTGGCGTAAAAATTATGTCCTGTCCGACGCTTCAAAGTTCTTCAGTGCGAAGCTAACCCCTAAGTATACTAGTCCTTTCAAGGTTATAAAAGTAGTCTCTCCATGGACATACAAGTTACAAAATAGCGCGGGGAAGGACGCAGGGATCTGGCATACCAAGGACCTAAAGGTGTATCATTCAAGCCAAGATAGTTACGATTACTGAGAATAGTTCTCCGGGTCGGCCCAATAAGCCATCCACCCAGCTTCACTGGGCAACTACAGGGTATTATCAAGCCGTTTAAGTTCGCTGCGGTTGATACCCTTTTGTATAACTATCCTATTTTTTTTTTACTCGAAGTGGTGTCGCCGGGTAAGATCTCTTTTCCTTTTTTTTACTTTTGTATGTAAAATAATAGCATTCTCTCTACTGTTTCGAAAATTACGAAGATGGCACTAATGCGAAACGACTGAAGCGGTCTAGGGTGTTAAGATTGGAGATAGTAGCATAACTGTGCTTCCGTGATTGAGTTGAAATATTCTTCTTTATTTTGCTAGTCGAATGCTTAGGAGCGGGTTTTCTCGTTTTTTTTTGCGACGGCACTTCTCCCTTATTTACTAAAACTTCATTCGTTAACCTCTGAATTTAATTTTATTAATTTAGACGTATTTTTTTAAATAATACAGTTGCATAGTATTGGACGTAATTTTGTAGTAGTAACCTCTGAATTTAATTTTATTAATTTAGACGTGTTTTTTTTTAATAATACAGTTGCATAGTATTGGACGTAAATTTGTAGTAGTAAGTCTGGCCTTACTAGAGATTTCTACGAAATCTCCTGTAGGAAGGGGGGCGTGTCACGGGTCGCCCGCCCTGCAGACGATTTCCTAGAAAATTTAAGAAATCTGGCTAAATCTGAAAGATCTACGGACGAAATTTATTACATGTTGTGTGTACATGTCCTTCGTGTGATCTTAACTCTATTAACAAAAAAAAAAGATGCTGCAAAAGATTTTCTTTTATCTTACAGAAATGCACACAATGCATCATTAGACACCTTACGGATACCTTGTGGATAATCAATCATGTGGTGGACTTTTCTTATGTAGAGGGTATATCTCTAGCACCACACCCACTCGTAAGCACTGCAGGGGCAATGCCGTCACGGAACACTGGAATTTTCAAGTCACGGAACACTGGAATTTTCAACTCACGGAACACTGGAGTTTTCAAGTCACGGAACACTGGAATTTTGAAGTCACGGAACACTGGAATTTTCAACTGAAGATAATAATAAACTTTTTGAACTGAGGATAATAATAATGTAAGAAGCAGAATAGTGAGTAGTTAGGATTATATTATATATATATATATATTATAATTGCTGTTTAATGAATTAGTCAAAGCCAATTGAATTATTTCCGGTAGCAGATTATAATAATTATGTCAAACGGACAGGGTCGCGCAGTTTTGCTTGGCACTAGGAAGTAATATGAAGGCATCAGGCAGTATTTATCCGAGGCACGAGTCTAATTAATTGATGAGTTATGGTTGTCTCACCCGAGCTAGACGCTCCTCTCCATGGTTTGCAAGATGCTCACTCTCCTACACCGAGCATGACTGGTACGATATGGTTTCCGACCGAACGTTGTATCCCCGACATAATTGTCGAATGGTTTCCAGCCCAAGGCAAATAAACAAAAACAAAAATTGCTATTATCACCAAAAATCCAACTTCCGAAATCGGTTGTCAAAATGAACATCAATACTAAAGTTTTCATAGAGAACGAATTTAAAAAAATATTTTGACATATGTATACTAAGAGAAAGCTTATGGTATCAAGATTATTAACAAAAAAAAACATTAAAATTATAATATAAAATGATAATAGCAAATAAATAAAAACTACTGATTAAAATTCCCCCAATAGGGGAATTTCGTAAAAAGGAAAAGAAAATCCAGCAGATCTTTCGGACTGATCTAGCAGCTTTGGTAGGTGAAGGGGACATTCGGACGCAACTTGGCATGAAGTGAGGGGGACAGACGAGAAGGTCGAAAATCGGGTTGGCTGGTGTCATTTTCGTCGTGTCTGGTTTTGAGCAGAAAAGTTGATCCGTGTTGGCAGAGCAAGTTTTTCTAGATAGTTCTTGGTCGCCATAGTTAAGTGCAAGTTGAATCTTATATTTTGCCTAATTCCTAGAGAATAGTAAAAAGGAAAAGAAGGAAGAAAAAAACCACAAGGAAGGACAAAAAAAAGACATTGATAAAATTAAGGAGTTAAATAAAGAATTAAAATAAGAAAAGAACAAAAGAGGAGCCTCAGGCTCATTATGGGAGGCGGCAACATAACCGAAGTAAAATCCACGAGCCGGAAGCAAGAGATAAGTATAAAATATATGAGTAACAAGTTCCTTTTAAAGTACGTCGGATATCTAGCTGAGATAGGCTTCTAGATCTAGTTCGCAGATAAATACTGCCCCACAATCCACGTGTTAATTTGAAATGTGTGGTTAGAGAAATTTGTAGTTCGTGTATTAATTCAAAGAAATAGAAATCCTAGTCGGAACTGCGCAGCCTTCGCCGTGGATGGAATATCCCAGGTCAGCCAGATATCCCGTTGTTAACTAGTGAAAAAAAGTGGAAACAGCTATTTTTTTTTGTCATTGAACTAGTCAGTTAAGGCGGGGTTCGCTGTTTCTTTTAAACAGTTAGTAGTCAAGTAAATCAAGTGTGCATTTTTCTGTTGTTTCCGCAGTTTCACGTAATTAACGTAGATACGCCTGGAGATATATAGCAGTACATGTAATTGTAGGCAGAAGTAAGTGGATACCTTTACCTCAATAAAATTTATAACGTTATACTGAGCGATGCATGTTTGAAATTTCTCCCCACCTTGTCCTAAATAGTCAGAGTTCGTAGACTCTAAAACTACGTGGCGCCCATAAACCGTCCGGTTCCTACGCCCATCTCCAAACTAGCCGGCGCGCTAATTGCGCACAAAAAAAAGTGTGTAACAAATGGTGCCATCTATTGCGACTCGTCGGCTTTATGTAGCCTTGTTCATGTCGCCTCTTGGTGTTGCCTTAGCAGCGTTTATTACAATTGCTTGTATTTTGACTGAGGCGAAGGCGAAGTCAGCTGACTGAATAATTTTCATTTGATTACATTAAAAAATGGAAACAAGCTGAGGTAAATGTGGTGGGATGCATTTTGTTGATAATTATTCATTTTTTTAATGATTTCGTTTGGATTATTTCCAGATGAAAGAATAAGCTTCGCTAGCCTGATAAGTTTCATTTGCTGTGAAGGTGCAGCTTGCATTATTTCCACTTGGTTTTTGTGGATGATGGTATGAATAATTCGCCGGTCTTCAGATAAGTACTCTGTTCATAACTTAATACTTAGTACTTTGTGTCCCCTTTTTTTATTCTAGGAGTATCGACATAGGAGAATTGAATATTAGAGATAGGAGCAGTAGAGTTCATCAAATATTATGTGTGGACTGAACATCCTCCCGCCTCAAAATTTAAAATTTTTGGTTTTTTTTTTTTTTTTAAATATTACCTTTTTTTGATGAATGATGTACAATTTTTTACCTTTCCCTTCAACTTTTGTGTGACGTCCCCAGGAAGACTCCATATAAGGAATGCCTTTGCTTTACTAATGCTGTCCCTCGGATTGCTCGTGTTCGGGAGCAGTTGTATTACGATGGGAGTTGCGTGAACTTTCCAATTAAATCTCGTGGGATTTCTTACTTTGATTTCGTTGGTTTGAGATTTTCTGCTGAAGAGTCTTGGTACTCCCTTGCTGGAGTATTTATTAGTTCTTATATAGCTAATTTCTTTTTATTATTATGCTGTGCCTGAGTGTTCGATGGGCTTGTGGAATTAGATTTACATGCTGCGTTTGATGAGTCTCTTAGCAGGTTTGGTAACCTTTTCTTAATTTCTGCTGGTTTTCGTTTTGGGCGCTTTGTATTTTTTTCTATTAATAGGAGTATGTGGACCCTTTGATTTTTTAGTCACTGACCCTATCGATTTGTAAATTATTAATTATTATGAATTATGTCATCGCATAGATTTCCTGGCAGGCTAGGCAGAGCAGCGATAGGTACTCGTGACTTTGTTGAAATACGAATTCTGGACACTGTTCCTTCCTTCTTGACGTGAATTTGAAGCAGTCATTGGCCTTGGGCTCCTGTTTGAGCTTTTCTTGGTGTAGCTCGGAACGGGCAGATAGGTCTGATGAGCTTAGGAGGCGACAGGAGCTGTGGGGGTGCAGGTGCGAGTTGTGTCCACAGAATCGAGTGATTCTGAGCTAAATATCTCCAGCAGTTCATCCAATGCAGACATAATCAAAAAATAACAAAATAAATGAAAACTGAAGTATAACGAATTTGAAGAAAAACCACTTTGCGCCCACTCGTCACTGTTCAAAACTGAAGTGACTTGGCGGGCTTTGGATTCGTGTATATTCAAATGTAACGGGTGTTTTGGAATTTGGTGCTGCAAGAGAGCAATAGACTTTGGAGCGGATAATTGATGATTGTCAGGAGATGTTGGTGGATGGGAGAGGACAGATTTTTGGGATCCTACGGGTGAAAATATTTTTTTGCGGAAGTGCCCGGGAGTGAGAATATTCTAGTCTGTTGGGCCATTGGACAGAGGAGAGAGAGGTGTGGCATTTAAACTTGCCTCAATTTAAACTAGAACTGTATATAGTTCTTCGTAGGTGAGTTTTGCAAACTTGATTGTTTTATAGAGATGACGTTTGGTGTATTTTACACCAGATTCCCATAAGCCTCCAGTAAGTGAGGTGCTGCAGGAGGGTTGAAATGTTAAGTTAAACCTTGGTTGGCAAATTCGTTAGCCAAATTGACTTCGATTGCTCTCACTGATTTATCAACATTTGATTGCTCCTACGAAATTTGTTCCTTGATCCCAGTAGATGTGTGAGCAGAGGGCTTGCAACAAATCGCTTGAGGGCGGTTAGGAAAGCTGGTATTGATAAGTCAGAGACGAGCCCTATGTATATGGCCTGAGTGGCCAAGCAAACAAATTGACGGATATAAGCTTTCGTTAACTTTGCTCCTTTAAGTGTTGATGTTTTCATAACAAGCGCGCTTGCGTAATCTACCGCAGCGTGTTGAAATGGTAGAGATATATTGAGTCTTGCTGAGGGTAGAGAACTCATTAGCTGAGATCTGAGTCTCGCATTGAATCGAAAACAGTCAACACATTTGTGAATACGATGTCTAATTGCATTGCGGGTCTTTGTTGTGATCCCAAAATCCCAGCCATATGTATAATTACTTACCTCCTATCGATTTTCCTAAAAAAGCATAAGTATTCATTTTGAGGTCCCAAAATACCATACCATACATATTTTCATACATTTCTCTAAAATACACAATATCCAAAATGCACAAATATTCATAATTACTTACCCTCATAAAATTTCCTAATATGTCCAAAAATGAACAAGAATTCATATTATTTACTTCAATAAATAATCCATTTCGCATAAATAGCCCGCTTATGAAAAGTAAACAGAATGCTTGCTCAACATTTTTGTTCAAACATAAATCACGGATTTAATGTACTCCACATCCCATATCGCTCGCAATTTCAAGAGCGAGATCAAATTACAAGACCCAAACCAAGAAATTAACGAAGTCACATGCCTTGAAATCGTCTTATCTTTCCATTTTTCTCTGTGCTTATCGTCTGATTGGCCAGTTGAATGTACCAATCACAAAAATTATTTGATACTTTTGCCGACGCAAGGGCGTCAGCTATTATACTAAAGAAGTTGAAGGCACTCATATAATTTTGTGTAATTTGAGAGAATATTTAAATAAATTCAAAAAGAGCACCTCGGAAAGACAAAATAAGGAGGATTGATAACCAATACAATGGTGTAATTATTCAGAGCACGATTTCAAAAGTGCTCAGATAACTAACATACTTCCCTACTTTGCCAACAATGAATACACTCTCCACAGGATATTAAACGGAATCAGCTGGTGTTGCTTAAATTTTTTCAGCATATTATCCTGATGTTTCTTTTCGTATCGTGATGTAAATTGTAATTCATTGGTGCAAACTAATTCCAATAAAGATCTCACAGAATGGTAGCTGAGTAACTAGTGCTTTTTCTTTTAAAGATACATATTGTTGCGAGCATGGCCTTTAGTTCGTTATTTAAAACACCATATCAAATATTTATTATACAAGTTCTTTATTTCACTCTAATCATACAAAATTCACAATCCTTCAATTAATCAGCTAAACTTTAATTATCGCTAATTCTGTACTTTCAATTATCGCAATCCACTTACAACACTTCCGCCTGTTTATTACTTTTGCTTGTTAACACTGCACTGTCTAAGACAAGACTCTTTTTCTGGCGGTGTAACTGTTATATTTATACCCTAGAACTCTCCAGATTTTTCCAGAATCTGCTTGACTACTCTATTCATTTTATTCCTGAACCTTCCCGAAGATTTTATCATCGATTCTCCAAACCTGAAGTTGTTTACTCTCCATTGCCAATAGATGTCATCAGTTGTCTCTTTCTGTTGCACGTAACACTGCCCCCTTCTTATGATTATTCGTCCGGAACAACAGGTGGACCACGGTCTTGATTCTCGTAGTATTGGCACAAGCGATACAGATTAACGATTTTTCGTTTGCCTCCTGTTACTACGTCATTTATTCTAGTTACTACTGAATACCGTCCCTCTCAGTGTTGCTGTGATTTTGGAGAACGTCTCTTATGTCGTTTCGGGTTGTATAGCCAATCAAGATCAGCTTCGTTAAATCCTGAGGAATTACCTCGTAAGTCATAGCGGGTCTTCCTCCCATCAGTATTTGCTGCTAATCTAATTCCCGTGGCCTCGTGTACGTCAACTCTCCTTTCCAAGGGGGCTCTGACAATATACTTATACATTTCCTTTCTGCTTCTACGTGGCGGCCATTTGTAAGTAGTACACACAGTGCATCTGCGACACCACTTCTCCACCTCCTTGTTTTATTCACTCCCAAATGCTCCCCAGATGTTCCACGATGCATTTTACCTAGAACATCGTTGACTTTTGATGCCAGCACGACTATTTGCATTCGGAATGATCCACCGGTAGGTGCTTCCCACTTGAGTTTTAATATACCGCATTCAACACGAAGAGGATTCCATTGACCCCAGTAGCTTTTCGCTCCTCCCGGAAATATCTTTCCATTTTGGTTTTTCTATGTCTGCTTTCCAAGCAAGAATAGGCGATATGTCCGGAACTGCTTGTTGCGCTGTTCGCATGTTCTCGATGTCCTAACCTTTGGATGGTTCTACAGTCACCAACTGTATAGTAGTTGTTTTCTCATAGCCGTAATGCTAACATTTAGGTGCGCATGGATGTTGTACAAATGCGTCTGAATTTCCATATACGTCCTTTTCTGTGTTGGATCTCAAAGCCATAAGGATGGAGTCTAGTCTCTCTAAGAATAGTTTGCTCTCTAGCTCGCCAACTTGAACACTCATCTCGAAGGTGAGCTCTGTGATGACTGCATTCCAATACAAGTACATTTGTCTACCGAAATGTCTCTCATTCGTACTGCACTCCACGAAGCTTGTCTGACGGATTCATACACTAATGCATAGGCTAGTGCTTATGCTGTTGCTTTCTTTCCTACTAGCCTTAACGCTTGTTGTAAATTTTGATCTGCAGTAGCGTTCACAAATCCCTCTGTCGTCATTAAGAAAATCCCCACTTACGCTGGAGTATGAAAGATGCGCTAATCTTTCCACATGAGCCTGTAGTTGTTGTAGTGACTCGCCATGCTTTTGAATCCTGTTGCTTAACTGTAGGCGATATACTTGCTGCATGTGTTCATCTCCGTAACGTAATTCAATCGCCTGTACTAATGCAGTGTAATCACGTGGCTTTTCAATCGGTACAGTTTGTAAGAGCTCTGATGCAGAACTTCGAAGTGCTAATACCAGAGCTGTAGCCTTGTCTTCATTATTCCACTCATTTTCCTCTGAAGCTGCCTCGAATTGTCTCTTGAAGATATACCACGAATTTTGGGCATCAAATATTGGAGGTTTCATTCTACCTGTGCCGTATATTTCATTTCCTTCATGCCGAGGTTGTCGATGCTTTATCCTTTCCATATCTGCTTTAACGTTTTCAAGTTGCTCGGTAACTTTTTGTTGAACTTTCGAAATCTTTTGTTGAAATTCCTGCTTAATTCCTTCAATTTTCAAATTTTATTCTTCTGAAGAACGTTTTAGAAACTTTTTCTGGTCCTCCAAACGAGTTCGTCCACGCGGGTTTCCATAGATTTCGTCTGCTAATCCAAACGGGATTCCAGAGAATTCGTTTTTTCCTCATTGGAATTCTTCTATTCATCAAAACGGGCTTTTATAGATTTCTTCTGCTCATCTAAACGGGATTCCAGAGCATTCTTTTGTTCCTCGAGAGAATTCTTTTGTGCGTCGAGGGAATTATTTTCTTCATCAAAACATTTTGCTCATTAAAGTACTTAAAAGCTGTTCCATTTTCATCGCAGGCTCTTCTTCAGCTTCGGTTTCTTCCAAGTTCTCTTCGAAAACAATCGTCTCAGGATTCTTTTCTTCCTCTATCAAAGCTTATCTAAGTCGCTCGACCAGAACTTTCTTTGGACCTGTCGTTTGTAATGACCGGTTCACTAACTCCACTTTCAAATCCTGTATTCGAAGCTCCTTCACTTTGCGTAATTCACTTACAGTTGAATATAAATTATTTGCCTGAAATTTCAAAATTTAACACAATTTCACAAAATTAATCACACTTTGAATTTTTAGGTCAATTGCCTCCACTTTATTTCGCGAATTTATTTCTCTTCTGACACCTGTTGTTGCCAGCATGGCCTTTGCAAATATTTTGGTGAAAACTGTAAGTGCACACGCCTAGATCGGGATTTCCTGGTTAGAGAGGTCTATGCTGGTTTTGACCAGTGTCAATTTAGTGATTCTTAGTGAACGACACTAAATCTGTGGTTAAGCCTTGCGAGAGTTTCTCCGATGAATTTAATGTGTATGAATGTGTACCCAACGGTGTTAATTATACGCTAAATTACCCATTTATAAAATACTCGAGTGCTGAGCATCTAAGTTAATTTAAAACAAGAAAAAATGTCTGGAGATTATTTTCAATTACAGTGACTATTATTAGTAGCTCATGTGTATGTATGAGGAAGAGCAATCAGAGAGAAACACATTCCCTTTAAAACCAACAGGACAATACATATACAGAAGACATAAAAAATTATTTTAAAATAGTTGACTATATTATACAATACATATATTTTTTTTTACTAGGTCTAGCATGCAATATTCTACCGTAACAAGTTCTTAGTTTAAAATACCTCACCACGATACACCGAACTGTTTTGTGTCCATATAATGAATGATAAGGTATACATAATATACATTAAAAAGGATGTTGTAGTTCATTAAATCAACTTCCTTAAAATAGATTTTCTTTAAAAAAAAAATTTGAGAGTTTTATCGGTTTCTACACAAAACTCTGGTAGATTCAATAATTAATACTACGGAAACCGTGAACGATTTTGTTCTTGTTGATAAAAGAAAAGAATTGTTTTTTGTTTGTGCCTTGTTACCTGTGTCTTCAAGTATCACCCATTCTTGTTGTTAATCTTATTTTTGCAATAAATTAATTAATTGAGCACATCACTGACGATTTGTCCAAATAATAAAATATCTAAATTTGTTTAGATAGCACATAAATTTAGTGAAATAAGAAAATTTTCAAAGCAATAAAAATAAAATACGCCAGGCATGTTGCTAAGCACCATCACTTTTGATCATGACTTTACACTGACATACAATACTACTTCATCTTATGTATCTTTTGTATGTATCATATCCATCAAATCATTTCCACTATCATAGTTCTCAAGCACATATGGTATCCTTCCTGTTTGAATAACTTCTCAAGTAGAGTAAAACTTATGGAGTACACAACGGGAAGATATAAGAAATCTGCTGCTAAGCGACGGGGTTTCGCATCGTCAAGAATCATAATTTTTACCCGACATAAAAAACGGGAAAGAACCGCTCTGATATCTGGTTTTAGTCAGCTGCCTTTTCATGAAGAAAACATGCCAGATACCAAAGCGTTATCCGTCAGCTTGTCTGACATACACAATCTAGTGCCCGAATACGATGGAAATCCTAAAACGTTGAACAAGTTGGTCGCTTGCGATAAGATACTTTTTTTTCAGCTAAGACTGAAACAGATAAGAAATTCTTCCTTTAAGTAATAAAAACTAAGCTCCAGCGACCTGCTTTCTATTTGGTATAATTCGAAACACATGGAGCTTGGGACGACTTAATTACTGCTCTTAAAGCTCAATTCAAGATAGAAAAATCTAGAGCTATGGCTCAAAATGAATTAATAGCCAAATAGAGTTATAAAGTATCTGTTAGAGAATTTGGTGACAGGGTAGCAGAAACGCTGAATAATTTAAATTCTTGTACTTATTCCGAAGTAACAGATGTAGGAGCCAAAACTTATCTGTTAAGCTAAAACACCTTTTCGAGGATGGTTTACGAAATTCGATCCATAGGTTTCCATATAAAGCACACAACGAAGCAAACTTGCAACAGGCCATTTCATATGCTATGGAGCAAGAGTTGCGCTTTGAAAAAGATACCCTCCTACTTCAAGTTTTTATAAACCAGAAATTAGACCAATTCTTAACTGTTCTATACGTGGGAAGAGAGGACATACTCGAGATACTTATTATCAAAAAACCTCCCAATATAGATATAGCTACAATAAAAAGTGAAGTTCAACACTTAAGAAGAATGAACTACCCAAACCAACAAGCCCATAACACTAGAATCCTGTATGGACAACAAAACCAAGGCAGACTCGAACAAAATAACTATACACCACCTATCCATAGTAATCACAATACTTACAATAGGAGAGACCAGCCGAGTTCATCTAAATAAAATGAGGAAATGCATGGAACAACCACGCGAAGAAGCATGCCTCAAGGTAATCGTGGGGTCAAATTTACTCAATACGCAGTAAGGCAAAATAATTCACATTTTGGGAAATTGGAAACGAAGAGATTTGGGCGGAAGTCGTCGGAACCCCCTCTCAAATCAAATTCAGAGCCGACGTAATAGCACCTCGGTGCAAGACTATAGTAGAAATGCCATTTCGTATTCACATAAACGAAGAAATCGTTATAAAGGACAAAGAGATATTACCAGGAATATTTCTCGCAGCAACGAGCTCGTAATAATAGATTACATGTATTACTTTTAAATAGTAATGAAACTGAAACTGTAGTAGATACTCATAAAATCAGCATTGAATATGACAAGCTTAATAAATATTATATCTTAAACTATCGTCGCGATGAAGATCCCGTACATCGTCGACTGGAAAGTCTGAAATCCTTTTTAAAACTCGGCCATTGTAATATCGAGGAAAAAACCTCAATAATTAATATTTGTAGAGAATACAACGACATATTTGTCTTGGAGGGTGACGCACTGATATGAACCGATGCCGAATCTCATAGAATCCAAACTCAATTGAATAAAGTCCCAGTGTACATAAATCCATATCGGTTGCCGGAATCTCAGAAGAACGAAATTCACTGGCAAGTTAGTGAAATGTACCAAGCAGGCATCATACAACATAGCATGAGTCCGTGGAATTCTCCCCTCATCCTAGTACCAAAAAAAGCTGATAGCCAAGGTAAAAAAGAATGGAGGGTTGTACTAGACTTTCGTAAGCTCAACGACATTATAGTCGGAGATGCCTACCCACCTCCAAATATATGCGATATATTGGACCAGCTGGGAAAAACAAAATATTTGGGCACTCTCGATTTGGTGAAGGGATTTCATCAGATCTTGGTAGATGAACATGACCAATAGAAGACTGCTTTTAGTACTCCTTTTGGTCTCTACGAGTATAATAGAATGCCATTTGGTCTGAGAAATGCCCCGACAACATTCCAAAGGCTAATGAATAATGTCCTCATTGGTATGCAAGAATTAGAATGCTTTGTATACGTGGACGACATTGTTATATATGGGTATGATCTCAAGGATAATAATAAGAAGCTGGTACATGTTTTGGACAGAGAAGAGAGAAAATAACCATAAACTTCAGCCTGACAAATGCCATTTCATTAAGAGAGAACTCATATATTTGGGTCATATAATTTCAGAACATGGTTTGAAGCTGGATCCAATGAAAATAAGCGTAGTTGAAACGTATCCTAGACCGAAAAAAGAAAAAGATGTAAAATCTTTTCTAGGATTCATACGTTATTATAGACGATTTATACCCGACTTCTCCAAAATCTGTAAACCTTTAACAAAATTAATTAAGAAAATGAAACCGTTAAATGGGACGCCTTCTGTGAGAAGGCATTTGTGTTATTGAAAGAGAGACTCATCCATGCATCTGTATTGGCTTATCCAGATTTTGAGCAACAATTTCTAGTAACAACTGACGCAAGTGACGTATCACTAGGAGCTGTGTTGTCGCAAGGCAAACTGGGAAATGACTGTCTTATTAGTTATGCCAGTCGTACGCTTAATCCAGCGGAAACGAGACATTCAGCGACAGAGAAGGAATTACTGCCAATAGTTTACGCAGTAAACCAATTCCGACCTTATGTGTATTGGAAAAAATTCACCATTCTAACAGATCACAGGCCTTTGCAATGGCTCATAAACTTGAAGGAACCATCCTCTCGATTAATGAGGTGGCGAATTTTATTAGAGGCATATGAGTACGAAATAAAGTATGAACCTGGTAAATGTAATGCTAACGCTGATGCATTAAGTCGAATAAAGATCAACGAGTCTAAAGATGATGAAAAAATTTTACGGGTTCTGACCCGAAATCAAACAAAAAAACAACTCGAAGTAAGCACACCGAGAAAAAATGATCTAGAAAAAAATAGTAAAAATGGTAACACAATAAAAACAAATTTGGTAGGATTAACTGAGAACATGGAATCCCTTGTAACACGAAACGTGAAATACAAATATTTTCTGTTACCTCTGTTCAACACAACCGAGGGACTTGAACTAACGGAGCTCATCCGTGGTATTAATAGTATTAAGATAGATGAATATGAATCATTTAAACTGAATAATGAATTCTTTTATATAACCAGAATACCTATCCCCATAAGAACTGAACAAGATAAGGAGTATATGAAAAAATGCTCAAAACATTTTTTAAAGTAATGGTAAAGAAATCGAATTACAGAGTTTCACATCTCAATAGCTGTGTATAGTAGCGACATACTGTTGGAATTTATGAAAATTTTGAACAATTTAAAAGTGCACACCGAATTAAAAATATTCTTTTATCGAAATATCGAGACTCATGTTGAAAGTTCTGAAGACATTCAGAAAATATTAAAGGAATAATATATATCCCCGATAGGTGGACATGAAGGTTTTACCAGAACACTCAAGCGTATTAGGATGAATTCGCAGATACCGAAATACCCTTAAATAGACTGCTACGGAAAAAGGCAATATTACAACATCCTTTATTTTAATAAAGATTTCATTACATCGACAGACGCATCAAACACTGCGTGTGGGTACAATTTTATCCCAAAATTTTGATGGACAAGAACTATCTATCGCATACGCAAGTAAAACATTCACACAAGGAGAGAGCAACAAGTCAACAATTGAAAATGAACTAACAGCCATACAATGGGTTGTAACATATTTTAAACCCTATGTTTATGGCCGAAAGTTTATAGTAAGAACGGACCATAGACCATTAGCATATTTGTTCGGAAGGAAGAATCCAACATCGAAACTAACCCAAATGAACTGAAAATTATGGTCCTGATGAATTGCCCAGAATAAAACTTGATATATCAGATCTAAAAGAGATTAAAATATTACAAATGAAAACACGCGCAATGAAAAAGAAAGAAAAAGAAACTAATGTTAAAGAAGAAGAAGCCAATGACACAAGTGTGCAGTCTGATCAACTGCATATCACTGAGGCCTTGGCACAATTAGAAGTAACAAAATTAACAGAATTAAAAATCAACGTTGATAATAAAAGAAGAATTGAACTTACGCTAACGTTAAATTATAAAATATTTTATAAGAGGATATAAGAGGCATTCGAAACATTGGAAGAGTATATTGACAAACAACTTCAGACCAAGACTCTGAAGATGTCTGCAGAGAGTCAAATTTTTAATATAATAAATATAACCGTATTTAAAGACCTATGTAATAAAGTTCTAAATAAAATACAGATAAAAACCACAGATTCAAGTAAATGATATTGAAAAAATAAATCCAATACTACAGGACTTCCACTTAACCCCAACGGGAGGACACTTGCTTAGTAAACTAAAAGATATAAACACGTGGGACAAGATGAGAAAATCATTAGCTTGGCATGTCAACAAATGTGAACTTTGCTAAAAAAACAAACATCAAAACCACAACAAAAAAGCAATGGTTGTAATAACCACACCAACAAAAGTTTTTCACACAGTGTCAATAGACTCAGTAGGCAAAGACACACAATGACAGCAGGTATGCCATAACTATCCAGTGCGATATGAGTAAATACATCGTGATTATCCCGGGAAAAGAAAATGAGGAAAACACAATAGCAAAAGCAGTAGTCAACGGATTCATATTAACATATGGTCCAATGAGCAAGTTGAAAACTGATCTAAAAACAGAATATAAGAATCAGGTTTTCACAGAAATCTGCGAAATTTTAAAAATATAAAATAAGTAAAAAACGAGTTTTCAAACAAAACTGAGGCCAAGCCGCTTGAAAAAGTAGAAAATAAATTTTTCTTCACACACAGAGGTGGACTCAGATTTTTTTATTGGGACATTTCTCTTGAATATTCTTTCTCTTCATGAATCAAATCACTTATTATCTCTGATTGATCATACTGAAATATATCGGTGATTGTCACTAAATAAAATCTGAGTCCACCTCTGTGTGTGAAGAAAAGTTTATTTTCTACTTTTTCATACGGCTTGGCCTCAGTTTTGTTTGAAAACTCGTTTTTTACTTATTTTATTTTCTGCCTTTTTCACGTTAACTTTTTAGCTGTATTCCAACTTGATCCCATATTACATGAATTTTCCCGATTTTCCATATTTTCCACAGACTTTTCCTATTACTGTGAATTTTTTTTAAAAATTTACATGAATTTTCCTCGATTTTTCATGCAAGTTTTCATGATTGTTGAAGAGAAAGTATTGATGCCAGTAGGATGGAAAAGAATGATTCCGCATAGCTTATAAAACTTTTTTGTCGGAAAATTCCTGAAATTTTCGGAAAATTTTCCAAAAAATTGGAAAATTCTGCATTTTTCCTGAAACAAACTTAGCACTAATCATAGCGATGAAATTTTGTCCGATAATTTTCCCGCTTATCCGGGTTTTCCACAAAAGCAACCTAATGCAACTCATTTCGCTCTACAACTTTGTCTTAGGTTGCAAAACGCTCAAACGCTTCCTTGGTCTGAAAAACTCCGGAAAAGCGTTTTACATGAATTTTCCTCGATTTTTTCTGCAAGTTTTCACCATAGTCGGAGAGAAAGTAATGATGCCAGTTGATACGGAACTTGATCCTGCATAATTCAGAAAACTGTTTTACCGAAAAAATCGGAAAACTCTGCATTTTTCCTGAAACGGATTTATCACTAATCAAATTTGTACCAAATTTTAAAATGATTTTTCCCGATTTTCCGGGTTTTCCATGGAAATTTCCGGTTCAAATTTTTAAAGATTCAATTGTCACGGGACATGAACCTGTGTGCCAAATTTCAGCTCGATGTGATGTCGAAAAGTGGGTCTCCGAGGGTGTCGAAAATAGGAAAAAAGAAATATATAGACAAATTCGTGTACGTGTTAAAGGGAATGTCCTCAAAAACAACAATTTGCCACCGCAACGCACCCAAAAACAATAGGAGCGCTCGAGAGAAATCACAAATATCTCAACGAATACTTAAGATCATTCGTTAATGAAAATAGATATGGCTGTGACAAGTGGATACCTTACAATACCTTTTGCTACAATACCACACCCAACATGGTGTACACATACATAACATTCGAACTTATATTTACTAAAAGAGTAAGCCTACCTTCTGAACTCAGAACTCCAGACCCCATCTATAATCACGAGCTGTATAGTCAAGAATTAAAATATAGATTGCAAGAAACGATAAATAAAGTAAAAGAGCACCTTAACACATCAAAAGAAAAACGAAAACAAACAAGTGTAACAAATAGCTACCCAATATTATTAACAATTGGCGACAAAGTACTAAAAATCTAGACCCACCATATAATGGTCCATATACAGTGAAATCAATAGATAGTGCAAACTGTACAGTAGAAGATAAGAATAAAGATTCAATTATAAATATACACAAAAATAGATTAAGGAAAATTAATAATTAAACTTAAATTCAATATTGTAGCACAAACATAAATATAAGAAAATAAATTAGTGTTTATAGCATGTAAACAAAAATATAGCAATGTAATAAAATCCAATAGCTAATTAATAAGGATATAAAAAAAAATAATAATAACAAAAATTGTTAATATTTTTTTCTCCGTAAAGGGAAAGGTGTGATGTGAATTTGCACATATAAAAAAAACCAACAAATTACAAACCAATTCAAAATGCAAGAATGCACATTCTGCATTATTGCAATATTCAATTGACCGGAAATCCATTGCTCAATTAATCGAACACAATAAATGCGATCGATAACATTATTGCAATTAAGCAAAACATACGTTAAACCAAATGTATGTCACAACTATAAGAAGTAACTACAATTATTTACACGCGTTTGTTCACATGTTTTACAACTAGCGTAACATGGGTCAAGCTAGTTGCGTCACATCTTTCTGCCGACGTTAAGCACATAAGTACAAATAAGCGATTTGGTTTAACGTGCCCCAAATCACGGGCATGCATGTATGTACCTATCAAAAGGCAATGCGCTAACCATAATTAAGTTTAGGTTAGCATATTTACTTTATTATAAATAAGCTAGAATAGTTCAATAAAAAGAATTTGTTAGTTAGTCTTATCAAAGAAAAGGCCTTTTATTTCGAGTGTCTGCTAGCCTTAGCTGCGCTCACCTTTTCTTAAGAATCTGCTAGTATAGCTGCGCCTATAAAGAGATCTGCTCACTGAGCTTCTCTTATGGCCGGCTTCACAGTAAAGCTTAGGCCACAGCGATGACTAAAGCCAAGGCTTAAGTGATAGCACTAGCTTAAGGCAAGCTTAACTTAAGCCCGTCATCTCGAAGGCTTAAGCCTCAGATTTTGTTGTGAAACACTTAGGAAATTAATGCTAAATATATATTTTGTCTAAATATTATAATTTTTGTTATTAAACGAACGTAGATATTTGAAAAGTAATCCTTAAAACTAAATTGAAATTTTTCAAGCCAAAAATAGCTACTGTCTGGCAGCTAGTGTCAGCATTCCATATGACGTTTTAGGAAGAAACCAAACAGTTTAAGACAAAAAGTGAGTTAGTTATCTGATGTGAAGGATATAAACAACGAAGAAGTGTATAATATAATATCGAAGGTGTGACCTGTGAAAAAATTATATGAAGGCGCCCGTAACATTTCTAGAAATGGGATAACGTTGATTTTTTTCTCGGCTCCGACTATAGAAACATTGGGCTATGATGGTTTACGTTGTCGAAACATTCTGAAACAATGATTTTGGATTTGATATCCTTCCAGATAAAAGCCATAACAAACTGGTAAATAAAAGATTTTCTTTTCGCTTGGTTTTTAATCCTCGATGGCAATTTTCCATAAAAAAATTCACAATTACAGCAGTGCTGACAAATTTTCATATGCGGCTTAACTAAGCCTCAGCTTACTGAGTACTGTGAAACCGAGTAAGCTTAAGTTATGGGATTAAGCCACACTCATGGCTTAGTTAACTTTGCCTTAAGCCTGGACTGTGAAACCGGCCATTAGGAGATTTGCTTTATTAAGCTTCTCCATAGGAGATCTGCCTTTTGGCTGCCTCCACTCATCGTTGGAAATGATAAAACGAATATCTCTACTCAACTAATATTAATAACAAGGTGTCAGAGCAGGATTACAATAAATAAGTAACGAATTTACTACATGGCAACCGTTTTTTAATTTACTACATGACAAGACAAATAATTTACCACATTATGTTGTACGTGAAGATCATTACATGTGGTCTGTGTTAACGATGGAAATCTTCGGAAGATTTTACCGTATTCGTTGCGTAATGACGTGGTGAAGGAGTATTTGCTCTTACCGTGATCCCATTTACACAAACTGAGTTTTCCCGTCAATCAACCTTTTATTTTTAAGGTCAACTAAGAAACCGATTTTTTCCAAAAAGTCAGCTTCGATAACAGATTTATTTACGCTAGCGATAATAAAAGGGAAAGTGAGATCTCGTCTTAATCCGAAATCTATTTTAAATAACTAGTGCCGTACGAAATATGCATTTGGTACCACTCTTTGTCTAGAAAAAACATTTTTTGGAATTGTGGTACTTGAGAGGATATTTGGTTGTATTGTTTATTATTATCAACGAAAGAACATGGAGAGATGCATTTACCTGCCTTATCTGCGAATTTGAAATGATACCAACACAACCTTTTGTCAGTATTAATTCTCGATTGACTTCGGGAACTACTTCTTAAACGAAACCTGAAATCATTTTCATAATTACTACTGTAATTAATCTTTTCGACCCAGCACTTAAAATGCATTTTGTAAATTTATTGAAATTATTTTCAATAATTTTCAGTCTGTTAAAATCTCCTTCGTATTGTAATTAATACTAATAGTAAAATTTCTAAACAATTTGCCCAAGCCTTCGAACTTGCTTTCCAGAACTATTATTTTACTATCTACATTACTGTCATTATTAAAGGCGGAAACGTTTTGTTGAGGTGAATTCAAACCTTTATATACTTCTGATACATATTGTAATTTGGAAACTTCAAATATGTTATCTTTTAATTCAAGTAAATATTTTATATCTTGCTTACATGAAGATGTCAATGCAATATTAATACTAGGTGGAAGTTTTCTCATCCATAATATAATAATCCATAATACAATAATTTTAGTTCACTACCTAAAGTCGTAGATGTTCCAGCAAGAGTTTTCATTGCCCTTTAAAATTCCGAAGGCTTTCTGAGGTACAAAGCGTAGGCCTTGGTGTAAAATGGGTTGACATCCATAGATATCGAAGTCCTGCATAAAGTCTATTCACTACTTAATGTGCAGGGTTCACGTAAGTGTTTTATTGAAAATCACCTCGAGAATTTTAGCTGAATAAACAAGAGGAATAACAGTGTTGTCGAAGAAAACTAACGGTAAACCATCCGTATTTATGTAGTTCACGCCTATGGATCAGCAAATACTTAGATTATCAGAGATTAAGCCTTAGTTTATTATTACAGGACCACAAGATAATAGCCTTCAAATCACCAGCTAATATTATATCCCTGATTCGAGGGGAAAACCAAGGGCACAGCGGATTAGTCATAATTCTCGTGACCAAAGGATCATAAATTTCATGTAAGAGATGAAGAGATTTATCAAGGGAATTCACTTGATCATCCAAACAATGCATAAAAAACACCTTACATCCCAAAGTCTCCGCATCACTGTGCAAATAAGCCCATTGACCTTTATTTTTTCTCCGTAAAGGGAAAGGTGTGATGTGAATTTGCACATATAAAAAAGCAACAAATTACAAACCAATTCAAAATGCAAGAATGCACATTCTGCATTATTGCAATATTCAATTGACCGGAAATCTATTGCTCAATTAATCGAACACAATAAATGCGATCGATAACATTATTGCAATTAAACAAAACATACGTTAAACCAAATGTATGTCACAACTATAAGAAGTAACTACAATCCTTTACAGCGTTTGTTTAACAACTAGCGTGATATGGATCAAGCTAGTTGCGTCACATCTTTCTGCCGAAGTTAAGCACATAAGTGCAAATAAGCGATTTGGTTAAACGTGCCCCAAATCACGGGCATGCATGTAGGTACCTATCAAAAGGTAATGTACTAACCATAATTAAGTTTAGATTAGCATATTTACTTTATTATAAATAACCTAGAGCAATTCAATAAAAAGAATTTGTTAGTTAGTCTTATCGAAGAAAAGGCCTTTTATTTCGAGTGTCTGCTAGCCTTAGCTGCACTCACCTTTTCTTACGAATCTGCTGGTATATAGCTGCGCCTATAAAGAGATTTGCTCACTGAGCTTCTCTTATGGTCGGTTTCACAGTCAAGGCTTAGACCACAGCGATAGCTTAAGCAAAGGCTTATTAAATATTTCGGTTTGACAGTCAAGGCTTAAGTGATATCACTGGCCTAAGGCAAGCTTAACTTAAGTCCGTTATCTCGAAGGTTTAAGCCTCAGATTTTGTTGTGAAACACATAGGAAATTATTGCTAAATAAATATTTTGTTTAAATATTATAATTTTTGTTATTACACGAACGTAGATATTTAAAACTAAATTGAAATTTTTCAAGCCAAAAATAGCTACTGTCTGGCAGCTAGTGTTAGCATTCCATTTGACGTTTTTGGAAGAAACCAAACGGTTTAAGTCAAAAAGTGAGTTATTTATCTGACGTAGGGGATATAAGCAACGAAGAAGTGTATAATATAATATCGAAGGTGTGACCTGTGAAAAAATTATATGAACACGCCCGTAACATTTCGAGAAATGGGATGACGTTGATTTTTATTCTCGGTTCGGATGGTTTTACATACAGGGCATCCATTGGCATCAGTTAAACATGTATATACATACATACATACATGTCTGAATCGATTTCGCTTTACGCAGAATTATAAAATTCATGCATCAATGAAGAAATGCAAACATGTATATACATACATACCTACAGCATTCTCATTGCATGCAGAATTATAATTCCCAGCTGCAAGTATAAACATATCTACAAAAATATTTGCAAAGTTCAGTAAAGTCACTCGCTACTGACCTACACCAATTTCTTAATCACATAAAGAAACAAGTGAAGGCAGTGACACAATACCCCTGCGCGCAAGAATTCGCACGATGCAATGTGATAACTTAGGTGAACGAAACAATGGTTCACGATGATGTCATAATAGCAGCAAAACGGCGAACGGTCTACGGAAGTATTTATGTATGTACATGTGAAAGCGATGAATGCCGTGATGTAACAACAACAAACCGGCAAAAGCTTTGCGGAAATTAATTTATGAATGCCGTAAAGAAACACTTTACGGAAATAATAATTATGTACGTATAAATGCTGTGATGAAATTAGCTTAGCGTAATAAGAAAATAGCAATAGTATTAAGTCGAGAATTGTATAAATATTGTGTGATTTTTGAATAAAGGAGTTAATTAGTAGCAGGAGTATCATCAGAACACAAGTTGTTTCATTTTCTAGGAGTAAAGCTAGTAAGCTGCTCCATTCATCCAACAAGGACTAAAGCTAATAAGCTACTCCACTAATCCGCACTAGGAGTAAAGCTAGTAAGCTGCTCCATTGAATCGCACTAGGAGTAAAGCTAGTAAGCTGCTCCATACACATCGCTGCTCTACTTATCTCGGGGAGAAATAAGTAAAAGCCCAATCGTCGTGAAGGCACGTAATCTCAGTTCACCTACAGTAACCGTGCCGTGTTCCAGATTAAAATATAAAGTTGCTCAGATGAGAGTACTAGAAGTATACATAAGAATCTCAACAATTTTGGCGCAGCCGGTAGGATCAAGGAAGTAATATAAATTCAAAACACTTGAAAAACCTTGATCCTCGAATTTACATAAACGAGTGCATAAGAGCGCATTATTTTTGAATCTGGCACGCAAAAACGAGACGTTGGGCACTTCTAACAACAATAAGGTATCACTTTTTGTATTGAAAGATACCAATATCAACAACAATAAGAGGAAAGAAACCCCCAACTGGGATAATACAGCCAAATTAGACGATAAAACTTTTCCTTTTTTTCCATCTCTTCAACTAAAGTGAAGTAAAAATAAGTTAACAAAATTTTTTTAAAAAGACGCAAAAATTTCGTAGCAAAATTACTTTAGACTAATAAATTCAAAAAAATAAATAAATAAATACAGTAGTCACTGCGATATATGTGCATGTACATAAGCGGCAAAAAACAGTAGAAACATTTTTTTTTCAATTGAGCATCCTAATTTCATCGGTGATTAAACAGAATTAGTTAAAGTACTTATTTTCTCTTCTCCTCCCTCTCAATTATTGCGTAAAAACTTTGTGGGTACTGCTGTCATGCCCAGACCTGATCAAAGTTCTCCTGGCTCCGATTTTGAGGCAGCAATAAGCTCATTGTCGTTTGACAACAAAAGTACTCCAGACAGTCCAATAGTAAAGCGAAATTCACCCCAAAGCAGACCACCCATAAACTGGTATCGCGAGCATCGCTCAGGTAAACGCTTCAGAGGTCACAGACTAATCAACTTTCTCGCAAGAAATCATAGTTTAGGCGCTCTAGTATCCAAGCAGGCTTTAGCCACACCAAGTCCGAGTATAAACACTCAAATCACTTCCTGCATAGAACAACCAAATAAAGCATACAAAATGTCGGTAAACTATGAAAATGTAGTAAAACTGACGGCACAAATGGTGCCCTTGTTCTCTGGGGAAATTAGCGCGCAAATTCTTACAGAATTACAGACTTTTATAGGCTGTTGTAACAAGTGCAACAGTGTCTAGGGGAAGAGGAAAGGTAAGCCTTCATGCAGATTTTTCCCACCAGATTAAGAGGAAACGCGTATCAATTAATAGCGTCCAGCTCTCTCACAAAATTTTAAGAAGTCGAACAACTGCTTTACCGAACGTATGTACCTCGTGAAACATACCATGAACTAATAAACAAGTTAATTATTTGCCGGCAATATCCGACAGAATCATTTAGTTCATTTACAAATAGATTAAAGAGTCTTTTATTTCAATGCAACGAGGCAGCACGGAGTAAATACGTATATGAAAATTTTAAAGTAGTAAAGCAGCAAATAGAAGATTTTGCTATGGCTTCCATAAAGAGTGGTGCAACTAATCCCCATCTAAGCGCCTATTTACTCACAATGAATGAAAATTCTTTAGAAAATCTCATCCAAAAGGCATTAGATATGGAAAGGTTGCAACAGGGACTTTTTTTCATTCCACAACCAGCAAACTATATCCCTAACCCAAACTCTTTCCAAGTGGACCATTTTCTAAGACCTAATATCCCAAATTTCTCTAATACCTACGGTTATCCCATACCCGAGAGTGCGAATTTGTCTTCTTACCCTTACACAAAGGAGTTCGGAAAACATAACATAAAAACAGAAATTGGTATACCTCCAATAGCGGAACCACCAAAGGAAACTTCAGTATCCTTTAGTACCGACGGAAACCCAGAAAATTATTAGCGCTCTCCTCAAACAAACATAACAAGAAAATCGTTAGGAAGTCCACTTCCAAACAGGAAATCTTTTTACGAGCAGGCAGAAAAAAAATACGATAAACACAAATTGCTGTTAAACAAGATCACCTGCAGCTACTGCAATTATAAAGGGCACACGTATGACGAGTGCCTAAAACGTAAGAATACTCTTTATTTTACTAACTGCAGAGTGAAGGGCTATGATGCCCAATATTGTAAACAGAACATTAAGGCACCCGAACATGCAAGCTCTAAAAGCAATGCTCGGTGGGGCTCTGCAGACAGGGAACAAAGATTTAACCACATACATAATATGTGCGACTTCTGAGGTGTCCACATGTCAGCAGAAACAACAATGGGAGGCCACACATTTGGGAAACGGCATATTGTCGCCGAAAAATCCCCGGCTCGACATTAAATAAAACTTCGCAAATTACTTCAGTGTCCTCTCAAACAAAAAAAACAATCGAAACTGGACGTAGGTAAAAACACAACCGTTCGGCTGATAGTAGACACTGGAGCTGAAGTAAGCATCCTAAAAGAGGAAGCACTAGATAACCCAGAACATATAGTACGAAGCCAAAAGGTGACTTTAAAAACACCATTTGGACAAGGAGAAACATTGGAAAACTGCCAAGGCAACTTTTAATTAAGCTGCAGTGTCCCATGCAAACTCCAGGTAGTAGAAGACATTGCCCAAATCTCCCACGATGGGCTGTTAGGCAATGACTTTCTTGCAAAAAATTGTAATATCGAAGGGTCCTCGCACGGAAACCAACCCTATCGAATTCACGGTACCTCTCGAAACATCCCTAGAAGATGGAGAGGAAATACCAAGTGATCAACTGGAGGAGCAATTTAAATCACGGGCACCAGATAGCAAAAATGTCCTACCTCCTATAGAAGAAACTCCGAGCACCTCAAATAAAGACGAGAGTAGGTAATATGAAGTAGTACTTCAGCGATTCAATAGAATACCCCTCGATCTCAAATGGTATTGAGCATACCGTTACAAATAGACCAAGAAATGATCTGTTTGTCTCAGGAGATCCAAGAAGGAGTATTTGTCGCAAATTGCCTAGTTAGTCCTCATAAAAGCTTCATACCGTTATCCGTTCTAAATGTAAACACGAAACCAATATTCCTAAGGAACTTAACGCTTACTCTAGTTCCAAGTAAATGTTATAACATACAGTATCTCCATTTATCTTTGGACGACTTAAATACCCAAATTACTCATAAAAAGGGTGATCCACCTTTCCTATGTGTACAAAACAAAAGCACACACAACGTCAAAAAAGACAAATTAAAAATTAATTTCAACCCACATTTTCTTCGTGCACAAAACAAAAGCACACACAACGTCAAAAAAGACAAATTAAAAATTAATTCCAACCCACATTTTCTTCGTGCACAAAACAAAAGTACGCACAATGTCAAAAACGACAAATTAAAATTTAATTGCAATCCATATTCAAGAAACGTAAACCATATTAAAAGCTATAACCCAGGCAGACTTGTGCACTAGTACCATAAAGCATACCATCCCCATATTACACAATCAGCGTCCCATAAATCAAAAGATGTGTAGACTTCCAGAAACACACCGGGCAGTCATAAATGAGCAAATTAAGGAAATGTTGGAGAACAATATAATCCAATTAAGTAAAAGCCCGTGCAATTCTCTATTGCTGGTAGTCCCCAAGAAAGATCATAACGAGAAACTTGCTAAAGTATTCGACAGACTTCGAGCCCATAATCTTAAATTACAACCCGAAAAGAGTCAGTTCCTTCGCAGAGAAGTAATATACCTCGGACACAAATGATCAAACGAAGGGGCACTTCCAGATCCCAGTAAGACAAGCTGTGTCCAAAATTTTCCTCCACCACGAACTATCAGACAAACTCAATCGTTTCTTGAATTGGCAAACTACTATCGCAAGTTCATCCCTAAGTTCTCAGAGATAGTTAGGCCATTGACAAATCTATTGCGGAAAGACGTCAAATTTAATTGGACACAAAAGTGCCAAGACTCTTTCAATGAGATTAAAAATTCCCTTATAAATCCACCTCTACTCGAATATCCAGATTTTTCCCAACCTTTTAATCTAACAACCAATGCTAGCAATGAGGCATTGGGAGCGGTTTTATCACAAGGGGCAGTAGGTAAAGACAGGCCAATAGCGTATGCAAGTAGAAGTTTAAATAATGCGGAACAAAGATACTCCAAAATAGAAAAAGAGTTGCCTGCTATTGTGTGGGCCGCCAGAAACTTCAGGTGTTACTTACAAGGTAGAGCTTTTACGGTTTACACCGACCACAAGCCCCTGAAAGGCGTATTCAGTGTAAAAGATCCAACTTCAAGAGCCCAAATAAGGGAGGCACAAAGTAATATACAAGAGGTAAATCGGAATTAAGAAACTCCCCACAAAAACCTAAAATATTCACGGAACTCCCAAAACAGCTCAGTCGAAATCGGGTCAACTAATAGCAATCAATCAGAAAGCAGTGCATATGAACAGGGCGAATTACCTTGGAACAACAACGTAATAAATTCCCAGCATAAACTAACAGAAACTATCTCAGACCTAGAGCAAATCGAAACAATTCTAAAGGACTATCATGACTCCGCATTTGGTGGTCACCAAGGAGTAATCAAAACTTATAGAAGAATAAAGAAGAAATATAAGTGGAAAAACATGCTTAGTTCTATCAGGAAATACATTTGGAAGTGCTCTAAATGCCAAAAAATTAAGGCTATCCCAGAGTGTCGTATGCCAATGGTCATGACAGATACTGCCCATATGCCCTTCGACGAAGTTTATTTAGACATAGTAGGTCCCCTTGAGGAAACGCACTCAGGAAACAAATATATTCTGACCTTCCAAGACAATCTAACGAAATTCGTAGATTGTTATGCCATGCCGAATGGCGAAGGAGGAACGATAGCGGGAATATTTTTCGATGAGATAATCACTCGTTATCGCATTCCTAAATAGGTAGACTCTGACCAGGGTTCTAACTTCTTAAGCGATCTTTTCAAACGAGTATGTAAGCTTCTGAAAATAAAAAAAAATACAGACTTCCGCTTACCATCCGCAGGCGCTACTGGAAGTTCACAATTGACCTCAAAGCACTTCCCATTTTTTTACGGTATTCCTCACGACTAATGGCCAGGCTATCTATCAATACATGTGTTCGTAGTATTCAAACAATCTGTCTTCTGGGTATACACAAAATTAACAAACAAATCCCAATTTAAAGCACTAACCTCTGTAGAGGCGACGACAGCAAGAAACAAAGAACAAGCTGTCTCACAAACCTCTCATTCAGAATTAAAGGATGCCATTAAACAACGTGCCACCCACCAGCAACAAGCATTTATCAGACAAAATTTACCTATTCCTCCACTACCACCACTTCCACAAACACTAAGCCGTGTCGAATCTGAGTCAATTCAATGCACCCGACATTTAAAGGTAGTTTAATTCCAACTCTAAATAAATTCTGCATAGCCAAAGATAATAACAAACATCTGAATGGTAAATACAATCGCTACACACTTTTTACATGTACATATATCATGAATAAATCAATATAAATAATTTATAAATGTATAAATAGGTTTAAGATAAATTTTATAAGTACCAAAAAATATGTATTCACACATATAGTACGAATAACAAAAAACATGTATTCACACATATAGCACAAATAAGTACCAAAAAATATGTATTCACACATATAGTACGAATAATAATAATAGTACCGAAAAAATATGTATTTACACATGTAGTATCTACAAATAAATATAATGAAAAATAATTGTAACAAACATATATATAGTGGAAATAAATTGTTGTACAGAAAAAATGTAGACATAATTAATAGAAATAAAAATATTAGTACCAAAAAATATGTATTTTCACATATAGTATCTACGAATAAGAATAATGAAAAATAATTGTATCAAAAATATATATAGTAGAAATAGATTGTTGTACAGAAAAAATGTAGACATAATTAATAGAAATAAAAATAATTGTAGCAAAAAATATGTACAAAATACAGTTAAGCTAACCCAAATTAAACCACGCTTAGATAAGCTTTGTTCTCTGTAATATGTATAGCTAAACACCACATGTACTCAACTCAGCATTACGTATATACGTACAAAAGGTTCAAGTAAATATTTTTCTTTTTCCCAAGCTATGAAACACATAAGTAAATATTTAATGCGATATTCCTCTCCCAAGAATAACACATTTTTTTCTAAAAAGGGGAAGATTTGTTACATACAGGGCATCAATTGGCATCAGTTAATCATGTATATGTAAACATACTGTAATAAATTTGTTCTTGATTCGTTGATTTCTGCAGATAAGATTCATGTTTACTTATTTAAAAAAACACTTTGGCGGAATTAAAATAATTCACTTGCCTCTTTATGTATATGGCTACAATTAAAAGCCGCAGTTTGATTCTTAAAACGTTTTCTTTAATTTACCCGGCTCTTATCGCCAATTGGGTAGTATTCCTTCTGCTCAAAAGCAACTCGGAATATATTTTATTTATTAAGAAGTGCACAACTGAACTTAACTGGATTTGAACTATTTCCCCGGCTCTAGTCGCCAAATGGGATTGGTTCCTTTTGCTCGAAGGCAGCTCGGAACTTTAAAAGAAACGTACAAGTTGACTGTTCAAAATTGAATGTTCTTTCTTCCCAATATCGCATTTAATTTATACAAAATTTTCGTGCCTATCCAAACAAAAATTGTCCACTCAGAAATCTTTTACTAAAATTTACCAATCGATAATACAAAATTGTCTACTTAGAATATGTCGACAAAATTTAAAATCGTAAAAATTTAAAATCGATAAAGAAAGAACAACATCTTGCACAACTAATTACAAAAATTCTTGCTAGGCCACTTCAAATGGTTCAGTCAGTGAAATGCGTGAACCCATTTGTTATGACTGTCTTTCACAATTTTGTTTCATGTAGACATGTCAAATAAATTTTATGTTGAAATTGTTTTTGCTTGTGCTGACAGATTTTTGTTTGGACTTGCTTACAATTTGAAATATGTAGGTATGTTACAATGTAGGTATGGTACAATGTAGGTATGGTACAGGTATGTTACATCCTATCCCTTAAAAAATTTTTTTTTTTTTTTTGTAAAAGAAGAAAGAAAAAAAAATTTGAATCTTATGATTATCTTTATCGGTTATTTCTATCTTTGACTAATCTATTATTATGTACTATCTTATGTTTTCCTTTTATGTCTATATTAGAGTTTACACCTATCTGTTCTATAATTCTATACGGTCCTTGAAATGGACTTTCATGTTTATGTCTAGTTTCAGTATGTAGGTATACGAAATCATTTACTTTGAAATTTGAGGGATTCTGACTTTCGTCTCTGAGAATTTTTCTTTGCTTGTCTTGCAATTGTTTAAATAATTCTTCACCATTTTATTTAAATTTTTCCAGCTATATCTTTGCTTTATTTTGTTTATACAACGTTTTATTCCAACGTGTCCTCCGTGCATACTATCATGATGCTCTTTTATTATTTCGTGCGCTTTCTCATCATCTATAAGTTTTATTGCGGTTTTAAATAATATTATTCTTAATGGTGTTGTCCAACCATGCTTATTTCTTTGCTGGATTTCATTAAATTTGCCTTTAAATTCATTTATCTCTAGGAACTCACATATTTTATCATCTTTTGCTAGCGCTAATTCTCTTATATCATTATCATTCATTTTTGTATTAACTTCTCCAAGAGCCAACCGTAGTTCTGCCTCGGATTATCGTTATACTGAACGATTACCCCTTTAGCATCTATATTTATTATGGGCAAACTTTTCTTCTATTTTGCCTTGATTTATTATCTTCATTTATCTTAAATTGTAACCTCTTCGTATTTCTTATATCTGAAATAGACGTACATTCCCAGATGTAGAATTGATTAGATTCTACTCTGCTGTTTTCATTGTCTTTTTCTTTTCTGTTCCTTTCTTTGCTTATCCGTTGCGATTTTGCCATTCTTCTCGTTAACACGTTGACCTCTGTTGGTATCATTGATTTAAGTTTCTCTGTATCTATTTTTATTCTGGATAATGCATCAGCATTCGTGTTCATCATTCCTTGTTTATAAATTATCTCAAAATCGTAGTCCATCAGATCAAGTCTAATTCTTGTTAGTTTTGATGATGGATTCTTGTGAGTAAATAAACTAACTAGTGGTCTGTGGTCTGTTACCACTTTAAATTTTCTGCCATATAGATACGGTCTAAAGAAATTTATTCCCCAGTGAATACTCAATAGTTCCTTTTCAATAATAGGTTTGTTAAGCTCATGTTTGTTTAATGTCTTGCTAGCATAGGAGATAGGTAAATCTTGTCCAATTTCTCCTTGCGATAATACTGCTCCTAGTGCATAATTTGATGCGTCAGTTGTTAGAATAAAAGGTTTCTCAAAATCTGGATATTGAAGAACTGGTGGGGTTATTAGTTTTTTCTTTAATGTTTCAAATGCATTGATACATTCCGTTGTCCAGTTAAATAGGGTGTTTTTCTTGAGTAATGTATTTAGCGGTTTTGCAATTTCGGCAAATTGTGGAATAAATCGTCTATAATAATTGCAAAATGCTACAAATCTTCGCACATCATCCGCGTTTTTCGGGATCGGGTATGATTCAATTGTTTTATATTTGCTGGGATCAGTTTTTATACCATTCTGTGTGATTAGATGGCCTAGATATATTACTTCGGGTTTAAGGAAATTGCATTTGCTAGGATTCAGTTTTAGGTTGTATTGCTGCAATCTGCTGAAAACTTTTTCTAGGTTTTCATTGTGGTGATTCAAGCTACATCCATGTATGATTATATCGTCGACATATGTAAAAGCACTTGCTTCGAGTCCACTTAGTGCAATTGATAACATCCTCTGGAAGCTGTTTGTCGATATTTTCAGTCCAAATGGTAGTCTTTTAAATTGAAAATGTCCTTGGTTAGTGGAGAATGCTGTTAGATGTCTTGAGTTCTTTTCAAGTTCAATTTGATGGAATGAACTTGTCATGTCTAGGGTTGAGAAATATTTCGCTCTTCCAAGGCGGTCTAATACATCTTCTAAACGTGTCAGTGGGTACTTATCATTCACTACTTTTTTGTTGAGCTGTCTAAAGTCTATTACTAGCCTCCATTTCTTTTCTTTTTCTGACTTCTTTGGAACGATCAGTAGAGGTGAGTTGTATGGGCTTACTGATGGTTCAACTATATCATTTTCTATTAAGTTGCTAACTTCTTTATTTATTTGCTCAATTTGTGAATGTGGTAGCCTGTAGTTCTTTATGTAGACTGGGTTTTCGTCCACTGTTGTTATACGTTGCTTGTAGAAGTTATTTGTTGACAATCTCTCATTCTCTAGGTAAAATATGTCCTGATATTTTTTGCATATCTCTATTATTGATCCTTTGGCTTTTTCATGCATGCCTTCCAGTTTGAGTTCACTTAGTAGCTTTTGAATCCTGTCTTTTGATTTATTCTTTTTGCTCATGTAAATGATGTTATATTCACGTAGTGCATGCATTATTGGTGAGAATGGTTTTACCGTGACTTCTGTGTCTTTTGTATTTAGCAATTTTATATGTGCAATACCTTTTGCCGGTACAATTGAATTACTTAGAAAAACTCCTTCTTGTATATCTTCACTGCATATGACGCTATCTTCCTTTATATTTAGAGTTATTGGCAGAATCATCTCTGTTCGCGCTGGTATTTTTACCATTTTCATGTGCTTGCTAACCATCGGGATTTGTAATTTCTTCATTGTCTACGACTATTGTTATTGTGAATGTCTCGTAATCTATTTTACAGAGGTATTTCATGAGAAAATCTCTTCCCAATATTCCATCCGTTCTGATTGGTGTCTCAGAACTTACCATATGAAATTTATGCTTAATAATCTTGTGATCATAATTTAATTTTAATTCAGTACTGCCTAAAGAGAAAGTTTCATTATTTGTTATCCCAGTTATTTTACACTGGTTTTCATGCTTTATATTACAGCTATCTATATTTTCTACCTTGAATATAGATATGTCTGCACCAGAATCAATTAAAAAATTTAAGTTTTTATTAGTTGTTTTATCTTGTAGTGTTATAAAATTTGTGGCGTGATTATTGATGTTGCATATTTTTATACTCTCTTTTAATCTTTGTTTGGTTATTCTTGACTTGGGCTTGGAGAATCGCTGGCTTCCTGAAGAAAATTTATTTGATTTCTTCTATAGTTTTGATTATTTCTTCTGAAATTACCATTCTGGTTCCTGTTTTGGTTTCTATTATTTGACCAATTCTGTCTAGGGTTACTATTGTTGTTGTTGTTATTTCTCCAGCTGCTGTTATTATTTCTCCCGTTGATGTTATTGTTTCTCCAGTTATTATCTCTGAAGTTGTTTTTCCTCCACATTTGAGTGTTTGTTCCATTTTGTCTATGGTAGCTATTTCGTTGTCGCCAATGTACTTGATGATTTCCATTTATTTGTAGAATTCTTGTTGTATCAGATAGTGGTTTGTCAATTTGATTCGCTAGTCCTATGGCTTCATTTAGCGTTTTTAGTTGTGCAGCCAATATTGTTGGATTTAGAGATTCATGTAGTCCATTTTGGAATGCGTTTAATCCAATTTTCTCATTTAATTTGCATATCACTTCTCTGTTTGCTTCTCCTAGTTCTGTTATATGAATCTTGTTTAGATCAGAGACAAGATCCAATATTCTGTCTGAGAAGTCTTGTACCTTCATTCCTGATTGTCTACATGTTGCTATCTGTTGGTGTATATTTTGCGAAGTGTTTTTAGATTTGTATACTTCTTTTAATATTTTCTTTAATCCTTCAATTGTGGTCGGTTTTGCTGTGGCGGTCAATTTATTTGAGACTTTATCTGTGAATCTAGCACACCAAACGAAAGTTATTAAATCTGGAATGGCTTCAGTTTTTAGTGTTTTGTGTACAATTCCACGAGATTTAGGAAGTTATCAAGTTTCTTTTCTTCCCCTGTAAATTCTGGTATAATTTTTATAGCCAATGCTAAATCAAAATCACATGCCATGTTTATTTTTTCTTGATATACATCTTCGGAGTCAGATGAGATTGTGTTCTCTAGAATTATTCTGCTCTTTTCCTCTATTTTTAGTTGTAGTTTTCTATATGTGCTAATGCCGTTCCATCCATACCACGCGAATATTATGTAGCTTGCTTGACAAGACAAATCGGGGTGGATCTGGTGCTGGGTGGAATTATGGTGGGTGGGTCATACGCTACATTTTGGACAGCGTACCATACAGAATGTTAGTAGCAATATAATGACTTTGGGCTGGGCGGTTGTTCTTAGTTTGAAGGAGAAAATTGGGCGTTACTTATAAAATATTTCAAGTTGTATCTAGTGATGCCAGAGGAGTAAACTTCTTTGAATTTTATACATTTTTTTTAAATATTCTAAGAATATTTTAAAGCAAAATGTTATGTTTGGATTTTTTTATTTTGTCAAGGGAAGCAGTGCTTCCTTTGCTTCCAATGAGGAACCGCCCCTGATAAACACGGACCAACACGGATTCATAAAGAAGATTACGCTACGAAGGGCGAGAAGATGAGAAGATAAAGCAGTTGATCTAAAGGAATAGTATGTATAGTAAAAACAATATATAAGAAAGGTTGAGAAGGAATTAAAATTAAAATTAAAAGGAAGTAATAAAAAACATAGAAAGAGATAAAGACAATGTAAATACGAAATTTGAAAAAAAAATAGATTTAAAGGTGCAATTTGCAAAACAATTAAGATATTTAAAAGAGAAGTTAAAGAGACAAGATTTAAAGAGAAAGATTTAAAGTATACAGTAAATAGGCAGAGAAAAAATAAGAATAAGGGTTGCCATAGATTAGCATAGGGTTTAGATATCAAGATGAAAGGAGTTATAACGGTAATATTTGCACTCATCACCTTGCTGGAGGTAGAGAAAACAGGCTATAATATCCAACCGATACCCCATACAGGAGTGTTGTTCGAACACCTTGGAAAAGTCAATTTCTACAACAAGCACTGGACTATCCTGTCCAAGGTGGAAATGCCGGATCTAACAGAGGACATGGAATTTGTAAATAATTGCTCTAACCTAATTACGCAGGTATGTCTTGAGGTGACACACGACGGAATAGTATCCAGGTGCACCATAGCGGCCAAGCAGATAAGAAGTTGGGTCTCGAAAATTAAGAGGCAAAACGAGGAACTGCTACGCCATACCCTGAGTGAATCACCACGACGAAGCAGACGATCAATAGGATCAGCATTCAAATACCTTTTCGGGACAATGGATCATGCAGACTCAGAAGAGATCCATGTAGCCCTCGATGATCTTAGCCGAAGAGAGAACCGAATCTTCTCTCAGTTAAAGGACGAAATAACGGTCATCAAGTCTACATTCGACGTATTCAACGCTACCAGAGTACAAGCGGCAGCAGAAAGAGAGGAGCTAGGTAACAAAATCTCAGCATTAGTAAAAGCACAACAGGGTCAATATCGTGAATTGTCGGCATTGCACCTCAGATTAGAAATGAGCGAAGTAATTACACTGATGACTCTTCATCTACGAGAAATCAGTGAGATGCAGGAAAATATAATCAGTATATTGGTCGCTCTGAGTGTCGGAAAGCTATTTACGCTCGGAAAATGAGTGAAATAATGAGGAACGCCACTCGTCGATTGGATTCAGATGAGAAATTCCAGAACTTCCAGTTGTTGACGCCGATTATAAAAGTGAAATCCCTTCAAGTAAATCAAGAGATATTAATCTGGATTGAAATTATACAGCCACAAAGAGTTGCGTTCGATATGCACAAGGTATATACAACTCCTGTTACAATAGATAACGCCGGGTATCACATATATGATCTGGATGCCGAATTTGTAGCCGCTAACAACCATGAACGGCAGTATGTCCTAATGAGTTATCAGCAGTATCAAGGGTGCCAGCAGCTTTCGACCACCGCCGGTCAGCCACAATTGCTTTGTCCACAGTTGGGCCCCACCTTCACAGCAATTAGAGAAAATTGCGTATTAAACCTCTTCCGAAGCTTCAATGTGAACTCGGGAGCATGTAAAGATCGAGTTATACCGAGATAGAACAATCTAGTTCGAATGATGACGAGGAATCATTGGTTCTTTGTGGTACCCGAGAAAACAAAATTAGAGGTGAACTGCCAAAATTCACCAACTACAATTGGAGAACTATCATCTACAGGGGTGTTATCAATTGAAGAACACTGCCATTTACAGACTGGAGACCTACGGATAGCCGCAGAAGACGACAACCAGAAAAATATCTCAATTTGGCAGCCGAATCGTTTGAAGTTGCCAGCCTGGAATGAAGTAGACATAGCTAAATCAAATAACCAGAAAGCGGAAATTATAGAGAGTAAAGAGAGTGGGATAAGACTGTTGACAGCCAAGAACTGCAACCAAGCATGGAAAGACAATGAGGCCGATATAAAACGAGTACAGGAAGCCATTAAGAACGAAGAGACTAGCAGACAATTTATTCTACAACACGTCCACTTAGCAGCTACTACAGCTACCGAGTGTTTATGAATCTTCACCTTAGCAGTACTAGCAGGAGTAGTGTGCCATTTAAAGCGAAAAAAAATGAACAGATTCGAACGATCATCAGCAAACCATTTACGGGGCCAATTCAATCGAGGGTATCCAAGCAAGCAGAATCCAGTATAGAAGTCATCATTCCAACAACAGAAAAACTGCCAAGAGCAAATTTACCTACCGTCGTCGGGAAACAGTTGGTACAATTAGAAAAATAGAGTAATTATTGTATTGTGATAATATAATTAGGGAAATTTTGGGCACCCACAGAAATTAGAATGTTAAGGATAAGGTTGTAAGAAGTATTAAAATAATTGGAGTTATTTTTCTTATGATTCGGTCAATACTTTTAAAATTGTAATAAGGTAAAAATGATATATCAAGCTTATAGTTTATTGTAACAGAAAGAGAGGTAGAATAGATAAAAATGTAGAAATATATATCTTTTTTAATTTTGTGAGATGTTTGAAGAAGTTATATTGTAAAAAAAAAACAAAAAAACAAATGTTAAAATAAGAGGAACGTAAAAAAAACTAAGTAAACAAATGTAAGAAATACAGAAAAGAAAAAATGTTAAATAAATTAAAGAAGTATAGAAATATTGTGAGACGACAATAAAATTGAATGTGAGAAGCAATAAAAGAAAGTAAAATGTGGAAAAATGAAAACATAGAATACAGAAAGCAAAAAAATGTAAGGTGAAAAGTACATAGGAATGAATATTAAGGAAGAAATAAATGGTGAAAGAGAAATTAAATATTAAAAGAGAAATGTGAAATAATGTAAAATCAAACAATGTTAGAAAAAGAAAATAAGAAAATTTCGAAATATGTAAAAATGTGATGTACAGAAATGTAATGATATAGTGTAAGGAATCTGAACCGAACGAGGATTAAGATATTTTCAGTTTATTAATTGATTGTACTCTCCAAATCTAGTTCTCTGCGGAAACTAGTTTTTCAAGGGGGGGGGGGGGATGTTATGGCCGTATGTGAGGAAGATTCTTCATGCAGCCAAGGGCGCATTTTAGAGATATAATTAGCAATTGCTAAACAGTAACCTCGCATGGTACTGTTCTGCAACTGCCGGTTATTTCGCTGATTAGGTCAACAGCTGGCTACGATGAGCGCTTAGTGGAGCAATCAACGATTACGATAACAATTAACCTCGCATGGTAATTGTTATGTAAAGCGATTGTTTACTACTAAGCGACTCATGTGCTGCAACCGGTAGAGCAACCGACAAGGCTGTTGTCGTTTGTTTACATTCGAGTTGTGAGCAAAGAAAGCATACTTCCGAATATTGGGGCACAACAGACCAATGACTGGTCTGGCGAGAGCCGTTCAGTGTTCAGTCGCGTCGTTACTTTTGTTTAGAGTGTCAAGTTTCAGTTTAGATTGGTTATATTACGATAGGTCAGTTTGTTTGCGGTAAATAAAGAAGTACGTATGTTAAATGTGTTTTATTGTTTGCTTTGGGACACGAAACTTCTACTCTTTAATTTCGGGCAGTGATAAAAACTTCTCATTCACTTTCTAACTTTTTTTTGACAACCTCTTGCCGCAAAAACTTCTTCTTCTTCTTTTCTTTTTTTTGGATACGTTCGGCGCGAATAGCTCTCCATCCATATGGGACACAGTCCGCGCACACCTCATGCTGCTACGGGTCACGTAGACGTGTACTTAGCTCATTGTAGCATATTGCTACATGCAATACGCTACGACCATAACAAAGATTATGGGAAAAACTAATTCAAAACACGCGAATAATAACAGCGAGATCGTCAACAACCTAATAATAGAAATACGGTCAATATTGATAATAAGCAGATTGTTATTCTTTTGGCAATCAAAGCAGTTTTGAAGGTAATAGAATTAGTGTACAATCTGTACGGATACCACCGAAGAGAACTTAGAAAAAAATATCTTAACAGTCCAGTGCTAATTACGATGTAAAAGTAAAAAGAAAAAAATAAGATATAAAATGAAATGCATATAAATAGAATATACAAATTAAAAGAAATCAACATGCACGAATGGACCAATTAAATAAGTGAAACAAAGGAAGAATTAAAGAATATTTTAACCAAGAGGGGATATACAGCAAAATCACGTAAGAAAAAAAAAGAAATTGTGGGAAAATTAGAAGCATAAGCAATATTGATGGTACAACAAGAAACTACTGCAAAAAAACATTAAGAATAAAGGAGATATATAGTGAAATAAAGCTTAAAGCGGGAAAAATTCTAGAACTGATAACAGACCAAGAAGGAATAAGTATGCCTTTCGATATACGAACCGCGACGTCACTCGTCCAGTTATATGAGGGAAAAGAAGAAGAAACAGAAGCTTTCATCGAATCAATAGAACTGCTAGATGAGCTTACGCCAATAGATCAGAAAAAAATTAAGATCTAATTTATCAGAACCAGAATTTTTATTATTGTAACACATTTACTTAACCTAATATCACAAAAAATTCAAAAATGTGCTAACAACTAGAAATTCAAGAAATAATAATTAATAACAAAAAAACTATCAACAATTCAGTATAAATCGGAGGTAATTTCAATGACGTGGTCCGGTTCTTTAGTTCTGAAAGGAAGAAGTAGACCAGAATTGATTTTCTGTCACCAAACAAACTTCTGTAGGGAAAATAATAATGCTGCTTCTGCGTGTGGGCAGACGGGCAGTACAGTGACGCACAGAAGAACTCTCTGCGAATCTATTGGATGATAGCGGCCCCGTCAGACAAGAAGGCTGAATAAGCAAAAAAAAAAAAAAACAAAAAAGGGGTAGCAGCGTGCTGCAACGTGTGGTACTGAACAGATGTAGCACAACAAAAGTTTGGCAGAATTATTCTTCTGCTTAGGTGTGGGAATATGATTATGAATGTGGATGATAGGAATTTTCAGAATAGACTCTGAACGGAATTAGACTTCTGTAATAAGAATCGGAATAATTTCAGATTATACTGTGAACAGAATTAGACTTCTGTAATAACAATCAGAATAGTTTCAAATTAACCTCCGATCAGAATTATACTTCTGTAATAAGGATAGGAATAATTTCAGATTATATTCTGAACAGAATTAGACTTCTGTAATAAGGATCGGAATAATTTCAGATTAAACTCTGAACAGAATTATAATTCTGTAATAACAAGAGGATTAATTTCAGATTAAACTCTGAACAGAATTAGACTTCTGTAATAAGGATTGGAATAATTCTGATTAAACTCTGAACAGAATGAGACTGCTGTATAGAAATTAAGAACCGATTCTTTCTTCAGATTATAGTCTGAATCAAATGAACTCTGAGTCAAGAATGTGTTACGGGTCGCCCGCCCTGCAGACGATTTCCTAGAAAATTTAAGAAATCTGGCAAAATCTGAAAGATCTACGGACGAAATTTATTACATGTTGTGTGTACATGTCTTTCGTGTAGTCCTAACTCTATTAAACAAAACAAAAAGATGCTGCAAAAGATTTTCTTTTATCTTACAGAAATGCACACAATGCATCATTAGACACCTTACGGATACCTTGTGGATAATCAATCATGTGGTGGACTTTTCTTATGTAGAGGGTATATCTCTAGCACCACACCCACTCGTAAGCACTGCAGGGGCAATGCCGTCACGGAACACTGGAATTTTCAAGTCACGGAACACTGGAATTTTCAACTGAAGATAATAATAAACTTTTTGAACTGAGGATAATAATAATGTAAGAAGCAGAATAGTCAGTAGTTAGGATTATAAGACAGGTTTTTTTTTAGACTTAAGTAATTGCTGTTTAATGAATTAGTCAAAGCCAATTGAATTATTTCCGGTAGCAGATTATAATAATTATGTCAAACGGACAGGGTCGCGCAGTTTTGCTTGGAACTAGGAAGTAATATGAAGGCATCAGGCAGTATTTATCCGGGGCACGAGTCTAATTAATTGATGAGTTATGGTTGTCTCACCCACTGACTTATAACAATGGACTGAGCGTATTGTCATTTTCCTATAGGAAAGCATGGCACAAGTTTTATAGTTCTCTCTTTCGCCCTATGGCAGAGTTGGAGCTACCAACACAAAATATTGCATTCTGGAACGTTTGCTTATGCCATTTGATGTTTTTATGTTGGCTACAGATGCAATCACTGCAGAAGGAATAAGGTAAAGCTAGTGTTTACCATGCTCCGTCTCTCTTGCCCATAAGCAGAATTCAGTTAAGAATAATTTTTGAAAATTAAAGTCGGAATGAGTTTAAATCCTTATAAGCGATTAAAATACCACTTGGGCACAAGAAAATATATTTTTTTAATTAAATTCGATTTACGGGTGTAAAATTTCATTTGATTGGTTGAGTTTTACATGTTTTTTATGTAATCGTTGTAAAGGGCGATTTAACGGTGATATACAGAAACACAATATTTTTTGTGCCACATGAAATAGCATATCGCTCAGTCCATTGTTATAAGTCAGTGGTCTCACCCGAGCTAGACGCTCCGCTCCATGGTTTGCAAGATGCTCACTCTCCTACACCGAGCATGACTGGTACGATATGGTTTCCGACCGAACGTTGTATCCCCGACATAATTGTCGAATGGTTTCCAGCCCAAGGCAAATAAACAAAAACAAAAATTGCTATTATCACCAAAAATCCAACTTCCGAAATCGGTTGTCAAAATGAACATCAATACTAAAGTTTTCATAGAGAACGAATTTAATAACATATTTTGACATATGTATACTAAGAGGAAGCTTATGGTATCAAGATTATTAACAAAAAAAAACATTAAAATTATAATCTAAAATGATAATAGCAAATAAATAAAATCTGCTGATTAAAATTCCCCCAATAGGGGAATTTCGTAAAAAGGAAAAGAAAATCCAGCAGATCTTTCGGACTGATCTAGCAGCTTTGGTAGGTGAAGGAGACATTCGGACACAATTTGGCATGAAGTGAGGGGGACAGACGAGAAGGTCGAAAATCGGGTTGGCTGGTGTCATTTTCGTCGTGTGTGGTTTTGAGCAGAAAAGTTGATCCGTGTTGGCACAGCAAGTTTTTCTAGATAGTTCTTGGGTGCCATAGTTAAGTGCAAGTTGAACCTTATATGTTGCCTAATTCCTAGAGAATAGTAAAAAGGAAAAGAAGGTAAAAAAAACCACAAGTAAGGACAACAAAAAAAAAGACATTGATAAAGTTAAGGAGTTAAATAAAGAATTAAAATAAGAAAAGAACAAAAGAGGAGCCTCAGGCTCATTGCGGGAGGCGGCAACATAACCGAAGTAAAATCCACGAGCCGGAAGCAAGAGATAAGTATAAAATATATGAGTAACAAATTCTTTTTAAAGTACGTCGGATATCTAGCTGAGATAGGCTTCTAGATCTAGTTCGCGGATAAATACTGCCCCACACTCCACGTGTTAATTTGAAATTTGTGGTTAGAGAAACTTGTAGTTCGTGTATTAATTCAAAGAAATAGAAATCCTAGTAGTAACTGCGCAGCCTTCGCCGTGGATGGAATATACCAGGTCAGCCAGATATTCTGTTGTTAACTAGTGAAAAAAAGTGGAAACAGCTATTTTTTTTGTCATTGAACTAGTCAGTTAAGGCGGGGTTCGCTGTTTCTTTTAAACAGTTAGTAGTCAAGTAAATCAAGTGTGCATTTTTCTGTTGTTTCCGCGGTTTCACGTAATTAACGGAGATACGTCTGGAGATATATAGCAGTACATGTAATTGTAGGCAGAAGTAAGTGGATACCTTTACCTCAATAAAATTTATAACGTTATACTGAGAGATGCATGTTTGAAATTTCTCCCCACCTTGTCCTAAATAGTCAGAGTTCGTAGACTCTAAAACTACGTGGCGCCCATAAACCGTCCGGGTTCCTACGCCCATCTCCAAACTAGCCGGTGCGCTAATTGCGCACAAAAAAAAGTGTGTAACAAATTTTGGCGCCCAACGTGGAGCCCGACGTGAATGATATAACAAGATATAGGATTTACTTACCTCCATCATAGCAAACTAAATAATTCAACAGCTTTAAGCAATCCAGGACGTGGGGAATTATCAAACGGTGCGGGCAATGTTCACTACTCAGTGAACACGGAAAATGATAACAGCAAAAATTTAAGTCTTTAAAGGAAATTGAATTGTTTCGAGCCAGTAACGTTGGTGGTTATCCTCAAGTAATATAAATGCTATACCACTGGCGATTATTGGTTAGTCATCAATTAACAATAGCGTGGAGTGGATTTACAGGCAGGCAGTCAGGTAATTCGCTGCAGTAGATAGATTAGTTTAAATTACTTTTCAATATATATATATATATATATATAATACATACATACATTTCATATAAATTCTTCTTTTTATTGTATTCAATCCCTTTCAGATTTACCAATATTTTTTTTATACGTAAGAACACGCGTGTTTTATTATAGGTACTGCACACTTTTAGAGGCAGCATTCCTTTTTTCAAGTTTAATAATAAATAAATTGTGTTTATCCCCATTTATCAAAGGCAGGTTTTTTTGGATTAGTGCGCAGGTAGTAAGACGCCTACCCTTCGGGGAAAAATTGAAAAAAATACGGCCGATAGGTAATAGAATTCAACAAAAGAGGCCAGATGTTCATGACGCATGCCTGTAAGTGTAATAGTAGTTCTGCTATTGATGGTCCCAACTGATATAAATTCAAGCCTGCTGGTTACTGACCTACGTCGACCTTTAACCTAGTTCCTGAGAATTCGCTTTGGTGCTGTTCTTTTTGTAGTCCACCGGAAAGATTGTAGTACGAATTATTACGCACGTGTTCGCAGAATACCTGGAATTGAATTTCGGGATTTGGACTGACACAGATAAAGTGAACTCTAGGTAGCTATACATGCATGTATGTGTACGTGCCTAGCATACATTAGTGCCTCTCTTTCTCCAGGGGGTTGATGTCGTTTGATTTGGATATTTGTAGATTTCCTTTTATGAGGTCTACATAGAATACTTAGTGTGGCGAGAATAATAGATGAACGGACATTAATTTGCGAATTCAAACCGTATAGGCAGCTATGTCCTTCTTTCGGTTAACGACTACCTAAAAATATCTGTGAGTTTCGTATATCGTGAATCAAGGTCAAGAGGTTTGATTTAAGCCTGGTAGTATGGTGTCACATAGGGCACATTATTAATTTTCGTTTTCCGCCACTCTAGTTCATTGTTTTGCATTTGATCATTAATCGATCGAACTATCTCTATAGAACTTAACCAGGTATTTAGGCGTTCTGGTATTTGGGGCGCAAGTGTAGGAAGGGCTATATCGTTCAGGTTACCATGGACTTGATTGTGCTTTGGTAGCCACCTAGTTACGACGTTGTGGCAAAGTTCGATTGTTATAAAATTGATACTTGATACTTACATGTGAGTGCCATGTCCTTTATCCTGCTCAGATAAGGAAGAGTGTACTACGGAAGTTTTGGGTTGGTTTTTCGTTACCTCCACTCATATAAGACACTTCTTTTTATTTCTAGTATTTTATTTTTATAATTACATAAGAATATACATGAATGCATACATAAAACAATACAAATGTGCTGAGTACTTTATAATTTTTTGTTATCATTACACCACTTATGAAGTATTACCATTCATATAAGATGCATTTCCAATTTAATTTGTTTTTATCCACCCTGGGGGTTCGTTTTCTATAGCTACGTGTGAGTAAGTAGTGGAAATGGAAATCAATAGGTTGAGTAACGAAGAGCTTGGGTATGAACTGAAGATAAGAGGTCTGCCCATTGGAAAAGTAGATGAAATGAGAACTCAGCTGCGCGCGGCCTTGAAAATAGAAAAAGAGGGTAGACCAACGCTAGTCAGCCCCTATCCGTACGCATATGAGGATGATGTAAAGGCTCTGAAAGCAAAAATTGAGGAAGTTAAGGGGCTGCTGGATAATTTCTAAGGCGATTCAGGCTCGCCAGATTTCAAGAAAATGTTAACGAAATTCGAGTGGGCTTTAGCGAGGCTCGGTAGAATGGAAATTGAGGGAGATGAACAAACACAGGAAAAGGCACGGCTCCGAGCTGAAATCATAGTAGCACTAGGCTCATTACATATGAAAGCGGATGGTTGTGGAGACGATAGTGAGTCTTCTGATAGTAATGCAGACTTGTCGATGCCGGCTAAAGTCATTAGTAATAGTTACTCTAGAGTTTCGGTATCTAAGTGGGAAATTAAATTCTCAGGAGAACCTGGGCAATCTTTGAATTCCTTCCTAGAGCGGGTCAACGAGCTGGCAGAAGCAAGGGGGTTACAAAAAAACAGCTTTTCCATTCGGTTCTAGATTTGTTTACAGGGCCTGCTCTAATTTGGTATAGAGCCAATAAGGCCCAATTTAAATCATGGTCGGACCTCGTATTAGAAATGAAGAAACAATTCTTACCGACGGGCTATGACGAGCGTTTACTGGATGAAATTAAGAGGCGTACCCAGGGTAAGGCGGAAACAATAGGTATTTATACAGCTATGATGTCGAATATGTTCGCACGGCTGACGGTTCCTTTGACTGAAAACCAACAGCTAAGAATATTAAAAAGAAACATAGCACCGTTTTACCAGACGCAATTAGGTTTAACAGATATTGAGACTGTTCAAGAACTATTCGAAATGGGGAGAAAACTAGAGTCTATTCGAAGTTCAGTGGAGGCATTTGTACCACCTCCATCGAGACGAAATCAGGATCTCCTGGAACCCGATCTAGTATTCGTTGCTACGGAGTCTATAAGCGTGACAATGGTAGACAATGTTCCTGGACCCTTTAATCTGCGGAAATGTTATAGATGTGGCAAACCTGGGCATATCGCTAGGGGTTGTAAGCAGAACGTAAGATGTTATGGATGCGGTACGGTGGGGGTAATCCATCCAAGATGCGCACAGTGCAATAGTAATGGACAGGCTCCGAATAATACTGTAAGAAACGAGACACCATATGTGTCGGGAAACGGCAACGGAGCTCGAGTCTAAGCGGCAGATCGAGTAATTCGCGAAAGGCCGCAACCAAACGGGATTCAAACGGTAACCAAGAACAGTCGGCAAGTAGGAGCGGTAGGAACGCATTAAATATTTTATTGGATTACATCTTTGCACAGGCAGAGAACGATGTGCGTCCTCATTTAAAAGTTTTGATTTTTAATTTACCGTTTTGTGGGTTACTCGATTCCGGTGCTTCGCGGACGATAGTAGGAGGTACTGGATGGGAGCTACTGAAGAATATGAACTTAAAGCTTAGAGGTACGATAGCGAAAAGAGTGAAGCTAGCAAATGGAAGGTTTGTAAGTATCTTTGGGGAAATTAGTGTGCCTATTGAGTTGGAAAAGCGAGTTAAAGTTTGCGAAGTTCTAGTCATCCCAGAACTTCCTCATACTCCAATCTTAAGAATAGACTTTTGGAGAGAGATGAGCATTCAAGCTAATTTTAGGAATAATACTTGGCAGTTCGTAGACGGGGCAGTAGAATACCAAATAAATGCGTTACAAAGCCAGTCGAACCTACAATCAATGCAGAAGCGGGAACTAGAGGAAATCATTAGCAATGCCAAACTTAAAATGGGTACTGAACTTGGTTGCACAAATCAAGTGGAGCATATTATTGAGACAGAGTCGCGGCCGATCAAACAACGATACTATCCTGTGGCACCCGCAATACAAAAGGTCATCGATAAAGAACTAGATGAAATGCTTCAAGCTGGAGTAGTGGAACCATCTAACAGTGCTTGGGCCTCTCCAGTGGTGATGGTGAAAAAGAAGGACGGGAAGTATCGTTTTTGTATCGACTTTAGAAAATTAAATAAAGTTACAAAAAAGGATGCGTACCCATTGCCATTTGTGTCGGCGACGTTAGATAAGCTTCGGGACGCGAAATATATGTCCTCATTGGACATCAAGTCAGCATTCTGGCAGGTTCCACTTGATGAGAGTTCCAAGCAATACACTGCTTTTACGGTTCCGGGTAGAGGGTTATTCTAGTTTACAAGGATGCCTTTTGGGCTCAGTAATTCCCCAGCTACTTGGCAAAGGCTTATTGATCGAGTACTTTCTGGCGGCTTAGAGAGCAAAGTCTTTGTATATTTGATTATTGTAACTCAGACCTTTGCAGATCATAAAAGGGTTCTGAAAGATGTTCTCGACAGGCTTCATAAGGCGGGATTAGTGATTAATTTCGACAAATGCGATTTTTGTAGGCCGGAGCTTAAATATCTGGGTTACGTGGTGGGTGAAAATGGTCCGCAGGTGGACCCTGAGAAGGTCCAATGTATCCTAAATATCGCCAATTCCAAGAATGTTTCTGAGGTCCGTAGATTTGTTGGCATGATATCTTGGTATAGAAGATTTGTACCGAACTTTTCTACTCTTATTACTCCAATCACGGAGTTGTTGAAGAAGAAAAGAAAATTCATTTGGTCAGAGGAATGTGAACAAGCGTTTCGTAAGGTCAAAGATTGTTTAGTGAGTGCGCCGTTATTAACTTGCCCCGACTTCGAGTATCCATTTGTTATTCATATGGATGCCTCTGGATATGGCCTGGGTGCAGTTTTAACCCAGCAGATTAATGAACAAGAGAGAGTTATCGCATATCTGAGCCGCTCACTTAACCGATGCGAACGAAATTACTCCACGACCGAACGTGAGTGTTTGGCGGTATTGTGGGCAATAGAGAAGTTGCGGTCTTATATAGAGGGTACAAAGTTTACAGTGATCACGGATCATGCCTCTTTGGCCTGGTTACATAATCTGAAAGATCCTACCGGAAGACTAGCGCGGTGGACCATGCGTCTACAACAGTACGAGTTCGAAATAACTCATAGAAAAGGCAAGGAGCACCTGTTGCCCGATTGGCTTTCCCGTTCTGTGCCTCTGGTCGATTGTGTAACACAAGAGGATAAATGGTACAATAAAATGATGAAAGCAGTAACAGAGAATTCTTCATGGTACCCAGACTGGACGGTCGAGAATGGTAGACTGTGGAAACATTGCCGCCCCAGGTATTCTGACCTCGCCTCTTATAATGACTATTGGAAAGAAGTTATCCAGAAGCGTGAAAGAAAGGAACTGATCTTTAAGTTCCATGATATACCCACCGCAGGGCATGGGGTCAAGAAATTTTGCTGGCCTAAAATGAAAGCTGACGTATCGCCCTATATTAGGTGTTGTACCACGTGTCAATCGATTAAGCCAGAGCTTAGGAAGCCAGCAGGCCTTATGGCTTCCCACGCAGTCGTTAATAATCCTTTGGAATTAATAAATGTAGATTTAATTGGTCCCCTGCCGCGTTCTGACAGAGGTTATAAATATATACTTACTGTTGTCGACCAGCTAACTAAATTTCCGATGCTCTTCCCACCACGATCCGCCAGTGTTTCGCTAATCTGCAGGGCGTTGGAAGACCATGTAATCCTTCTCTTTGGTGCGCCAAGAATTCTGGTTTATGACAATGGCGCGCAATTTAGAAGCAGGGAATTTAGAAACCTTTGTGTCGAATACGGGACCGAGCTCACTTATACGGCTCTTTACCACCCTCAGGCCAATGCTGCTGAGAGCACAAACCAAGTGATTAAATCAATGTTGAGAGCGTACGTGTCGGAGAACTACAAGAAGTGGGATTCTTATTTAGTGAAAATTGCTTGCGCAATCCGAACATCTACGCATGAGGCTATAAAAGTGACGCCATATTTCATGAATTTTGCTAAAGAAATGGCATCGCGGGGTGAAGAGCATGAACGGTTGGGGATTACAGGCAATTTCGATGCAGTCGTCCGGTTAAGTGCCCTGGAGAAGGTAAGAAAAGATATAAGGGAAAGGCTAGTGAAAACGGCTCAGGCATCAAAGCGCAGTTACGATCTCCGTCGAAGGGATCAGAAATTTCTCGCAAACGATTTGGTCTGGCTTAAAAATTATGTCCTGTCCGACGCTTCAAAGTTCTTCAGTGCGAAGCTAGCCCCTAAGTATATTGGTCCTTTCAAGGTTATAAAAGTAGTCTCTCCATGGACGTACAAGTTACAAAATAGCGCGGGGAAGGACGCAGGGATCTGGCATACCAAGGACCTAAAGGTGTATCATTCAAGCCAAGATAGTTACGATTACTGAGAATAGTTCTCCGGGTCGGCCCAATAAGCCATCCACCCAGCTTCACTGGGCAACTACAGGGTATTGTCAAGCCGTTTAAGTTCGCTGCGGTTGATACTCTTTTGTATAACTATCCTATTTTTTTTTTACTCGAAGTGGTGTCGCCGGGTAAGATCTCTTTTCCTTTTTTTTACTTTTGTATGTAAAATAATAGCATTCTCTCTACTGTTTCGAAAATTACGAAGATGGCTCTAATGCGAAACGACTGAAGCGGTCTAGGGTGTTAAGATTGGAGATAGTAGCATAACTGTGCTTTCGTGATTGAGTTGAAATATTCTTCTTTATTTTGCTAGTCGAATGCTTAGGAGCGGGTTTTCTCGTTTTTTTTTGCGACGGCACTTCTCCCTTATTTACTAAAACTTCATTCGTTAACCTATGAATTTAATTTTATTAATTTAGACGTGTTTTTTTTAATAATACAGTTGCATAGTATTGGACGTAATTTTGTAGTAGTAACCTCTGAATTTAATTTTATTAATTTAGACGTGTTTTTTTTTAATAATACAGTTGCATAGTATTGGACGTAATTTTGTAGTAGTAAGTCTGGCCTTACTAGGGATTTCTACGAAATCTCCTGTAGGAAGGGGGGCGTGTTACGGGTCGCCCGCCCTGCAGACGATTTCCTAGAAAATTTAAGAAATCTGGCTAAATCTGAAAGATCTACGGACGAAATTTATTACATGTTGTGTGTACATGTCCTTCGTGTGGTCTTAACTCTATTAACAAAAAAAAAGATGCTGCAAAAGATTTTCTTTTATCTTACAGAAATGCACACAATGCATCATTAGACACCTTACGGATACCTTGTGGATAATCAATCATGTGGTGGACTTTTCTTATGTAGAGGGTATATCTCTAGCACCACACCCACTCGTAAGCACTGCAGGGGCAATGCCGTCACGGAACACTGGAATTTTCAAGTCACGGAACACTGGAATTTTCAAGTCACGGAACACTGGAGTTTTCAAGTCACGGAACACTGGAATTTTCAAGTCACGGAACACTGGAATTTTCAACTGAAGATAATAATAAACTTTTTGAACTGAGGATAATAATAATGTAAGAAGCAGAATAGTGAGTAGTTAGGATTATAAGACAGGTTTTTTTTTAGACTTAAGTAATTGCTGTTTAATGAATTAGTCAAAGCCAATTGAATTATTTCCGGTAGCAGATTATAATAATTATGTCAAACGGACAGGGTCACGCAGTTTTGCTTGGAACTAGGAAGTAATATGAAGGCATCAGGCAGTATTTATCCGAGGCACGAGTCTAATTAATTGATGAGTTATGGTTGTCTCACCCGAGCTAGACGCTCCTCTCCATGGTTTGCAAGATGCTCACTCTCCTACACCGAGCATGACTGGTACGATATGGTTTCCGACCGAACGTTGTATCCCCGACATAATTGTCCCAGCCCAAGGCAAATAAACAAAAACAAAAATTGCTATTATCACCAAAAATCCAACTTCCGAAATCGGTTGTCAAAATGAACATCAATACTAAAGTTTTCATAGAGAACGAATTTAAAAAAATATTTTGACATATGTATACTAAGAGAAAGCTTATGGTATCAATATTATTAACAAAAAAAAAACATTAAAATTATAATCTAAAATGATAATAGCAAATAAATAAAAACTACTGATTAAAATTCCCCCAATAGGGGAATTTCGTAAAAAGGAAAAGAAAATCCAGCAGATCTTTCTGACTGATCTAGCATATTTGGTAGGTGAAGGAGACATTCGGACGCAACTTGGCATGAAGTGAGGGGGCAGACGAGAAGGTCGAAAATCGGGTTGGCTGGTGTCATTTTCGTCGTGTGTGGTTTTGAGCAGAAAAGTTGATCCGTGTTGGCAGAGCAAGTTTTTCTAGATAGTTCTTGGTCGCCATAGTTAAGTGCAAGTTGAATCTTATATTTTGCCTAATTCCTAGAGAATAGTAAAAAGGAAAGAAGAAAAAAAAAACCACAACGAAGGACAAAAAAAAAAGACCTTGAAAAAATTAAGGAGTTAAATAAAGAATTAAAATAAGAAAAGAACAAAATAGGAGCCTCAGGCTCATTGCGGGAGGCGGCAACATAACCGAAGTAAAATCCACGAGCCGGAAGCAAGAGATAAGTATAAAATATATGAGTAACAAATTCCTTTTAAAGTACGTCGGATATCTAGCTGAGATAGGCTTCTAGATCTAGTTCGCAGATAAATACTGCCCCACAATCCACGTGTTAATTTGAAATGTGTGGTTAGAGAAATTTGTAGTTCGTGTATTAATTCAAAGAAATAGAAATCCTAGTAGGAACTGCGCAGCCTTCGCCGTAGATTGAATATCCCAGGTCAGCCAGATATCCCGTTGTTAGCTAGTGAAAAAAAGTGGAAACAGCTATTTTTTTTGTCATTGAACTAGTCAGTTAAGGCGGGGTTCGCTGTTTCTTTTAAACAGTTAGTAGTCAAGTAAATCAAGTGTGCATTTTTCTGTTGTATCCGCGGTTTCACGTAATTAACGTAGATACGCCTGGAGATATATAGCAGTACATGTAATTGTAGGCAGAAGTAAGTGGATACCTTTACCTCAATAAAATTTATAACGCTATACTGAGCGATGCATGTTTGAAATTTCTCCCCACCATGTCCTAAATAGTCAGAGTTCGTAGACTCTAAAACTACGTGGCGCCCATAAACCGTCCGGGTTCCTACGCCCATCTCCAAACTAGCCGGCGCGCTAATTGCGCACAAAAAAAAAGTGTGTAACAAATGGTGCCATCTATTGCGACTCGTCGGCTTTATGTAGCCTTGTTCATGTCGCCTCTTGGTGTTGCCTTAGCAGCGTTTATTACAATTGCTTGTATTTTGACTGAGGCGAAGGCGAAGTCAGCTGACTGAATAATTTTCATTTGATTACATTAAAAAATGGAAACAAGCTGAGGTAAATGTGGTGGGATGCATTTTGTTGATAATTATTCATTTTTTTAATGATTTCGTTTGGATTATTTCCAGATGAAAGAATAAGCTTCGCTAGCCTGATAAGTTTCATTTGCTGTGAAGGTGCAGCTTGCATTATTTCCACTTGGTTTTTGTGGATGATGGTATGAATAATTCGCCGGTCTTCAGATAAGTACTCTGTTCATAACTTAATACTTAGTACTTTGTGTCCCCTTTTTTTTATTCTAGGAGTATCGACATAGGAGAATTGAATATTAGAGATAGGAGCAGTAGAGTACATCAAATATTATGTGTGGACTGAACATCCTCCCGCCTCAAAATTTAATATTTTTGGGTTATTTTTTTTTTTAAATATTACCTTTCTTTGATGAATGATGTACAATTTTTCACCTTTCCCTTCAACTTTAGTGTGACGTCCCCAGGAAGACTCCATATAAGGAATGCCTTTGCTTTACTAATGCTGTCCCTCGGATTGCTCGTGTTCGGGAGCAGTTGTATTACGATGGGAGTTGCGTGAACTTTCCAATTAAATCTCGTGGGATTTCTTACTTTGATTTCGTTGGTTTGAGAGTTTTTCGGCTGAAGAGTCTTGGTACTCCCTTGCTGGAGTATTTATTAGTTCTTATATAGCTAATTTCTTTTTATTATTATGCTGTGCCTGAGTGTTCGATGGGCTTGTGGAATTAGATTTACATGCTGCGTTTGATGAGTCTCTTAGCAGATTTGGTAACCTTTTCTTAATTTCTGCTGGTTTTCGTTTTGGGCGCTTTGTATTTTTTTCTATTAATAGGAGTATGTGGACCCTTTGATTTTTTAGTCACTGACCCTATCGATTTGTAAATTATTAATTATTATGAATTATGTCATCGCATAGATTTCCTGGCAGGCTAGGCAGAGCAGCGATAGGTACTCGTGACTTTGTTGAAATACGAATTCTGGACACTGTTCCTTCCTTCTTGACGTGAATTTGAAGCAGTCATTGGCCTTGGGCTCCTGTTTGAGCTTTTCTTGGTGTAGCTCGGAACGGGCAGATAGGTCTGATGAGCTTAGGAGGCGACAGGAGCTGTGGGGGTGCAGGTGTGAGTTGTGTCCACAGAATCGAGTGATTCTGAGCTAAATATCTCCAGCAGTTCATCCAATGCAGACATAATCAAAAAATAACAAAATAAATGAAAACTGAAGGATAACGAATTTGAAGAAAAACCACTTTGAGCCCACTCGTCACTGTTCAAAACTGAAGTGACTTGGCGGGCTTTGGATTCGTGTATATTCAAATGTAACGGGTGTTTTGGAATTTGGTGCTGCAAGAGAGCAATAGACTTTGGAGCGGATAATTGATGATTGTCAGGAGATGTTGGTGGATGGGAGAGGACAGATTTTTGGGATCCTACGGGTGAAAATATTTTTTTGCGGAAGTGCCCGGGAGTGAGAATATTCTAGTCTGTTGGGCCATTGGACAGAGGAGAGAGAGGTGTGGCATTTAAACTTGCCTCAATTTAAACTAGAACTGTATATAGTTCTTCGTAGGTGAGTTTTGCAAACTTGATTGTTTTATAGAGATGACGTTTGGTGTATTTTACACCAGATTCCCATAAGCCTCCAGTAAGTGAGGTGCTGCAGGAGGGTTGAAATGTTAAGTTAAACCTTGGTTGGCAAATTCGTTAGCCAAATTGACTTCGATTGCTCTCACTGATTTATCAACATTTGATTGCTCCTACGAAATTTGTTCCTTGATCCCAGTAGATGTGTGAGCAGAGGGCTTGCAACAAATCGCTTGAGGGCGGTTAGGAAAGCTGGTATTGATAAGTCAGAGACGAGTCCTATGTATATGGCCTGAGTGGCCAAGCAAACAAATTGACGGATATAAGCTTTCGTTAACTTTGCTCCTTTAAGTGTTGATGTTTTCATAACAAGCGCGCTTGCGTAATCTACCGCAGCGTGTTGAAATGGTAGAGATATATTGAGTCTTGCTGAGGGTAGAGAACTCATTAGCTGAGATCTGGGTCTCGCATTGAATCGAAAACAGTCAACACATTTGTGAATACGATGTCTAATTGCATTGCGGGTCTTTGTTGTGATCCCAAAATCCCAGCCATATGTATAATTACTTACCTCCTATCGATTTTCCTAAAAAAGCATAAGTATTCATTTTGAGGTCCCAAAATACCATACCATACATATTTTCATACATTTCTCTAAAATACACAATATCCAAAATGCACAAATATTCATAATTACTTACCCTCATAAAATTTCCTAATATGTCCAAAAATGAACAAGAATTCATATTATTTACTTCAATAAATAATCCATTTCGCATAAATAGCCCGCTTATGAAAAGTAAACAGAATGCTTGCTCAACATTTTTGTTCAAACATAAATCACGGATTTAATGTACTCCACATCCCATATCGCTCGCAATTTCAAGAGCGAGATCAAATTACAAGACCCAAACCAAGAAATTAACGAAGTCACATGCCTTGAAATCGTCTTATCTTTCCATTTTTCTCTGTGCTTATCGTCTGATTGGCCAGTTGAATGTACCAATCACAAAAATTATTTGATACTTTTGCCGACGCAAGGGCGTCAGCTATTATTCTAAAGAAGTTGAAGGCACTCATATAATTTTGTGTAATTTGAGAGAATATTTAAATAAATTCAAAAAGAGCACCTCGGAAAGACAAAATAAGGAGGATTGATAACCAATACAATGGTGTAATTATTCAGAGCACGATTTCAAAAGTGCTCAGATAACTAACATACTTCCCTACTTTGCCAACAATGAATACACTCTCCACAGGATATTAAACGGAATCAGCTGGTGTTGCTTAAATTTTTTCAGCATATTATCCTGATGTTTCTTTTCGTATCGTGATGTAAATTGTAATTCATTGGTGCAAACTAATTCCAATAAAGATCTCACAGAATGGTAGCTGAGTAACTAGTGCTTTGTCTTTTAAAGATACATATTGTTGCGAGCATGGCCTTTAGTTCGTTATTTAAAACACCATATCAAATATTTATTATACAAGTTCTTTATTTCACTCTAATCATACAAAATTCACAATCCTTCAATTAATCAGCTAAACTTTAATTATCGCTAATTCTGTACTTTCAATTATCGCAATCCACTTACAACACTTCCGCCTGTTTATTACTTTTGCTTGTTAACACTGCAATGTCTAAGACAAGACTCTTTTTCTGGCGGCGTAACTGTTATATTTATACCCTAGAACTCTCCAGATTTTTCCAGAATCTGCTTGACTACTCTATTCATTTTATTCCTGAACCTTCCCGAAGATTTTATCATCGATTCCCCAAACCTGAAGTTGTTTACTCTCCATTGCCAATAGATGTCATCAGTTGTCTCTTTCTGTTGCACGTAACACTGCCCCCTTCTTATGATTATTCGTCCGGAACAACAGGTGGACCACGGTCTTGATTCTCGTAGTATTGGCACAAGCGATACAGATTAACGATTTTTCGTTTGCCTCCTGTTACTACGTCATTTATTCTAGTTACTACTGAATACCGTCCCTCTCAGTGTTGTTGTGATTTTGGAGAACGTCTCTTATGTCGTTTCGGGTTGTACAGCCAATCAAGATCACCTTCGTTAAATCCTGAGGAATTACCTCGTAAGTCATAACGGGTCTTCCTCCCATCAGTATTTGCTGCTAATCTAATTCCCGTGGCCTCGTGTACGTCAACTCTCCTTTCCAAGGGGGCTCTGACAATATACTTATACATTTCCTTTCTGCTTCTACGTGGCGGTCATTTGTAAGTAGTACACACAGTGCATTGCGACACCACTTCTCCACCTCCTCTCGTATATGTAGCTAATAAAACTTTTCTCGTGTTTTAGAAATTGTTTTATTCACTCCCAAATGTTCCCCAGATGTTCCACGATGCATTTTACCTAGAACATCGTTGATCCTCCCCGAAATATCTTTCCATTTTGGTTTTTCTATGTCTGCTTTCCAAGCAAGAATAGGCGATATGTCCGGAACTGCTTGTTGCGCTGTTCGCATGTTCTCGATGTCCTAACCTTTGGATGGTTCTACAGTCACCAACTGTATAGTAGTTGTTTTCTCATAGCCGTAATGCTTACATTTAGGTGCGCATGGATGTTGTACAAATGCGTCTGAATTTCCATGATACGTCCTTTTCTGTGTTGGATCTCAAAGCCATAAGGTTGGAGTCTAGTCTCTCTAAGAATAGTTTGCTCTCTAGCTCGCCAACTTGAACACTCATCTCGAAGGTGAGCTCTGTGATGACTGCATTCCAATACAAGTACATTTGTCTACCGAAATGTCTCTCATTCGTACTGCACTCCACGAAGCTTGTCTGACGGATTCATACACTAATGCATAGGCTAGTGCTTCTGCTGTTGCTTTCTTTCCTACTAGCCTTAACGCTTGTTGTAAATTTTGATCTGCAGTAGCGTTCACAAATCCCTCTGTCGTCATTAAGAAAATCCCCACTTACGCTGGAGTATGAAAGATGCGCTAATCTTTCCACATGAGCCTGTAGTTGTTGTAGTGACTCGCCATGCTTTTGAATCCTGTTGCTTAACTGTAGGCGATATACTTGCTGCATGTGTTCATCTCCGTAACGTAATTCAATCGCCTGTACTAATGCAGTGTAATCACGTTGCTTGTCAATCGGTACAGATTGTAAGAGCTCTGATGCAGAACTTCGAAGTGCTAATACCAGAGCTGTAGCCTTGTCTTCATTATTCCACTCATTTTCCTCTGAAGCTGCCTCGAATTGTCTCTTGAAGATATACCACGAATTTTGGGCATCAAATATTGGAGGTTTCATTCTACCTGTGCCGTATATTTCATTTCCTTCATGCCGAGGTTGTCGATGCTTTATCCTTTCCATATCTGCTTTAACGTTTTCAAGTTGCTCGGTAGCTTTTTGTTGAACTTTCGAAATCTTTTGTTGAAATTCCTGCTTAATTCCTTCAATTTTCAAATTTTGTTCTTCTGAAGAACGTTTTAGAAACTTTTTCTGGTCCTCCAAACGAGTTCGTCCACGCGGGTTTCCATAGATTTCGTCTGCTAATCCAAACGGGATTCCAGAGAATTCGTTTTTTCCTCATTGGAATTCTTCTATTCATCAAAACAGGCTTTTATAGATTTCTTCTGCTCATCTAAACGGGATTCCAGAGCATTCTTTTGTTCCTCGAGAGAATTCTTTTGTGCGTCGAGGGAATTATTTTCTTCATCAAAACATTTTGCTCATTAAAGTACTTAAAAGCTGTTCCATTTTCATCGCAGGCTCTTCTTCAGCTTCGGTTTCTTCCAAGTTCTCTTCGAAAACAACCGTCTCAGGATTCTTTTCTTCCTCTATCAAAGCTTATCTAAGTCGCTCGACCAGAACTTTCTTTGGACCTGTCGTTTGTAATGACCGGTTCACTAACTCCACTTTCAAATCCTGTATTCGAAGCTCCTTCACTTTGCGTAATTCACTTACAGTTGAATATAAATTATTTTCCTGAAATTTCAAAATTTAACACAATTTCACAAAATTAATCACACTTTGAATTTTTAGGTCAATTGCCTCCACTTTTTTTCGCGAATTTATTTCTCTTCTGACATCTGTTGTTGCCAGCATGGCCTTTGCAAATATTTTGGTGAAAACTGTAAGTGCACACGCCTAGATCGGGATTTCCTGGTTAGAGAGGTCTATGCTGGTTTTGACCAGTGTCAATTTAGTGATTCTTAGTGAACGACACTAAATCTGTGGTTAAGCCTTGCGAGAGTTTCTCCGATGAATTTAATGTGTATGAATGTGTACCCAACGGTGTTAATTATACGCTAAATTACCCATTTATAAAATACTCGAGTGCTGAGCATCTAAGTTAATTTAAAACAAGAAAAAATGTCTGGAGATTATTTTCAATTACAGTGACTATTATTAGTAGCTCATGTGTATGTATGAGGAAGAGCAGTCAGAGAGAAACACATTCCCTTTAAAACCAACAAGACAATCCTAAACATATACAGAAGACATAAAAAATTATTTTAAAATAGTTGACTATATTATACAATACATATATTTTTTTTTACTAGGTCTAGCATGCAATATTCTACCGTAACAAGTTCTTAGTTTAAAATACCTCACCACGATACACCGAACTGTTTTGTGTCCATATAATGAATGATAAGGTATACATAATATACATTAAAAAGGATGTACATGTAGATTTTCTTTAAAAAAAAAATTTGGGAGTTTTATCGGTTTCTACACAAAACTCTGGTAGATTCAATAATTAATACTACGGAAACCGTGAACGATTTTGTTCTTGTTGATAAAAGAAAAGAATTGTTTTTTGTTTGTGCCTTGTTACCTGTGTCTTCAAGTATCACCCATTCTTGTTGTTAATCTTATTTTTGCAATAAATTAATTAATTGAGCACATCACGGACGATTTGTCCAAACAATAAAATATCTAAATTTATTTAGATAGCACATAAATTTAGTGAAATAAGAAAATTTTCAAAGCAATAAAAATAAAATACGCCAGGCATGTTGCTAAGCACCATCACTTTTGATCATGACTTCACACTGAGATACAATACTACTTCATCTTATTTATCTTTTGTATCTATAAATAAAAATTGTATTAAGGTTATAATGGCATTTATTTAGATAATTTGTTTTAATTACATTATAGTTTAAATGGATAGTCTTTTTTTCTTTAGTACAAGAAAACCAAGATTTCAAAGATATAGACTGATCCTTATGCCTTTAGACCAAGATGGCTTTAGAAAATTCCTTGTGCACCATTTTCATAAATAACATCTCTCCGTGTTTATTTTTTGCGATCTTTGTTGGAATATCTTGATTTTCCGAGCTGTTGGTAGGGGACAGTCGACTCGTTTTTAGATGAAAGCTTTCTTCTTTATTTCTAGAAAGTATCGTTTCATAGATTTAGGCTGAGCCTTATATGAATATTTTTTACGACTTTCGTCCGTAGGCTTTAGAAGGTTTGTAGTATCCTTAGAACTCATGTTGAAATTATTACGTAATTAGCTTGCTAACAGCGGTCTGTTTAGGTAAAGAGCAAAACATCAAATGAAAAACAAGTTATGAAACTATTATTTACATGTATTTGACACGTGCTCTTGGAGGCAGCAATTTGTCCTTGACCTCTAACGTCACCTTAACCTTTGAAACCGAAAGTGTCTGCTCTTGGGTAACCTTTTGAAACCAACAGTGTCGAATCTTGGAGGCTACAATTTGACCATGATTCAGCTTCGACAAGAATATGGTAATTTTATCTTCGTAATATTGGTGTGGTTGGCCTAATTTTTGTTGCTGTTAAGCTGTTATCAGACCTGTTTGAAAAGCTGTTAAGCTGTTATCAGAACTGTTTAAAAGCTGTTAAGCTGTTAAGAGAGCTGTTTGAAAAGCTGTTAAGCTGTTATCAGAGCTGTTTCAAAAGCTGTTAAGCTGTTATCAGAGCTGTTTGAAAAGCTGTTAAGCTGTTATCAGACCTGTTTGAAAAGCTGTTAAGCTGTTATCAGAGCTGTTTAAAAGCTGTAAAGCTCTTATCAGAGCTGTTTGAAAAGCTGTTAAGCTGCTATCAGACCTGTTTGAAAAGCTGTTAAGTTGTTATCAGAGCTGTTTAAAAGGTGTTAAACTGTTATCAGAGCTGTTTGAAAAGCTGTTAAGATGTTATCAGAGCTGTTCGTAAAGCTGTTTATCTGTTATCAGATCTGTTTTGAAAAGTTGTACAGAATCCCCTGCGGCGTAGTTGATTATAGGAAAGTAAGGTTGTAGCCTCCAAAACACACACTTCCGGATCAAGGTCAAGGAAAAAATGCCCTTCTGGGTTCAAAGGTGATGACAGAGGTCAAGATCAAGCCCACATGTCAACGTATTTTCTCACACTCACGCTCAACCTAGCATTCTGGGTAAAAGGCTCAATCGCCCGAGAGCCCTCTGTAGTAGGCAAATATTATTAAAGAATACATTCAGGAGCTCTGGACTTAGCAGGGAAATTGAATAAAAAAGAATAACATATATAAAATATTCTTATTGATTTAATATAAATTCGTATGTATACAATCTAGCCTTATGTGTTGAATTTTGTTTCAATGCAAGCCGTGAAAGATTTTTAATCCAGCAGAAATAAAACCTGTTATTACTTTCATCATAATCATCATCATCATCATCATCATCGTCATCATCGTCATCATCCTGCTCATAACTCTTTTGAATCATTAATAGATTCACATGTCGCTTCATTTTGTGTTTCGTTGGTCTAACTAGAACAGTGGTGAAGGAACGCTCTTTCTTTAAGATGAATACGTTTATTGATATATCGTTCTGGTCTTCAAATTGTTTAATCTGTTCAAGCGTCATAGCAAATGTTATTCCAGTTAAATTTAGCACAGTCGAATAATGTGGATATGATGATGTCCTGGAGGAGTTAATATTTACAGGGCATAGTGCTGATGTCACGGCCCAAGCGAAGCATGTTTTATCAATATTTTTTACATTAATGCAAGCTTGCTTTAAAGCAATCTCCTTCGGTAGAGGTATGTACGAAGATCCTCGGTGCTGTTCAAATTTGTTGATATGTACCGCTAAATGTATAATGGAATCCAATGTCCAGCCGCTATCTTTTTCTCGAAACTCATCCAGCTGAGTGAGCATTGAATCCAAAATGTAGACTTTATACCACTCATTTAAATTATCGTCTACATTGATTGGAGCAGTTCTAGCTTGTAAATATTTAATATCTTTTATAACTTCATTGTCACCGATATCCTTAGCAAAATCAGCACACAACTTTGTATTAACTTTAATATTGAGATGGCGTTTTAAAATATTCTTAATACGGCGCATAACTAAATCACCAGCATCCTGCATAAATAGCTTAGGATCTGTATGGTTTATATTTACAATAATTCCAACTCTAATTCTGTTTGTGAATACTGATCTTATTTCCTCCCACTTTACAAAATCACTTTTTTTACACGCTGAGTAATTCCTCCACCTCGACTGGTGACTTTTCAATAACACTCTCGGTGATTTAGTCTGTCCAAATACAGCTCTCCATATGCCATTTTGTACCACTCTTTTTACTAAAAAACTTTCATTTATTAGCGCGATTGAATTTTTTTTTGACCTATCGCTGAGGCTCACCAAAATTGACTGATGCCTCCTATCATTTTACATTAATATCTACTACCGCCTTCTTTCACCAAAGCCTTAAACTGAACCCACTCTCAACCTAAGCTTTCATGTTTTTTTTTTACCCCCAATAACCTTCATGTGGTCTATTTTTAGATATTGAATTTCATAACATGCAGCAATGATCACGATTTCCACTGCTCGTGCTCAAAACAAGTATGAACATTTTCTTGACATCGATTCAACATTTTTATGAATTTCAACTATATTTAAATCTTGGTAAGGTAGTCGTGAAACTATTTTGCTTCAATCAAATAAGGACATATACCACCAAATCTAGTGCATAACATACATTGATTCAATCCCCCATATCACCCACGAAAGTTTTTTCTTTTACACTACACAACATTACATTAATTCATCTCAGGGTTACATACATACATATCCACAGCTAGCAAGTATATGACCTAGTACCCGAGTGAGCACTAAAAGCTTCCTAATGTGTTAGAGCAAGACAGATGATAAGAAATATCATGGGATTTTGCTGCCGAAATCTCATAGCCTAACACAGACATTTCCTCTGGATCGCTTTTTGGATGTGAAATACAGAGAAAAAAGTTTATAACTTAAGATATAAAAATAGATAATGAATTTTATGCGGATAAATATTGTGTGAAAAATTTATTTGGTATATATTATTTGACAGTTGTTGTTGTTTTTCAGTAGAGAAATTGGAAATCTTATATTTTAAACTTTCACTACTCATCTACAACATATTCCATATATTACTCACAGCTCTCAAGTACTCATCTAAGGCAACATATTATACTATATTAATATAATAACTCAACCTTCTTTCATTAAAACTTTTAATTAAATCAACTCCCAACCTAACTTTCATGGTAAGATTTAAAGATGAATAAATAATACTTCCATATCCTACTAGAATTATATCATTCCAAATACCCACTCTCAACATTGAGGTCTTCACTATTGAACTTGAAGCATTATCAACTTTTTTGGCGACCTTCCTGATACTCGTACAATACCATTTCGAGGATATAAAATACCAAATACCATCCATCAAAACTTTTATCTTAATACATAACTAACAGTACCCACTCTAAACCCCCTACTACGATCTTCACTATGGACTTGGAGAATTATCAATTATTTCTTCCTTCATACTCCACCATTCAGGCGATACTTTAGAGGAGACTAATATCAAGCGATATTAGGATTTTACTGCTTATTCATAGCTCCCATACAACTTCCACTACTCACCTCAGACAACATATCATACTACATTAATATCATAACACAGCGTTTTCTATCAAAGCTTTTAATTTAACCCCACTCTCAACTTAATGGTAAGTAAACAATGTACCTGCCTCAATACTATATCAGCTTCATGTGAACTATTTTTTAGATGCAGGAGTCAATCAAATCTCATAACAGCATACCTGCTTGATTTATAAAAAACTCTGCTACCTTCATATGCTCACCACAAGATGAAATTCTGTAAGAAAATAATGTGATCACCCCAATAGTATGAAGATAAAATTATCGTATTCTGATCAACTTCATGTGAACTATGATATCGGGGTCAATCAAATGTCATAACAGCGTGATAGATTGAGAAATTTTATTGAGAATAAAAAACAATTCGTCATAAAATGTAAGCCTTTTCAATACAAACTCCTAGATACAAAAGCACATTAAACGCTCAGCTTGTCTGCTTTACTCGGACGTATCTGTTTACTCAAGATATCAAATTACCAGCCGCCTGGCCACCTTTTCTAAAGCTTTAATTTCCATTACTTCTAATCATTTCATGTGTCGTACCATCCCAAGCAGCCGTCATTTATTTTTACACAACGAATATCATAACATGATTATATAAAAGACACATACAGACCACAACTGACGTTATAGTTGTTGTTGTTGTTTTTTTCAGCAAAAGAAATTTTCAATTATAACTTCAACTACTCATCCAAGACATCATATCCTACAGATTAATATCAGTTGTTGTTTTCAGCTAAAGTAATTGGGAATCTTACATTAAAAAACATAAATCGCTCAATTTGTTTACTTTACTAGGCTGCTGTGCGAATTTGTTTACATTATTCGAGCGTGAATTTGTTTACTTTACTGGACTGTGCGAATTTGTTTATGCAAGGAATCAGATTAGAAGCATTCCACCTGAAGAGTAAAATTAGGCATTTACTAATTTCCATTACTTATCTAAGTGAACATATCTACCAACATTCGCTCCAATCAGCTTTGCCTGGTCTATTTTTAGATATATCATCACATGGCGCAATGTTTATAAAAGACACCTACAGTTTAAGATCATCAAATCTTTAATCCACAACTTCGATTACAGTTGTTGTTGTTTTTGTTTTTCAGCTACTAATATTAATTACACCTGAGAAGGTAAGATCGGTCATATCTCGCGTAGTGGATGCCTGATGAAAATTTTACCCCTAGTACTAATACTATTGACATGAACAAAAATATGAATTAGTATTAATACTTATTACACTAATTTTTTAAGGGAATTTCACATTTATTATCTACATAAATACACAGCTGCACACATCCACCCACGCCTCAGATAACGTTTCCTCAGCCACCAAGTAGCCCAGCCCAACATACCACAGGCACTCATACTAAAGTAAACAGCTAAAACCGAACTCAAGCTGACAAGTATACAGCCCCGATATAAATTCGGTTAGGGTATTTCACATTACCTAATACACATTCTACCCAAGCCTTGGTACAGGTAACATAGCCCAGTCCAAGACACCTCAGGCAGTCCTAGTCATAGTATTATATATTGCCACTAAAGCTCTCAGCCAACCCACAGTAACCAGACACAGGAGGGGGCACCTCAAGGTCAAATTGTAGCCTCCAAGACCAGATCAAACTTAACCAGCAACCTCCACCAATAAAGATTCCCACCACTTCACAAATATTTATAGCTACGATCTCTGAGATGAAAAATAGCGAGCTCCAGAAACAAAATCAAAGACCTATGCTATTTTCCTATGCTGGAGAGTGCTAAGAGTGATCTCGTATCCCCAAATTGATCTCGTATCCCCAAAACTCGAGATGAAAAACTTAATGTCAACTTAGAGGCTACGAGTCCGAGATGAAAAATAAGCGAACTCCAGTAACAAAATCGAAATCCTATGCTATTTCCCTATGCTGGAGAGTGCTGAAAGTGATCTCGTATCCCCAAAGTGATCTCGTATCCCCAAAATTCGAGATGAAAAATAAGTGAACTCCAGCAACAAAATCGAAATCCTATGCTATTTCCCTATGCTGGAGAGTGCTGAAAGTGATCTCGTATCCCCAAAGTGATCTCGTATCCCCAAAACTCGAGATGAAAAACTTAATGTCAACTTAGAGGCTACGAGTCCGAGATGAAAAATAAGCGAACTCCAGTAACAAAATCGAAATCCTACGCTATTTCCCTATGCTGGAGAGTGCTGAAAATGATCTCGTATACCCAAAGTGATCTCGTATCCCCAAAATTCGAGATGAAAAATAAGCGAACTCCAGCAACAAAATCGAAATCCTATGCTATTTCCTTATGCTGGAGAGTGCTGAAAGTGATCTCGTATGCCCAAAGTGATCTCGTATCCCCAAAATTCGAGATGAAAAATAAGCGAACTCCAGCAACAAAATCGAAATCCGATGCTATTTCCCTATGCTGGAGAGTGCTGAAAGTGATCTCTTATTCCCAAAGTGATCTCGTATCCCCAAAACTCGAGATGAAAAACTTAATGTCAACTTAGAGGCTACGAGTCCGAGATGAAAAATAAGCGAACTCCAGAAAAAAATTGAAAACCTATGCTATTTCCCTATGCTGAAGAGTGCTGAAAGTAATCTCGTATCCCCAAAATGATCTCGTATCCCCAAAATTCGAGATGAAAACTAAGCGAACTCCAGCAACAAAATCGAAATCCTATGCTATTTCCCTATGCTGGAGAGTGCTGAAAGTGATCTCGTATCCCCAACATCCAAGACTCATGCCGCTAGGGCGCAGTCAAGCCCAAATGACACATCCCGGCAGTACCGATTAATCACGCTAGGGCGCAGTCGAGACTCAATGGTGCTCGCAAGACACAATGGTGCATTCAAGGCGCAATGGTGTATCCAAGACACAAACCAATACAGCCAGGACATACACCTACATTAGTATGGACTCAAACCACCTAGCGGCGGTGGCGCCATCTGTGGAGAAATCCTGGGGCTTAACAAAGTGAGCCAGAACTCCCATAGCTATACTACTCATTCTGCCCTAACGTGGCTGTTCCGACAGCAAGACTTATCGGGGAGACTAGCGGGATGGGTGATGAAATTGCAGTCATACGAATTCGATGTAAATTAAGTGAAAGGCAAGGAGAATGTGGTGCCCGATGCGCTTTCAAGAATACCGGAGGTTAACTTGTTGGATTGTGTACCAGCGTGAAGTGATACTTGGTATCAGGAGATATTACAGCTCGTAAGGGATAAACCGGAACGAATGAGTAGGATGAAGATTGTAAATAACGAGTTGTTCATAAGGAACATTAGAGGGAATGGCTTTTCGGAATTGGCATGGAAAAGAGTCGTGCCGGAGTCCTCGCGAAGGTGGGTTTTAAACGAGTGTCACAACACCCCTCAGTCAGGACATCTGGGTATATATAAAACGAAGCAGAGAGTTGGGTCGCGGTACTATTGGCCTAATTTAGCGAGGGACGTGGAGAGATATGTAAAGTCCTGCGAAGTGTGCCAGGCTTCCAAGAGTCCAAATCATAAGGCTTACGGCCCTATGGGTAAATTGCGCAGTGCAGTTAGACCATGGCAGATGATAGCTTTGGATTTGATGGGTTCGTTTCCGCGATCAACCAACGGTAACACGTACCTGTTAGTCGTATGCGACTGGTTCACTAAATATGTGTGCATGTTTCCGTTACGTGATGCGACAGCCAAGAAAGTTACTCAAGTGGTAGAGGAGAGGATTTTTCTAGAATTCGGTGTCCCCGAGATAGTAATATCGGATAATGGTAAACAATTCGATTGCAATCTGTTTAGGAACCTGCTAAAGGAGTATCACGTCTCTAAGCAGTGGTTGAACTGTAGACACCATCCTCAGAGCAATTTTACCGAGCGTTGGAATAGGCTGATTGGTGCAGCATTGAGGTCATATATTACCGACAATCATAAGTTATGGGACCCACATATTGCAAAAATCGGTGTAGCATTGAGAACGGCCGTCAATGAAGTCACAGGCTTTAGTCCCTTTTATCTCAATTTTGGGCGGGAATATTTAGGTTTCGGTTCGGACCATAAGCTGAGTATGAGTTTAGAGGTGAGTGATGCGTCGAACGTCCGGAATAAACAACATGATGAGCTTCTGAATATTTATGTCGATATTTATAGGCGGATTGAAAAATCTTACAAACGGAACAAAAAATATTTTGAAAAAAAAACTTGTTTTAAGGCGTTCAGTGTGGGCGATATAGTGTTTAAAAGGAATTTTGTCTTGTCGGACGCCAGCAAGAATTTTTCGGCAAAGTTAGCTCCAAAATTCATCAAGTGCCTTGTAATCGACAAAAGGTCGAATCTAGTTTATAAGTTGACGGATACATAGGGTTCAGATCTGGCATGGTGGCATGTGCGAGACTAGAAGCATGGAGATTCGGCGTGTGGGGATGTAGGCAGTCGCATTATATAAAGTAGGAAGGTGGGTGTCAAATCATAGAAGATCAAATGTCGGAAAATAGTCCTGGGATTGATTACTTATTGGTAAAATAAAAAAAAATAAAAAAATAAAAAAAAACAACATAGTGAGGTGGTAATTGCGTGTTCTATAATTCTTGCTTCGATATCAGTGTGATGTGGTAATCGAGTATAAAGAGAATCGGCATAGAGAATGAATGGTAGTTTAGGCGTCGTTCGGGTTAACAAGGTTTGTTCCTCGTCGGCTGGGCTGGTATTAAAGTAAAGAAATTTGAAAAGATGACAGGTTCAACACTTTACGTGTTCGCTAAGTCATGAATTGTATGGCGGTGGGTAGGAATCGGATGAGTCTCAGCACTATAGGTGTTCACTAACTCATGAATTATGTTGCGCTAAGTGGTTAATAGTTTAGACACTATAGGTGTTCACGAGGTCAGGTGCTGGGTTAGTCTGGCTGATTTAAGTCTGTGCCAACAGTTGCAAAGTTCGTAAAAAGATGTTAGGGTTTCGGAGAGAGGTGGTGGAGTAGTTTGCTAATCCTCCCTAACAGTAATCGTATATTAAACGTATGTGTACGTTGGGATAATTAGTGTCCAGATGACCAAGAGGGGTACGGTTGAGGAAGTAAATGTCTAGAGTGTATAGGAGGACAAGAATTTAACAAAATATTAGTAATAGGAAATAACGGAAGGTATACCTAATTTCAACGTACTTAGGAAGTGGAAAGTTCATTTGTGAATGAAACTTTAACGAGATAAAGGGGGATATGTAACAGTCGATGCTGTTACATGGAGTCTAATAGACTATAAGTCCATAAAACCTTGTAGAAATGCTTAGTTCCGTGAGTTGTTTGTCAATAATAGCTCACGTAGATGTTTCAGCGAAGCTCTCTTCTTATTCCTATACCTTAGGACACGTACTTGCTCGAACTTCAGTATACCGCTGTGAAGCGTTATATGTTACAGTTTCGGTATTATCTATACTCATATCAAGTAACATTTTCAGAATTTTGAATCTTTAAGCTTGTTGTTCCCGAACAAGGGCTCTAATTAAATCATAAGCCAACGATTGGCGTATGATTTTCAATACAAATGTCAGGTAATCAACGGCGCGCATGCTTGTATGCATTTAGGAATCGTTGGGTCACTTTCTTAATGTTGCCGTCTTTAATCTAAGCAAGAGGTGTCTTTAGTTAACAAGTTCAGCATTTGTAGTACATTCAACAGGTTTTCGAATCTCAATTTTACATAATGAAAGAATGGCTTCCTAAAAGAAAAGAAAATGTATTAAAAGAAAAAGAAAGAAAAAGTGAACAAGAAACAGAATTAAATATAGGCAAAGAAGGTAAATATTGATGTCAAGCAGGGTCCACACAAACAGAGAGACTTATGAAGCCGAATATTTAAACGCTCCGAAAAATCCCCATATCCACATTGACCAAAGCGATGTGAGCAGTTAAATAGACATTAGATTGTCAAACGATATGTCAACCAATCTGGTATGGCAGTAAGGTTGCAGCGTAGATTTAAGATCCCTTAGAGTACTAGACGTTCGAATGAGAGCGAACTAGTCACAGTTAATTAAATAGTTAAGCTAACCACTACTAGTATGAATTCGTTTATATAAAAAAAGGAGAAAAGAAGAAAAAGTAAAGCTAAATATCACATTGTATAATTGGAAGTTTACGTGGTAATTGATTTGATTGTTATATTAGATTTTGTACTCAATAATGGTTTGATGCAATGTGTAAGTGCTAGAGCACATAGGGTAAGCAGTTGAGGTTGGCGTGAAGTGCTAATGGGTGAAAGGCTTTAAAAGAACTGCCTTACCATTTCATAGGCAGAAGAGAAGTTCAAGTTCGAAAGGTGATGGAGATAGTAGTGCGAGATCCGGAAGACATTTTTATTCTGAAGGAAAAGGCGCGAGTATCACGAACTCTCGGCAGAAGCGAGAAAAGCAATAAAGGAAGGACTTTACAAGTAATAATAGTTAAAAGTGCGCAAAAGTTTCTGTTAATTTGCGAAGGTGAAGAAAGATAGAAAAAAGTGAATTAAAGTGAACGAGAAAATTAATTGGGAAACTGAGAGGTTAAGAGTCGCAGATTCGTGGAACGTGTTCTTCATTGATGGCGACGATAGGAAATTAAGTAAAGCTGTGAGTAAACCGCAAGTTACGTAGTGGAACCCAGGAGAAGGCGTGGAAAGGGGACCGCGAGATCCCGCAACACGTGCAGCGCTAAAAATATCTATTTTCAACATTAATAAGAATTAAGCCGATAGTGTTCCTAAGAATAAGAGGATTTCTGGATACGGGTCGACCCGCAAACATCGTGTGGATTTCGAGAAGTCTTCATACCTATTAGCACAAGTCGTCGTAGGATAGAAATCTGGAGAGTATTAAGCTTAGGTTAAGGTTACAGGTTAGTTGCTCAAGTACAATATCAAAGATTAATTATATATACATATTAAAAAAATTTCATGAACTCGACTCAATTCGAGTTTTTATTCAACCCCTGTTCCTCAGAGAGGCTAGTTTGAACTTTGTGTGCTATAATCTTTCAATAAACAAAACTCCACATATTAGTGTGAAATATATATAAATCAGATTAAGTGAAATATAAGTTAATCGATCAATCAAACTTTGTATAATCCTTTAATATGGAAAGCACATATAATTGTGAAAAATAAATTAATCCCTATGTGAAATATAAAGTAATCAGTATAGTTATTTAATCGACAAACCAACTAATTAATCAAAGACAGACCAAATCAGTCTGGTATAACTCACCAATGTGGAAAACATATAACGTAAATAAACGAGTTTAGTTATTTCAACAAGAAATAAAAGTTAATAAGCAAAGTACAAATCTAAATCAGTTATTACTATAACAAACCTTAAAACGGGATATTGTACAACATAAAACAAACCCGGGACAAATAAACTTCGGGGCTGGTGTACCTTCCTCTGAAAAGAGAAGCACTCCCGGTCCTTTGTGCTGTGAAAAATCACCACATAAATTTCTGGTGGCAGCGGTGTGGGATTACCAAGTACCTAGAGTGATCCTACAAATTTTATTGTAAAGACCTGGATGGAAAGGACCTCCAGGCAAGGCACATTCCAATTTCCAACAAGACATCAGGAAGAAATTACGTCAGATACATCAACAAGAAGAAAAGAGACCTGATTTAGACTCCTCTTGGAACTCCAGGAAAGAGCAATGGATAAGATCTATCATCAACAGCAGTTAAGGAATACGAAAGCACACTCTAAGTAAGTCGTACGTTCGTAATATTTATGTAGTGCTCTTCTTCTCACTTCTCTCAAAAGTAAATGAATAAAAAAAAAATTTTAATAAATAATATTGTGAGAAGAAATTTCGAGGGTAATTTTAAGAGAATGCTGTACGCCGACATAAATCCTTCTAAGCGTTAAAAGAGTTCAGAAAATAAAATAAAAAAAAAATTGTTGCTATGTTTATTTTAATTTGGTGTGTGCAAAACAAAAAAAAGGCACTGCACACTTTGTGTAAGAGGATTTTGTTTTATACACAATTTTCCTACCATAAAAGTTTTCATGATCTCAATTTGGATGGAATTTGATTTCGTATAATACTCGATGACTTTAGCACGTAAAATATCTCATGAGAGAACCAAATGAGTATGAGAAAGTACATAACTACCACATAGCTACAGTTATTTAACTAGCGCCAATTACAAATTACTCTTTATTCTTCATATAAAAAAAAACGTAATCAACCACTATATTTTGTGTTGTATCTTTTTAAAGGAAAATTTCTTTTTTAAACCAAATTTTAATTCCATTTTTTGTTGAAAATCACTATTGCTATGTGGAATAATTTGCTTCATTTGATACTTTGGGAGATAGCGCATTGTTAAAATTATTGCGTTTTTTTTTTGAACAAGTAGAAATATATTCCTTTTGATTTTTTTTGGCCTAACCAAAAAAGTATGGAAACTCAGTTGCAAAAAAAAAAAAATAATTGCAACAATATTAAAAAAAAAAAAATCATGATAAACTAAAAAAAAAATATAGTAACCAAAATTAAAATAATAATGAAAAACTCTAAAGGAGGAAATGATATAAGCATGTGCGATGCTATGGTGATTTAGTACCAATTAATAAGCGATTAAGTTTCCTTCAGAGCAATCTACTATCAAGTTTTATCACAATTTTACCCATTTACCTTTTTAAAGAAAATAATAATAAATAAGATCGTGAAGGTTACAATCATCGATTTTGAAGTACAGCGTCGTCGTGCCTATAGTTCGGGGGTCACGTTTATAAATCCATCGGTTTCTCCGGAAGATTTGAGGATGCTTTTACACTAACAGATAGAAAAGTAACTCAAAAGTGATCAATCCTATTTTGTGGGATTCAGGTTGAAATTTTCATTTGAAATTTATCTAAATGAGATTAAAGCATAAACGAGCTATACTTAATCTAGTTACAAAGGGATCTGAATAATTTAGGGCGTCTTTTGCGATCCTTGTGCCTCCCCATGCCACGCACGACGTTTTTTGTGCAAGTTTCAAGAGAATAATTGTCTATAAGAATACTATCGTCGTGTTAGAGTACCACAAAACAACATTGCAACTATTCGAGTGTAAAAAGGAAATTTCGTTGTTATACGCAACGTGGGCGATTAAGTGATTTAAAACCCTTAATATCTGCCCCTGTTTACCTACGTTCTTTGCCTTCTTTTTATTTTTCTTTAATTATACAATATACCAACACGAACCTACCGAACTAAGAACGCGATCTGGACTGGACTGAAATAGGGGCCACCTTAGTATATCACCTTACTTTACCATATATATACATATCACTAACAAACTCTCATAAACAATACCCTGTTTTCAAACTCAAAATAAGTACACTACGCAGTGGTCTAGCTGTCCAAAAGGGGCTCAGGATGCCGGCAGACCAGCCTATTCCTCCTCCTCCTCCCCCTCCTGGAGCAGGTGGTTCCGTTTCGGCACCCAATACTGCTCACCTATCATTTTCCGACGCGAAACTTATTATCCCTGAATTCGACGGAAACTCTCGTGACCTCCAACGTTTCTTCTCTTGCTGTGACCTGTTCCAAATAGATTCTCGGAACGAAGTTGGAAAGGCTGTCTTTTTAAGTATAATAAATATAAAGCTCACTGGGCGCGCTTATGAAGCCATCCAGAACGGGACTCATCACCGTTGGGGTTAGCTAAAAAGCGAGCTTCAGGACCAATTTCTTGAGGTCTTGTCCCGTACCACTCTACAAAACGAACTAATGAAGGTTCGTCAGCAAAATAAGGAAGATATAAAGGAATACGCCCAAAGAGTTAATAAACAGCTTGCCCTCTTAAATAGTGCTACAACCACTTCTGTTGCTGATGGAACCTACTCCTTGGTGAGAACAAAAACTCGCCTTACAAGCCTTTCAAGATGGAATACGAGGCGATCAGCTCCGTATCCTCACTAAGGCTGCACAAAAGACCGAATTGCGTGAAGCAGTGAATTATGCTACTGAACCAGCGTCTCGTATCGGGAAAAGCTCTCTCTCTGCGCCTAATACAAATTTTGCCCAAAAGCCACAAGTCCCCAGCAGTAAAGACTAAAGGACAACGCGTGTACCTCCCTAATCCTCGATCCGGCATCAACCGTTATTGTACTTACTGCCGCCGTAGCGGACATTCCCTCGAACAGTGTTTCCTAAATAAGGGAGCTCAATTACCGCATTCTAGCCAGATCAAAATAGAAGAGCATGGGATTCATTGTGCATATTGTAAAAGACCGGGTCACCGCATCGAAAAGTGTAGAACCCGTGAGTACTATAATGCGAGGAAAGCCGACCAAATGCCTAAAAGGCAAGGCCAACTGTACACTGTCAATAGAGCACCCGTTCCACGGGCGCACATTAACCGGCGTAATATGTCGGTCCGTTTTTCGGATGAACAGAGGAGGCCCTCCTCCGATGCAGAATCTCCTCGTCCGGAAAACTCATCCTGGCGGCTGGGGAAACTCGGCATCCCAGCACGCCTAAATCAAATAACTACGCAAGACACGAGAATCCCTCACAGACGCTAAATTAAAAATAAGCCAAAACGCCCTCACTCTTACAATACCGTTTTCTTTATCCGAAAATGGGCTCAGTACACTTTTGATAGATACGGGAGCCGATATAAGCCTCTATAAAGCCAACCTGGCTAAAGGTGACTGTTTAGTATACCCCTCACAAAAAACTAATGTCACGACTATTTTCAGTGACAAAGTTGCTACTTTGGGACTAGCCTTTGGCGTCCTCGATTTTGGTGTCTTAATCGAACACCCATTTCATGTAATTGATGATAATATAAATCTAAAATACGACGGAATCCTTGGGCATGACTTCTTATGCTAATACGCGTGTGGCATTGACTACGAAAAAGGAATAATCAGCTGCAAAGCATACGATTTTCAAAAGATTCTTCAATCAGAGCCGGCTGAGGTCTCGTTGGATGGGGACTTAACGACCTGTATAGGTGTCTGCACTCCTCATTCGGACCACACCGGACTAATGAAAGATCCTACAAATGATGGTAAATTGAATATAGCGCCCAGAGCGGATAATCTCAAACCTAATGTAAAAAACAAAAAACCTAAAACTAGTACAACTAGTAAACCAAATGCTACAGCAAAGGAACCGAAATTGGAGTCTATACACTTGACTCCAAGGTCAATAACCATTGAACAAGTATACACGGAGCAAACAGTAGACCTTTTGGTAACCAGACGCGAGCCTATACCCAGCGTTTGCCTGGGTAGCTCTATTTCTAGCCGAACCTTTGAACGACTACTATATAGTTCAAAATCTATATATGTAAAACAATATCGAGAAAGGTCTTAACCAGTTAATGAAGAGACTCAACCTGGAGCACTGTAACTCCCAATAGGCAGATAGCATCTTACAAATCTGTCGGGATTATAACGATATATTTCACTTGGAGGGTGACTTTACTACAATGACTGACTCAGTCCGTCATAAAATTCAAACCTTTCCCGATAAAGCTCCTGTAAACGTACGGCCCTATCGACTACCGGAGTCCCAACGGATAGAAATCAGCAACCAGATATCCCAGATGATGGAACAGGAGATCATAAGCCCAAGCACGAGCCCTTGGAACTAGCCGTTGTTGCTTGTTGCAAAAAAGCCCGACTCAGAAGGAAACAAGCGGTGCCAAGTGGTCGTCGATTTCCGGAGACTGAACGACATAACCGTAGGGGCTCCTTTCCACTGCCAAACATAACGGATATTCTGGACCAGCTGGGTAGATCGCAATACTTTTCATCTCTGGACTTAGCGAACGGATTCCATCAAATCCGAATGGACGAGGACGAGAAAGAGAAGACCGCTTTCAGCACGTCGTACGGCCACTTCCATTTCAATAGGATGCCCTTTGGACTGAAAATTGCCCCCCCCTACATTTCAGAGGTTAATGAACAACGTCCTCTCGGGATTACAAGGTATAGAATGTTTTGTGTATATGGACGATATTGCTGTTCATGGGTGCAGTCTTGGGGACCACAATGCTAACCTCATTAAAGATTTCGATCGCTTGAGACACCATCTATTGAAGTTGCAACCCGACAAATGCAATTTCCTTGGAAAAAAAACCACTTACTTGGGGCATGTAATAGATGAAGAAGGCATTCACTCCGACCCAGAAAAAATTAAAGTCGTGAGGACTTATCCAACCCCGAAAAGGGTCAAGGACATTAAATCATTCTTGGGATTCGTAGGGTACTATCGCAGATTCATCGCCAATTTTGCGAAGATCGCAAAACACCTTTCCAACTTGACGAAAAAGGATGTGCCCTTCGCATGGGACGCCTTTTGTGATGAAGCCTTTAGAGCACTGAAATCTAAGCTTATATCTGCTCCCATCCTGAAATACCCCTGTTTCAATGAACCCATTTTACTCACTACTGATGCCAGTAATTTCGCTATTGGCGCGGTACTTTCGCAAGGCGTAGTAGGAAAGGATAGACCGGTCTCTTACGTTAGTCGAACCCTTAACTCGGCTGAGGTTAAGTACTGCACTATTGAGAAGGAGCTCCTCGCTATTGTGTTCGATGTTGAACAATTTCGACCCTACTTACACGGACGACGTTTTACTATAATAACCGATCATCAGCCACTTACCTGGCTCATGAACTTAAAAAACCCTACCTCTAGACTTATGAGATGGCGTATTCGATTGGAAGAGTACGACTATTGTATAATTTATAAGTCGAGAAGGCTAAGCTCGAATGCGGATGCCTTAAGTCGCATACCCCCTGTGGATACTGCGGTTTATGCCGTAACACGGCAACAGGCACGACAAAAGGAAACTCGCACCGAGATACCTAACCGTGGTGGCACTAATAATTCTACTACCCCACAGGAACATTTACGAGGCCTACGTCAATTATTTAAAGAAAAGCACACTAGATTACTCGTTCATTCACGAGAAGAGAGGTTCCTTAATAAGGTTGAAAACACCCCTGCCAAAATGTTTCCTATTGGCTCCACACGACGACAAGACTAAAAAAAGTCTCGAGCTATACATAGGTCTAAAATTAGACACCCTTCCCGGAAAGCTAAAAACATACGAGGCCGGAAAAACAAAATCCTAATCGCCGAGCTTCCCTTCTCAATATCACGCCCCTCTGAGAAGAGGACCACTCTTATTACTTTAAAAGATTGCCTCGAGTAGGCTGGATCACTCAAACTTGCAACAGTACTACTCTCACCTAGTGCCATAGACCCCGCCAGTTTGTTGGAACTGAAAGCTATGTGTAGCTTTATTTGCTCAACAACAAAACTCCCTGTCCACATTTTTCTCAACGAGGCGATCGAATTGAGTAACAAGGAACATATCCAACAGGTGATCAGCGACTATCACACTTCACCACTAGGAGGTCACACTGGGATCCACAGAACCTTGAAACGGATTAAAATGGCCTATCATTGGCAAAATATCAACCAGGACGTCGTCAGTTTTATAAAAAAATGCCCCTCCTGCCAGGCTAATAAACTAAATCGAAACAGAAAGGTTCCAATGAAAATAACCACTACGAGTAGGACACCTTTCGAAAAGATTTTCCTCGACATAGTTGGGCCACGTCCCACTACTTACAATGGGAATAGGTTCATTTTGACTTTCCAAGACGTCCTCAGTAAATTTTCGGAAGGCATCCCTTTACCAGACGGCGAAGCAGATACAGTCGCCAGGGAACTCACTACTAAAATAATATGCCGCCACGGAATCCCCCAATGTATCTTGACTGACCAGGGCACAAATTTCCTTAGCAGGCTTTTCTTGGAAGTCTGCAAACTGTTAAAAATCCATAAGTTACAATCTACTCCGTATCATCCCCAGACTAATGGCGCGTTGGAGCGTAGCCATAGGACGCTGGCCGAATACCTCCGCCATTACGTCAACAAAGACCCCCTTTCTTGGGATTACTGGATGCCATGTGCTGTCTTCGTCTAAAATTCAACCCCCCCCCCCCCCCGACTTCGGCATGTATTTGAAATGGCACGTCAAACCATCCTGAAACATAAACAAAAATCAAAGGGTTATAATGATAAAAATTCAGCAGAGCGTTCTTTTAACCTCGGAGACAAGGTCTTTCTCTGCAAGAAGGGCCAAACTCTTGCCCCTATGGCTCAGAGCTTATGACGTTATGGAACTAAATTCACCCGAGAACACCACCGTTAAAGTGGGAACAAGATTAAGACCATATATAGCAACGATTTAAAATTGTACGTTGAGTAAGCGAAGATCTTTCCTTTCCAGGATGTCGAACAAGCGTGGACTCCTGTTATTCATGCAACTGCTATGTCTATGGAACACCGCCACCGGGCTGAATGTCACCTACTTGGAAAATAGGTCCGGAATCTACTTCGAGGAATCAGGTAATGTGGGACTCTTTAGCAACGAGTGGCATATCATCGCTTACTTCGACCTGCGAGGTCTGAACTACGAGTTTAGTCAATTGGAGCATAACATACGTGTAGACAAAGGCCTTTGTCATCAACTGACCCCTTATGCAGATTACCACCTTCTTTGCCAGGCATATTTAAAACAGATTTTGAGTATCTTTGATGGCATTAAGCATAAGGAAAGCTTATTGTCCCCCTTAACGTCCGACATAAACGTAGCCCTTTTAACGCAGTAGGTTCACTGATCAAAATGCTCTTTGGAACCTTGGATGAGAATGACGCCATTAAGTACGACCTCTTGACTGACAGTGTGAAGACTGACCAGAGGCGCCTCCTCAACCTATTCAAAAACCATACGTCGATAATATATACGACGGTTAATATTTTCAACAGGAGCCAGCACGAAATTAGGGCGCATTTGTCATTCTTGGATGAGAAGATCAAGAATCTAGAATTACTGCTGAACACAACGGTCGTCGCAGAATCTAGGTTCAACATGACGCTCTAAATAGAATCAATTATCAATGCTGTAACACTCTCGTCAATGAGATACGAGTCTACCATTAAGTCTATCCTCGATTTGACGATAGATGTGAAGCAAGGCAAGCCGCACACTGCTATTATGACTCCTAACCAATTGAGGAGCTCTCTATTAGCCATACAACAAAAACTTCCACATAAATGGAGGCTCCCAATTCCCTCGGGCCTACGAGATTTGTTCAGCATATACGCGTTGAGTCAAAGAAGCACAGCTAGAAGTGCAAATAAAATAATTTTTGAATTCAAGATACCTCTACCTTATCGAACGGCATACCAACTATATAAAGTGACCCCACATCCAATCACTTATGAAAACGAATTCGCCTACATACAGCCATCCGGTGACTATTTGGTAGTCGATTACAATCGGGAACACTAATATAGCCTTAATAACTTCGACTTTCAGAACTGTCTTACTCGTGATGTTGTATCTTTGTCGACTGATGCACCCAATATTTACCGTGCATCCAGAAAACAATATCTGTGAAATTGAGCTTCTAAAGCACGTCACTAAATTACCCGAATCTTGCCACATACGAAGGGCCTCCCCCGAACCTCATGAAATTTTCTTCTAACAACGACCTGCAACAGTTGAGTTCCTCCATAAAGGAGGTAAAGCTAGTCGAAGACCAGGGCCTGAACGCTCACGATATCCACCACTATTCTATTTCGTATACCACTGTTATCGTCGTTGTTCTGATCCTTGTTCTCGGGTACTTTTACTTCGTAAAACAAGGAGGGTCATTCGCGAAAGCAAGCAACGCTACTGGCATGACAGATCAAGAGTTAAGTATAAATGTAAACTCTAAAGAGGATGGGTAAATCTTTTTTTTTATTCACTGGATGATAATAAATACTTATAAAAACTTCCCAGGCGAGAGAGTTACCTATTGAACGAATTGTTTGACACACGAACATATAATAAGGAATAATTAAATGTAATACAATTTAATATTGATAGGAAGAAAACTAAGTTTTGTAAATATTAAATGGGTGAAATATTTTGAAATTTCAATCTGATCATTTACTACTAAGCTAATAGAAATTGGACTGTAAGAAATTAAGTGTAAAAGAACAAAATTCTACATATAAGAAAAAATGGACAATCAAGCACAAAGTATATAATAGAAAACGAATACATGTGCACAACCTCTGTAAGTTGGTCAAGTTAAGGACGAAGTACTTATCTAAAATTGAGTAAGTTAAATAGATTGCGTTGAGAACCAGTTATGATCATAGGGTACCCCAACTATGAGTTTTGACCCCAAAAGAATAGTATACGAACCGGCGAACTCTCTCACGAACAGAATTGCTGACCGTGGGCATTATTGCCCGCCAGCGATAAGAAATACAATATCTCTTGCTGGAGGATACTTCCTCTGGACAATTTTTAATTATTAAATCGGCCCGAGAATACTTTTTTCTGTGCATTTAATCGCGAAATCACTGAATCAGCAAAGAAAACGAGGAGACGGCGTTGGTAGCGAGAGATATGTGTGGTGACTAAAAAGATCGTCGAGGCAGTCAGCTTACAGCAGGCGGTGCTTTATCATATCATGAAGTAACTGATCAACTTGGTTCTATTAATTTCCAAGTGCAATTCTTCAACTTTTTTAATATAACTGCGTACAAGTAAAATATTTCAATTTCACTTTTCAATTTCAATTTTATTATTAATCTTAGGCCGTAGTACAATAAGATACAATAATCTTTTGCCTGTACCGAACAACATTGCGGAGAGAGACTAACCAATACTAATACTAATACTCTAATACTAATACTAATACTAATATATAATTAAATAGAACACAAAAAAAGGAAACATTTGTTAGCTAATTCAAAATTAAATGTTAATGATAAAAGAAAGAGAACAGAAAAAAGAGAAAAAAAGAAAAAAGAAGAAAATACATTATAAATTGGTAGAAAGTTGTTAAAAGAGAATTGTTGTAGAGTCGAGATCGGCGATTTATGAAGATAGATTGTCGAGAGGGATATATTGGGTAATAAGCCTCTGAAAGACACCCATCGAGCTCGTTCCCTGCAAATCAGCAGGAAGTGAGTTCCACACACGAACTGTTCGAACGAAGAAGGAGCTCTCCAGAATGTTCATATTTGTTCATTTGTTCATATTTCTAGAAGATTGCATGAATACAAGCTCACTATACAAGTAGGTGGGATGTTTTGAATAAATAAGTTTATGGAGGAATATTAAAGCCTTGCGAAGCAAATGAACATTTAAAGAGCAGCCAAGTAGAGCGTGCCGATGTGGAGAAACATGGTCAAAGCGTTGCAGCCCGAAAACAAATCGCGTACAGTCGTTGAAAGCAACATTCAACTTTCTTCGACAGACTGCGTCTAAATGAGGAAAAATTACGCTGCCACTGGTAAAATAAGGCATGAGTAGTGTTTTGATGAGCTTCAAGCGTAACGGCCTTGAGAGAATACTAGCCGATAGCCATAGTCTGCGGAGACCAGCGTAAATACGACGAAGGACATTATTGATATGGCTACAGCACGTCATCGAGGCATTGAAATGAACTCCCAGGTTCCTCACAGAATCAGTATATCGGAAAATCTTCGAATCTAAAAAGACTGGAGGAAGGTCATTAGCATCCACAGTCCCTTGAAAAATCGCGATCGATTGGGATTTATCAGGATTAAGTACCAAATGATTCTCCACGGCCCAATTCGAAACCCTAACTAAATCTGAATTGACGCGGTCTGCACAATCGTCCATGAGGCCTATTGGGCATGCCAAATATAGCTGAACATCATCCGCATACAAGTGAATACTACAATCCTCGATAACATCAGGGAGGTCATTAATGTAAGTAGAGAACAATACTGGACCAAGTATGGATCCCTGGGGGACGCCACATGTTAACGACAGCGCATTAGATATAGAGCCACCGAATTTGACATGTTGGGATCTATCAGACAGGAAAGAATAAATTAAGCCAAGGGCAGACGAAGAAAAACTAAACTTATCTGACAACTTAGACAGCAATTTAGCATGGCTAACACTATCAAAAGCCTTGGAGAAGTCCAGCAAGGCCAACAGGCACAATTTATTATCGTCCAAAGCCCTGCGAATATCAGTCGATACTTTTAGGAGAGCAGTTTCACAACTATGTGCGGCGCGAAAACCTGATTGACAGCTGGTTAAGTAATTATTACTCTGAAGATATTCGATTATCTGAAGGGACATGATTTTTTCAAAAACCTTAGAAAGGAAGCATAACAGACTAACCGGCCGGAAGTCATTTAAATCGGCGGGGGAACTTTTCTTATCGGAATCACATTAGCGATTTTCCAGAGAGAGGGAAACTCAGAGGTGGTAAGACAAGTGTTAAATAGATCTAAGAGCGGAGTGAGAATCCAGGGCAGAATATATTTTAAGAATTTTGGGGGGATTTCATCTGGTCCGATAGCATGCGATTTAATGGAAAAAAAGCCTTCATAATCTCGGCAGCACCAACACAGTTAAAGCTGAAGCCATCTGACCTTGTCTGAAAACTGCCAGGTGTATCATAGACTGATGTAATCTGAGCGTTAGAGGACAGCGAGGAAGTGAAATGAGTATTTAATGCATCTGGATTAAGATCGCAATCAGCATATTCTTTCTCAAAAACAGCAGCCTTTTTCAAATTATTCCATAGTTTTTTGGCTGGGAGATCCACATTAAACTTTGAACGGAAGTAATGACGTTTAGCAGCTCGAATCCTAGAGTTCACTTTATTTCGCATAGATTTATAGCGTCTGTGATTATCATCAGTTCTGAGACGTAAGTATTTATTATAAACGAAATTTCGCTCATTTATCATTATGTTGACAAGATGTTTAGTTGTACGAATGCGCACTGGCGCATATTTGTCAAGTAAATCGACGACGACTGAATTAAAAGAGCATAATTTATCATTAATCATAGGCTGGAGGAAAATCTCATCCCAAGATAAAAATGAGCATTCCTGTTGCAAAGCATCCACATTAATGTTATCGAGGTCACGATAGGCAAAAGTCTTGGCAGCTCTCCTTGCGGAATGTGAAAACTCGTAACTGATAAAAAGCATATCGTGATCGAGTATTGATGGAGGGGTAATTTGTTGATGCAAAAGAACCGAATTATTATCCGAAACAAGGAACAAGTCAAGTAAAGAAGGGTTAGAAGTATTAAAGTAGGTGGGTTAACAATTAACAGTACTCAGAAGTAATGCATCAAGCTCTTGAAAGTCACCGCCCACGGATTAGTTAAAAGGAGATTGACATTGAAGTCACCACCTATAATCACATTTGCGTAAGTGCTTGTTAGGTGCGAAATGATTTCTTCAAACTCTGAGGCGGATTCAATACTAAAACAATCGGGTGGACAGTATACAGCTGACAAAATACACTTATCATTTAAACTACTCACTTCAACACAAATGAGCTCCAAATTGCAATTGTGAGATCTATAAACAACTCTCGCTTTTAGTTCCTCACTAACATATATAACAACGCCGCCTCCCATCCTCAAATCTCTATCGTTACGATAACACCTATATCCGGGGAAGGAGACCAAAGAAGATGGAATAGACGAGTGAAAACAAGATTCACTGACTAAAATTGCATGAATGTCGGAACCTACAAAAATCTCACGAAACTCGTCAATTTTGGGCTTAAGGCTTCTGGCATTAAAATGAACAACATTCAGGCCTCGAGCACGTTGGCATATAACATTCAGAAGCACTCCGACCCCGTTCGACGGTAACAAACCACTATTCGCTGGCATTGCACAGTGAACGGCTGGTGGGATCTCTCAGACAGCTGACCACAAAAACAATCAAATGGCCAATGAATAAGCAAATATTATAAGCCTGCATATATGACAATGGCACCAATCTCAACTCTTTACAAAACCAATTAATTTTAAAGTAAGTACAAAAGAGTAATCTTAGAATAAGAGATAGAACTAGACAAGAAGTGAAAATAAGAGAATATCCATTTACATCAAAAGAAAAATAAAGAGAAAAAAACTCTACGCCACAGGAATTGAGTCTTATCATACATAGTATAAATTGCATGAGTACATATTTAATTACAGTGCCTAGCATCATAGATGTATATCCAATTTATCAAGTTTAGGCTCCCGAATTGGTATTCTCGATCGCACAAACCTTAGCCAGTTGCGTTAAGTCAGTTATTCGTAGCGCTGGACCATCTTTTGCTCTCTTCACAAATATTACGCCATTTCTGGAAAATGCAGAGTGCAGGCGGTTGTTCTAGCGTAGCGCAGGCGTAGTGCTTCACGAAGTATAGCATGGTCTTGGGGTATGAGACTTTCACGAATGTATACAGCGCTGTCAGAGGTGAAGCCATCGATGCGGTTTAACTTGAGGGTACCATGCTTATTAAGCGCTTTAAAGAATGAGCTCCTTTCGGCGTGACAAGAAAATTTCGCAATGATAGGAATGTCATGTTTATTAGCACAACCAGAGCTTTGGGCGTGTGACGGTCGACGCTTGTTGTTAATACGAAAAGCATCAGCATATGCCGATACGTCATGCTTAATGACATTGCAGATACCTCTGAGAATTTTAAGAGGGTCTTCACTTTCACATTTAGGTATACCTCTGATAACGATATCGCAGAGGCGCTGGGATCGATGATCACAAAGAGCTCCAGAATTATGGACTAGCGAAATATCTTGCTGCATTTTACTTACAGATTTTTCCAAAGCAGATAGCCGAGAATTATATGGTTTCAACATGTTATCGAGCTGGGAAAAAATGCGTGGTTCGCATTTTTTTATAAGTGTATCAATTTTGGAGAGAATCTTTGCCTCCAGGCTGGCCATCAGCTCCTCTATATTGGTGTCGATTGAACTCGTGCTGCCATGAGTAATCTTCGCCTCCGGAGGGTTGCACACAAACGGCTATAATAATTGAACAAAAAAAAAATCATCTGCATAAAGAAAATCCATAAAAATGACAGATGATTTTGGTGCGAGTTAAACAAATTCAGGAGTGGTATAATTTAATGATAACAAGAAAGAAAGAAAGTTCAAACAATTAATGCCTGATTAAAACTAAAAAATAATAATAAATATATAAAATATAAAGGGAAAGGTGTGATGTGAATTTGCACATATAAAAAAAAAAGAAATTACAAACCAACTCAAAATGCAAGAATGCACATTCTGCATTATTGCAATATTCAATTGACCGGAGATCTATTGCTCCATTAATCGAACACAATAAGTGCGATCGACAACATTATTGCAATTAAGCAAAACATACGTTAAATCAAATGTATGTCACAACTATAAGAAGGAACTACAATTCTTTACACGCGTTTGTTCACATGTTTTACAACCAGGGTAATATGGGTCAAGCTAGTTGCGTCACATCTTTCTGCCGAAATTAAGCACATAAGTGCAAATAAGCGATTTGGTTTAACGTGCCTGAAATCACGGGCGTACACGTAGGTACCTATCAAAAGGCAGTGTACTAACCATAATTGAGTTTAGGTTAGCATATTTACTTTATTATAAATAAGCTAGAATAATGCAATAAATAGAATTTGTTAGTTAGTCTTATTAAAGAGGCCTTTTATTTCGAGTGTCTGCTGGCCTTAGCTACACTCACCTTTTCTTAAGAATCTGCAACTATAGCTGCGCCTACAAAGAGATCTGCTCACTGAGCTTCTCTTATGGTCGGTTTCACAGTCAAGGCTTAGGCCACAGCGATTGTTTAACCCAAGGCTTATTAAATATTTCGGTTTGACAGTAAAGGCTTAAGTGATATCACTGGCTTAAGACAAGGTTAACTTAATCCCGTCATCTCGAAGGTTTAAGCCTCAGATTTTGTTGTGAAACACATAGGAAATTATTGCTAAATATATATTTTGTCTAAATATTATAATTTTTGTTATTAAACGAACGTAGATATTTGAAAAGTTATACTTTAAAACTAAATTGAAATATTTCAAGCCAAAAAGAGCTACTGTCTGGCAGCTAGTGTCAGCATTCCATATGACGTTTTAGGAAGAAACCAAACAGTTTAAGACAAAAGGTGAGTTATTTATCTCATGTAGGGGATATGAGCAACGAAGAAGTGTATAATATAATATCGAAAGTGTGACCTGTGAAAAAATTATATGGAGGCGCCCGTAACATTTCGAGAAATGGGATGACGTTGATTTTTATTCTCGGTTCCGACTATAGAAACATTCGCCTATGATGGTTTACGTTGTCGAAACATTCTGAAACAATGATTTTGGATTTGATATCCTTCCAGATAAAAGCCATAACAAACTGGTAAATAAAAGATCTTCTTTTCGCTTGGTTTTTAATCCTCGATGGCAATTTTCCATAAAAAATTCACAATTACAGCAGTAAAGGAAAAATAAAACACTTGTTACGTTTCACAGAAAATATATAAAATAGTTTATTTAAATTTAATTTAATTTATGCCTAACGCGTTTCGATCTCAAAGATCATCATCAGAGGACTAATTAATACATACAGCTTTTGAAGCCATCTAACCAATCATCATTACCAATACATACCAAAATGAAAAGTACATACAAGCAAATATTGAAATTAGAAAACTATGTTAATCTAACAAAAGCGGACTTAAGAGAGGGCTTGAATTTGTGAAATCAGTCTGTTCGTTTAACATAAAACTGCCTTTTTCTTTTTCTGCACGGATTTTGAGATCGAAACGCGTTAGGCATAAATTAAATTAAATTTAAATAAACTATTTTATATATTTTCCGTGAAACGTAACAAGTGTTTTATTTTTCCTTAATTGAAAATGAGGTTTCACCAAGTGAAAACAAAAAAATCTGTTAATTACATTAAAAATTACAGCAGTGCTGACAAATTTTCACCTGCGGCTTAAGTAAGCCTCAGCTTACTGAGTACTCTGAAACCGAGTAGGCTTAAGTTCTGGGATTAAGCACACCCGTGGCTTAGCTATGCTTTGGCTTAAGCCTGGACTGTGAAACCGGCCATTAGGAGATTTGTTTTATTAAGCTACTCCATAGGAGATCTGCTTTATTAAGCTTCTCCATAGGAGAGCCTTTATGGCTGCCTCCACTCATGGTTGGAATTGATAAAACGAATAGCTCTACTCAACTAATATTAATAACAAGGTGTCAGAGCAGGATTAGAATAAATAAGTAACGAATTTACTACATGGCGACCGTTTTTTAATTTACCACACTATTATGTTGTACGTGAAGATCATTACATGGGGTCTGTGTTAACGAAAGAAATCTTTGCAAGATTTTACTGTTTTCGTTGCGTAATGACGTGGTGAAGGAGTATTTGCTCTTACCGTGATGCCATTTACACAAACTGCGTTTTCCCGTCAATTAACGATTTACTTTTAAGGTCAACTAAGAAACCGATTTTTTCCAAAAAGTCAGCTAGCGATATTAAAAGGGAAAGTGAGATCTCGTCTTAATCCGAAATCTATTTTAAATAACTAGTGCCGTACGTGTTAATTGCTGATCCTTCGCTGAATTTGTTGAAGTATGCATTTGGTACCACTCTTTTTCTAGAAGAAACATTTTTTGGAATTGTGGTACTTGATTTGAAATACGCTGAGAGGATATTTAGTTGTATCAACGAAAGAACATGGAGAGATGCATTTACTTGCCTTATATGCGAATTTGAAATGATACCTACATAACCTCTTGTCAGTATTAAATCTCGATTGACTTCGAGAACTACTTCTTAAACGAAACCTGAAATCATTTTTATAATTACTACTGTAATTAATCTTTTCGACCCAACGATCAGAGAGGTCTCGCTGGGTCGAAAAGTTCAATAACTTTTTTTGCACATAAAGTGCATTTTGTAAATTTATTGAAATTATTTTCAATAAATTTCAGTCTGTTAAGACGAGAAATCTCCTTCGTATTGTAATTAGTACCAATAAAATTTCTAAACAATTTGCCCAAGCTTTCTAACTTTCTTTCCAGAGCTATTATTTTATTATCTACATTACTATTATTATTAAAAGCGGAAACGTTTTGTTGAGGGAAGGTGGAAGTTTTCTGATCCATAATATAATAATCCATAATACAATAATTTTATTTCACTACCTAAAGTCGTAGATGTTCCGACAAGAGTTTTCATTACCCTTTAAAATTCCGAAGGCCTCTGTAACCAATTTCTGAGGTACAAAGCAGTTGTTCCAATTTCTTCTCCTCTGAATCACTGAATCTCTGTATAAGAATCCTCGTTAAGTTAACATATCTATCCTCTGCGGGCGGAGCTTGAAGAAAATTGAAGGCCCTTTCCTGAAGGGTGGGTACGGTAACGACAGAGTATTAGTACGACATTTATCCCATCAATTTCGTACCACATAGAGCACCCTCATTGTCCTACATGCTATTGACTAAGTCAGCAGAAATTTTGTTGATTACACGAAACGACACTCCTCAACTCACTCTCTACTGACAAGGCATGTCGCAACCCTGCATACCGAAAAAAAGTTGCTTCTCAACTGCGTAGTGCAGAGCCGTGTGTGGGTACTGATTAAAATACACGGTGGCGACAGTGGCTCGACATGCTGCAAGCTTACCGAGTCAATGTCGTACCGACCTATCAGGGAGGGCTCTAAGACGTTCATAATGACCTCCACCGGTAGAGCTTGCACTAGATGGCCAAACTTAGTTTCATCCACACGAATTCCTTTTGCATTAAATTCACCTTCTACCTGTATTAGCTTCTGGACATGGTGTGCAAAAAGTTTGAAGCTTTACAGCCGCCACGAAATTTTGTGGGTTATCATTTACTCCGCCCCTGCCATTGCTGAACTGAACACTAGTAAACACACTAAACTAAAAAGCGCTTCAAGATACACTGAAAACCAATTACCAAACTTTACTTTACTGACATACTCTCTCGTAGTACATAGACGGAATCACTTTCGTACTCAAAACTTCCCGCAATAAATAAATAATTTCGCGTAGAAAACAAACTTGTGTATACAAAGTCAAATCAGACTTTCAAAAGGCTTATTAAAAGGAATTAGCCGTATTTTTTTTTCGTATCGTTCTCTGACCAGAAAATACGATGTTTATGTGTGTTTTCTTTTTAAGTGTCTTGTGTACAATATTTTTCACAATTAATATATAATTCATATATATTAATATTTTATAAATCTTAATCAAGCTAATCTAAATCTAAATTTCCGGTGATCCTTCAGATCAAATTCATTGTTTCTTCTTTCTTCGTTTAACAACAGAAATATTTTATTTCTTTATAGTCTAGTCAATATGGACTAAATAAGGCCTTTGCTCTACAAAAGGTGGGGTAGTTGTGATTTTTATATATGTTACTTAATTCCAGTCCCCGATGAAAAATCCAAGTTTTCACCCTTAGGTGGCACCGGTGCGGTCCGCCATCTTGGATAAAAGTTACCAAAAATTGTTTTTTTTTCAAAATATTTCCTTAACGGTTGATCTTACGACAAAAGTGTAAAAATATAAATTTAAAGAAGACTAACTTCCCTCAATTTTTTGTATAAACAATTTTTTTAAGTCTGATGTGTACCGAGTTACAGTTAGTGGAAACTTGAACATTCTTCCAAAAAAATCAATACCTATAATACCATGTATTTAGGGTGTTGTCCATTGTGGTCCATAGGACAGGAGGTGATGACAATTGTATGGCAAGGGGGGCCAGCATCTCAACCGTTTCGGAGTTACAGGGTGATTAAGAAAATTTGCTAGTCTTTCACAAAATACCCTGTATTTTAAAAAGTACAGTGTGTACGGTCACTTACAGAGCTCATTGTACACAGGACTTGATGGCCTTTCCAACAATGGTCCGACCAGCTGAGTACTCCTCTCCCCTCAGAAGTTATGGTGGTCTTCTTCTTCTTACTTTATGCACCAAAAACATCGCAAACTTAGTTTACTTTAAAAAGAATCAAATTAATTAATGCACATCAACTAATCACTTTTACTTTCTTTCCTCGTATTTCTTTATTCACATAAAATCACCTTTCACAATGCATAAAAGGATAACAATGATAAGAATGGATAGAATTGCATTTATGCCTAAAAAACTTAGTCTAGACTATTTATGACTTTTTCCTACCTCCGGAGCGTTGCAGACAAACGGCTATAATAATTGAACCAAAAAAAAAATCAGCTGCATAAAGAAAATCCATAAAAATGACAGATGATTTTGGTGCGAGTTAAAGAAATTGAGGAGTGGTCTAATTTAATGATAATAAGAAAGAAAGAAAGTTCAAACAATTAATGTAAAAAAAAAACTAAAGAAAAAAGAAAAAAAATGTAATATAAAATAAAACAATGCTAACTACTAGGTTTGAAAATTTATAAAAACTACCTACTACTAACTAAATGTAGTTAAAGTGTTGTTTTGATCATGGCTTTCATCGATTGCCGTAAGTCATTCCATATTCTAATAGCATGACAAGAAAACCAGGCATTGAGTCATAAGGAAGTTACACCGTGCTAGTAACAATTGGTGTGTTCTGTTGAACCAAAAGATACCGAGGACTATTAAAATTAATAATTTTAATTAAATAAATTACTGAGCAATAATCAAGATAAACAGAAATCTAGCATCATAGAATTGAATTCTTAAATTCAGATACATGATCAAAACTTCTGAGACTGTGCACATATTGGATAATAGAATTAAAGGCAATCTCAATTTTTCTTCTATTATTCTAATCAAGATTTCCAAATATTTCACATCCATAGGTCATAATAGGTATTAGCAGTGTACGCACTAGAATTAGTCGCGTAGACCTGGGTGTAAAATGGGTTGACACCCATAGAGAACGAAGTCCTGCATAAACTCTATTCATTAATTTATGTGCAGATTTCACGTAAGTGTTTAATTGAAAATCACCTGAGAATTTTATCTGAATAAACAAGAGGAATAACAGTGTTGTCGAAGAAAACTAACGGAAAATCATCAGTATTTATGCAGTTCACGCCTATGGATCAGCAAATACTTAGATTATGAGAGATTAAGCCTTAGTTTATTATTACAGGACCACAAGATAATAGCCTTCAAATCACGAGCTAATATCATATCCCTGATTCGAGGGGAATACCAAGGGCACAGAGGAATTGTGATAATTCTCGTTACGAAAGGATCATAAATTTCATGTAAGAGATGAAGAGATTTATCAAGGAAATTCACTTGATCATCCAAACAATGCATAAAAAACACCTTACATCCCCAAGTCTCCGCATCACTATCCAAATAAAAACATATCAGAAGAGAGTAAAATATCAAGAACTGAGGGTGAGCAGATGCATAGTAAGTGGAAAAAAATGAACTGTTGAATTTATTTGTCGATTTGCGATATTATAATTTCTGGATGAATAACCTTGTATTTGTGATGTTAGAGAAACAAATTGATGTAGCAATATATTATAGGGTAAGAAATATATCCTTCAAAACCATGAACACAAGGACTTATCTTTTTACTTTGGTAAATCGTCCGATTATTGAGAGGAAACAAATTAGGGCATTATTTGTGAATTACATGTTTTGAGCTACGATATCTTGCAAATGATTGTTTGAAGGCAGTGGATGCCGATCGCCTGATTAAAATTACATCTCTGATTAGAGGCTGACGACTCAGATTTAGCCATTGATTTACGACTACGAAAACAATACTCAACAACACTTGTTTTATGAATGCAAGTAGTGCATACTTCCCAAGTCGGTAAATAATTTTGTGTAGTCCAGGGAGTCTTAATAACCTGGGGATTACACGAGCAAGTACAGCTTGCATGCAAGCCTCTCTCCAACGCGTTTTTAAATTTGACAGCAGAAGGCAGCTCGCTTGATGTCTTATTACCTGGCATGCAAGTTCATGTAACAAAATGGCATAGATACGTAAAGACTTGAGTATGTCGGCAATTATAGCAATAAAGGAAGTAGCAGAATCGGAAAAACAGAAGAAAAAAGGAACAGGAAGGTGTTGCTAAATGATGTAATATGTATGATCCCAGAAACGCTAATTTTACTACCATAAATTTATTAATTTAAAATGCTTCACTCTTGAATATTTTCTTCCGCCATCTTCAAACTGTATAATGATTTTTCTGTATACAAGTTCGTTGAAAGTTGAGCTGCCTACGTGGGAGTGAGAATTACACGTGCAAGAAAAATGGAAGTACAGCTTGCATGCAAGCTTGCATTCTAGCTGTACTACCTCCTGTTATCCCCAGGTTAGTTCAAGCAAGAAAGCCTTCATGACGTCAAGGCCAGATATCAAAGAACGCAATGATTTTAAATTTTAGAATTTCGGTAGTATTTCTGAATTGCACTGCTGCTCTCGACTGACATGGGCCGAAATTTTAAACAAATTACTAATTCTAATGCTGATATTGCTTCAATCCTTCTCCATACTGATAATTTATAGGTATTGATGAAGTATGTAGGTAATGTAATCTCCAGTAAGCTGTTGCAATTTTATCTCAGTTATTGTAATACAGTAGGTATGATTGATTGCATCCAGCCTTCCACAACGGATACAAATAAATACTGTATCCTTTTAATGTTTCCGCATTCTCACTGCACCAAACTGAAGAAAAAATGCTAATAATATTATTCTTCGTGCGTGTAGATAGCAGAATCTCGAGAGCTCACATTGTATGATTTTAATATTTTAAAAAAAAATCGAATTTTACATTTGTTCCATACATAGGATGAAAGGATTCTGCACTCCAGAGACGCCAAATTATTTTAATGTTTTATACCCCTACTCAAGATTTTAATAAATTGTTTAAAATAAAAGAGTAGCACAAGTTTTTCAGCAATTGCTTACCACAACTTGAGAATGGAAGTGTTATTTTGAAGACGTTTTCGTTTGGAATATACATATTATGTGCTACCAGACAGAAATTTTTTTTTTTTTTTACTGAACAAAATTAATCCCAGATGGAAAACAAGATAGCGAAGTGGAATGCAATGAAACTATATTAGAAAACACAAACCAAAGTTTTAGAGAATATTTTCACAACTTTTGTAATTGATATTATTGTTTTGAATTTCAAGAGACTTATACAAGCTGCAAGAACTATTTAACATCTCAATAAATATTTACCTTCAACTTATAACTAAGTCTCGTTCTGGTTGACTGCTTCGATATTTGTTAACATTATTCCTTTTAAATAATACCACGCCTTATTGACTTAACTCAAATAAAATGTTAAAAAATCTATTCATAACATTATTTCACTGTGACACTACCTATACATACATATTGTGTAAATTCAATTGAGCGCCAGCAATGAACCGTTAAGTGAAAGACCCGCGGGTAGCGTGCATACATGTATTTCAATGCTTGAGTGATTCGCGAAGGTTTTACGTTTAAAATACCGCTCTTAAAACTACGTCGATTGTCAGAGGGGTTAGAACACAAACTGAGCTGAAAGCTGTGGGAACCATCAATAGTTCTTTCGTTTTCAGGTTTCATTTACAGGTCGCAAACACAATTATTTTACCATGTTAATTGTGAGGGACGTGTACGAACCTTTCGCATGGTCTGTTGTGATGGCTGTGAGAATTTTAAGTATGGGAAAAATGTTAACTAAACTAATCAAAATACAATGGTCTATTATAAATGCTGGGCACTTACTTTCAGATTTAAAGCATCTGACTTGAAATTTTTTCGCGCATACATTGTTACAACGGAAAATGTTCGAACCGTTAAAAGAAAACTTTGAATCTTTGAATATCGTATGCGTGCATAGAAGTTTGAAAACTATATGTCGATAATTATGAACATGCATGGGTGAATGCTCTGGCTATCGGTCTCTGTTGTAGACAAAAAACCAAACGATTAGTTTCTAAATTTTTTATTTAAAGTCTGCCACAACGTTTCACGGGTGAACACTCCGCGTCTTCAGGTGGTCTTATCTATAAGGTAACTATCATGAGCCTTTGCCAAAATTTACAATATTTAAATTACTTACGAAAAAACATTTATGAACATTAATTAACTCACTCCAATAAAATGTACAAGCACTGGGCGATACAATAATAAAATAACATTTAAATGAAAAAACACTGCAATAAAAACCTATGAATTATTAAACAAACAAGAAAAAGAACGAAAAAGAGACTACTTTTGAAAAACACACTTTTGAGACCACAATATTTAAATCTCACGTCTAAGAAATAAAATAGCATCCACATCATACATCATACTTAGACACTAATCGTTTGGTATTTTGTCTACAACAGAGATCGATATACCGAGCATTCACCCATACATATTCATTTAGACGGTCAAGACCTTACTCAAGATGATAATTATGAACGATAGTTGTCCATCACTTCTCAATAATTTTCCATTTTTTCGTATAAAGAGAAAGTGAGCTAAGATTAGGAAGCATCCTGTTGCTGTCCAATTTCCAAAATAAATCAAAATAAAAAAAAACTTTCTCTTCGACATCCTCTGAAGAAGAATTATGCTTCCATTTAGTCAAAATGCAATGGATGATTAATGTAAGCTAGGCGCAGACTGACGCGGTGTTGAATGCGGTAGCGGTGGCGGTGGTAAGGCGGTTAATCGCTGCATGTGTTCTCAAATTTGTCAGCATACATTTTTGCGATTTACTGAACCGCGATGAGCGGTGGTGCGGCGATTAAAAATCGCCACCGCCACCAACCGCTGCACGCACCATTTCACCGCGTGATCGCAAGTAGATAATAATAATATTTTTTTTTTGTGTATATACGACTCTTTTATTATTGGCTCTTTGGCTCTTTTAAAAATTTCTTAAAAATACGTGGCAAAAGGCTCTACAAAGTGTAAAAAAAAGACGCTAGCTAAGCTAAATGGTATGAAAAGTCAATAGGGACAAAAAATAACATTTAAAACAATTATAACAACTAATAAGCATCAAAAAAGACACAAAAATGTAAAACAAATGACACAAAATTCTCAAAAGAGACTAAAAAACGGGTACAAGCATTTTGAAAAGGATCTAAAATATGTACAAAAAATTTAATAGTCCCAATTTTGACAATTGGGTAAGTGGCAGTTCCAAGAAGCTCCAAATTTCCAAAATAAACTAATAAAAATAATTGCCTAAACGAACGAATTTTCAACATAAAATTTTGAAATTTAGCACCGAAACCGAATTAAAAATCAATGACCGAACGAACGCAAAATTTACACGATACCGTTGTAGAGCCCCGCGAGGGCAGCCTGTAGTATCGTAGACCTCTACAAACTGCCTTCATCATCCCTCCAGCTTAGCATTTCTAACAGAGTGCTTGTCCTTCCCACAGCTCTTGCAACGATTCCTAAGCGGGGAGAGGCCCCGTGGACTAGTGTTGCAAATGCTGTGGCCTGTTCTCACCAGCGAAAGCAAGAGCTCCATCCTGCACCGACGATAGTGGTTGCCATGTGCAGTTGAATGTGTCAGCGTTCGTTGCCAGATATTCGAGACGTACACGTCTCTTCAACCTGTCAACGAATTGGCGCTTAAGTGCGTGTTCGTGGTGTTGTGGGTCAGTGTTCTGATGCCCATCTTCGACTCTCATGTACATAGTACAGGTGAATTGTAGATTAGGCCAGTGTCAACACAAAGCTAGTCAAACAATTCACTCGACTACAGACCTTTGGTCCCCATAGAAACGATGTCCTAGTAATTCCGAAATTCGGGTGGATCAACTGACACATACCGCGCACGAGATCCATTAGACCCTGCAAACCGGACAAGTGAAAAACCTGTGAAACAGGGTGCCTTCACCAGCACAAACTGTGCAAATCCTCTGAACTCGGCGGTCAATATGTGACAACTGATTAGGATGCACAAGACTGTGATGCAGCAATTTGAATGCTACATCAGCATATTTGTAACTAGAAGAATAACTGTAGACTACTCTGCAAATTATCCTTTCCATCACGCCCATATTCACCCCGAGGTGTGTTCGCCATCTGTTGTATCCTGTATACTCCGGAGGTCTTATTGACATAAGCACGTCACGGAGCACACGTGTTGTAAGTGTGCTGAAAGGTGTGTGTGGTGGTCTGTTCAGAACGAAAGCATCTTCCAACTTAGCTGGATGAAGTCATTGTTGTGGCTGCGGGTACTGCTACTTTTGCAGTAGTGTTCGGAGCTGGAGCTGGCTGCAATTTCTTGGCCTCTTCAGTAGGGCCCTTTATGGCCTTTTCAGTGGGCCCTTGGTTTTTTTTAGAAGAAGAAGAAGACTTCTAACTCTTCTTCCTTCCATTTTGCTTGAGGGGATCATCGGTCCCCCCAGAATCGCTGCTGCTCTCACTCATTTTGAGTGAGGCAGAGCAGGTTTATAACCGTTAATCATATGTAAAAAAATTTTATGTTTTATGCTGACTTTAATTTTTATTAATTTTTAGTTTTAATTTTGTTTATTTATTTTTCAAATATCTTACTTTTTTCACTCATACACTGAAACTAGAATTTTTTACATATCAAATGTTGTCATAGCAACGGGAAATTAAATTAAAATCCAGAAATGTCACAAAGTTTTCGTTTTTTTCACAATTTTTTCAAAATTTTTTTAGTTTTTGGGGTGAGAAAATTCACGTTTAGATGACTCTTTTTCAGAAATGGTATTGCTGTTCACACTATATTTCACTTTTAGGCTTTTTCCGCACTAATTTCACTATATATCTCTTGATATATCTGGAACTCTATTTTGACACGTCTGCCCTTCAGAATAATAATAATAATAATTTATTCATGGATATGTACAAAAGACTACATCTTTTTTTAGTACAGTACAAATGGAGAATATAAAATTTAGTGAAAGAGAAAAAAAAATTAATTTAAGACCACTCACACTCGAGCAAAGAGTGTGCCAATAACTAAGTAAGCTTACACAAAAAACTAAAGCGCGGCAGTGACAAACAAGGAAAAATTTACAGGAGCAATTGAAGAAACGTCTACTCGATATCGCACATCACGCTGAACTTGATAAGATAAGTAGCAGGTGCAGAAAGGAATGTGAACAAGTGATTGAAATTGTGAGAAAATATCCAATTTTGTATGATTTACGTCATGAAGACTATAAAAATTTTAAAAAAAAGAATAAAATATGGGACGAAATTGGAAAGGAAACGGGAAAAACTGGTAAGTACATTACATTCAATTTATATTTAGTGCATAAAATGTATTTATGTTTTTTCTATATTAAAATATTTTACAAAGTTTTGGCGTATCTCAAAAGCCTCATTTCTTGATCTTTTTGCATCTTGTTTAAAATTTGAAAAAGCTTTCATTTGAGGTTCAGGAGGTTCTAAAACTGCAAAATAATTGTCTTCATAAGTTTTAGATCTTAAAAAATTATGCAATACACAAGCTGCTTGAACTATTTTTATTGTTGTTGTTACATTGGTTTCTAACGGCCTGAAAAAAATTCTCCATTTTTGAGAAAGAATGCCAAATGCATTCTCCACCACACGTCTAGACGTACTGAGACAAGTATTAAATCTCTCTTTTTCTGGATTATATCTCGAAACTCTGTAAGGAAATGGCCGCATAAGGTATGTTTTCAAAGGGAAACCATCGTCACCAATCAATACATAAGGAGTAGTTGTTGTTTGATTCGGTAATGATTTTGCTGATGGAAGGGCAAACTGTTCATTTTCAATTTTTCTACCCATAACTGATTCATCCAAAATGCCAGAATCACTGTTTTTCCCGTACCCGTCCAACAATAGCCAATAGCACAATTGAAAACTTTTTCAAATAAGAAAAGTACATAGATCCGCTTTTTTGAGGACACTTAATTGTAACATGCTTTCCATCTATGCTTCCGACACAGTTCGGAAATTTCCATTTTTCTAGAAAACCATTCGCTGCTGCTTCCCAAGTATGTCTTGTAGGCTCGGGTAAATAAGTCGATTGGATTCGTTCCCAAATTGCTTGACAGACTTCTCGAACAATGCAGCCTATAGTAGTAAATCCTACTCTGTAGCTACTGCCAATTGTCTTGAAGCTGTCACCAGTAGCTAGAAATCTGAAAACATATTTTGTTTATTAATTATAATAAATTTAATTATTTTTCTTTTTAAATTTCAGGAGAAGAACTAAAAATTCATTGGAAAAATTTAAGAGATTCTTACAGCAAACATTTAAGAAGTATATAAACCCATACAGGCCAAGCAGTAAAAAGCACGAACGCTTACAAAACTTGGCCATGGGCAAAACATATGGATTTTCTAAGGCCTTTTTTAAAATTTGCAAAATCTGCAACAAATGTTCGCAGCGATGGTAACGGGTCTAATGATGAATTGCCTGAAAGTGAATATTTATCGCAAACAGATAATTTAGCAGCATCAACCACTTTAGAAAGAGAACTCATTCCATCAACACCAATTCCTAAAAAAACCATGGTAGAGTCTGAAAATGTTGATACTGATGTAGGACACGTCATTCCAAGCAAAAAGAAGAAACTTATAAAAGAAGCTGAAAGTAGTTGTACATCAGGAGTCGATAAGGTCATATCGTTTTTAAAAGAAAGGAAATCAGACACAGAAAGCATGGATGCAACAGAGCTGATATTTTTGGGATATGCGAAACAAATAAAAACGTTTTCAGGGAGAAGACAAGCGCTTACTAAATTGTAAATTTCGCAGATCGTAATGGAGCAAAATTTGTTGCAAATGGAAGAGGACGAAGAAAACTCGATAGCGAGCTTAGGAAATCGTAATTTTCAAAATTTTTCAAACACTACTACCTCTGCTTCTGCTGCTTCTTGGTATGAAAACTTCAATGCTGATATGGATGAATTTAACAATTCAATTTAAAAGTGAAAATAAATAAAATGTAATACATATACGCGTTTAGTGAAATACATATGAATTCAAACATTAAAATATATAGTTTTCTTACCGTAGAGTAATTGCCAGACGTTGTACTGCAGGTATGGCACAACGAAAATTTGTATCATTTTTTCGAATATCCTATTCTATATAACCCAGTATTTCATTAAAACTGGGCTCCGTCATTCTAAAGTATTGATAGAACCGCTTTTCATCTTTCTGCAAATCTGCGAACAAGGTGTAAAATTCTCCTTTGATTTCTCGGCTCAAGTTGATGTCACAGCTCCATTTCCTTTTTTTAACTTCGTTTCTATAATGGAAAATAATTTAAAAATTTACATACATAAAGGTGAACTATAATATAATCACAAATACTTACTTTTCTTCATCTTCGCATAATGCAAACATAAATAAAAAAAGTTCTTCTTCAGTAGTTCCACTCATTTCTCTCTTATTAAAATGAAGCAAATTAAAAAATAAAAATCGCAATCGCCACCGCACCAGTGTGAGTGATTACCACCGCTACCGCTTCGTTTCTCCAACCGCCTTACCACCGCCACCGCCTCCGCCATCGCCACCGCGTCAGTCTGCGCCTAGCTTAAAGGAAACGACATACGATTAGGTTTTTTTCCGTGCCGAAAGAATCCCAAGTGAGTAACTTGGCAGCGACATACGATCAGATTAAAACCGGACCGGTTTCAAAACCTGAAAGCAACCGTGGCTGGCTACGGATTGATGACGGCTGATACATACGGTTTGCTGCCGAATGAGTGCATTGAGTGCAATGTGACGCGACATACGTTTCGGTTTTTCCCGGAAGGTTAGTTGAAATTTAGTGCATTGCAGTAGCAAAGTTAACTTAATGACAAATTAGGACACAGAAGTTTTTTCCGATTGTTTTACACTTAAAATCCACATGGCAAGAAAAGGAAGAAGGAAAGAAAAATATAAAAAAAAACCGTCAAACTCTTTAAAACTTTTATGAATAAAGATAAAAAATGTGAAAGCGCAAATTGCATGCAACGAAACAGAATGGTAAATGATTCATTTTCGTAAATAAATGAGAAGGGGCAGAGCTTTCACGTTTTACTGTCATAAAATGTTCCCGCGCTTTTGTGAAAACCGGTTTTTGCTGAAAAATTGAGAGAATCGGCCAATGTTTTTTATAGCCTGGCCAATGTTTGTTAGTGTAATTTCTATGCTAATTAAGCAGCACGTGCTTCTGTATACGTTCGTTTTGCTGTGAAGAGATTAAGTATGACAAATTCTTGCTTTATTCTCTGATATGTTCGGGAAAATATCTGCACTAATTGGAGCCCTCTTGAAAGTATTTGATTTTGAAATTTTTCCCTATCAAAAGAGTGAGAAGACATTCTATAAAAACTAAAAAACTTTTCTTTATCATTCCTTAAACTTGCATAAATGCAAGGAAATTGTCCTCGCGATGGTCTCATTTGATTTAACGGATGAATTGATAATCTACGTTGCAAATGTTTTTTCCTTTCGTCTTCATCCTTAAATAAAAGTGAAATAAATACAAGTTCAATATCACTACTGTTTTCCATATTTTATAACACCCCTAAAAATTACTGAACTGACTTCACGGCGACGGTAAAAACCGTAGACGGCCAGTCGGACGGCAAAAACCTAATCGTATGTCGCTGCCCTAATGCAACAACCACCAGCCAGAGCACCAAAAGCGTTAAACACAGTGCTAGCTTTTCGAGCCTCGACGTCCGAATAACTGTAAACCGAGAAACGCAGTGCTGGCTTTTGGAACCCGGCCCACCTCACAACTTTCACAGTTCTGTCAAATATGTGAGATCAGGTTATCAAGCTCCCAATGGCAAAGTTGGTGAGGTCGGCCATGTTGAGGTTGAACTCGAGTAGGTCTACTTTCAACTCTGCTGGAACTTTGTCAGTTTTGACAGCTATTTTTGTGTTATCATTTGATGCCAGCATTGTTTACGGGAAAAAATGTATGGGAAATTTGTTGAAAAAAAAAAGTGGGAAACATATTTAACGTGAAAAGTTATTCTTTCTGTAGTAAATTATTACAAAATAATTAGAATTTTTGAGCCAACAGCCCAATTAACTGCTATCATATAGAAGTTGTCAAAGTTCGTATTGTGAGTTGCAAAAGTTTGCAAGGCTCATCAGGACTGCGTTCCAAAACATAGCTACAGTTGACTACAGTTGACTTCAATCGTTTCAAAACCCATTAGTCAACTGAAATATGTTATAGGTGAGTTGACTATTGTGCGCTATGAAGTCAGCTATAGTCAACTGTGGCTATGTTTTGGAATGCACTCCAGGTTGAGGTTCTTTAGGTTATACTGAGGCCGAGGTTGGAAAAGTTAGCACTGTGTTTCTCGCTTAAGAACCTAAAACTGGTGAGCCTTGCAAACTTTTTCAACTCACAATATGAACTTTGACAACTTCTAATTGATAGCATTTAATAGAGCTGACAAAGTTTCAACAGAGTAGAAAATAGACCTACTCGAATTTTACCTCAACCTGGGCGGCCTCACCAACTTTGCCATTGGGAGCTATAGATAACCTGATTTCATATATTCAACAGAACTTTCAAAATTGGTGAGGCCGGCCAAGTTGAAAAAGCCTGTACTGTGTTTCACGCTTATACGGTATATCTAGATATTCATCAAATGCTCGCAATATATCCAGAGAACTAGTGGGTATAGAATAGATATCCAGATATCAATATTCTCAAAAATTACTAGCTATAGCCTGATCATCGGCACTTCTTACGTCGCGCGGCGAAATCTAGTTGTTAGTAATAATAAGGCAATGTGTGAAATTAACCAAAAATATGTCTGTGAAGAAGAAGAACCAAACATTTTTGGTTAACATGGAATCGAAAGGAGCAAAATAATCACTTCCCGGAAAAAAAAGAAAATATTAAATTCCGCGGAACCGTTTATTATCATAGTATGGACAATCACATTTTTTTCTTTTTTCGCTCAAAATCCTGAAGTTGTTGTATAGTTACAATTTATTGTTGCCATTTAGCCTGCATTAAGGCTGATATATTTCTCACTTCCATTTCCAAATTGTTAACGCCTAAAAATCTGTAAATTGAATTGAAATGTAAAAGTACGGTTTGCGTTTATATCTGCAATTCATCCTTTAATATCTAGATATTCGGTATATCTAGATATCGATACCTCGTGTCTGTCATAAGTATAAGCTAAGGGGACCGACTACCGAGTCGTAAAATGCAAGGTCTAGAATTCCACGGACTTCCTCACTGGCAGTTACGTTTAGCAAAGCACGCGACGAATCTAATCTAAGGAGAAGTAGGGCTCAAAACTTGGTCCCCTACTAGGTGGCTAGATAATGAAACATTTTTTTGATGTCTACAGCCCCGCAATCCTGCGATTCCTATCGATGGCAGAAATGATGACAGACATGTTAAAAGTATTGCTCTGGGAAGAAAGCACTGATATTATCATAATTTGGGAAACTTGGTGTGTAATTTAACCATAATGGGACTGCAACCTAAACTTGATTTGCTAAAAAGGCAATTGAATGCTTATTTGTATCCTGATTTTAGATCTGACTTGTTTAATTGGCGAATGTGAGTATCGGAGATATTTATATCTATGTGTGTACATGGCCCATCACCAAGGAAGTTACGTACAGACAGAAACCTCTGCTAAAGATATCATAATAAGAAGGTAGGACACAGCCGAACAAAATTAGAAATTTTCCTTCGTTTCTAGAGAGAAAGCAATAATCTCATATACTTTCGTCCTTTGCATGAATGGGAGAAAAGAACTTGGCTATGCACTATGCAATTTTTTAAGAAAAAGACAAATTTTGCTTTAGCCAAGGTGTGAAAGGAGACGTAAAGTTCCTTAAAAAATATATTTCCATTTTTCCCAAAAATATCGGAAATGCCAGCATGAGTTTCTCCCACTTAACTTCTTCAGAGCAAAATGAATGTACTTAATTAGAATAAATTCTTCTGAGTAACCATATAAATTCTTAGCTATCGAAGAATCGATTCTATTTGGTGTCAAAATGCTTTATTTTATATGGATATTGTCCGCTTTTTCGGCTCCGCGGATTGGTTTTAGCAGCATCTAATAGAAAATTGATCTTATTATCGATTGAATCACTGGAAAATATATTTCTTAAGTGACCCTTTTGAAAATTAAAGTCGGATTGAGTTTAATTCCTTATAAGCGCTTAAAATATCACTTGGGCACAAGAAAATATATTTTTATACCCGTTTGTAACGAGCAGAAATAATGGCGGAGAGTAAAATGGATAGAACACCCACGCATAATATTAAAAGTTATTTTGAAATTTGCATGTCCGTCCGTCTGTGTGCACGATAACTCGAGAACGCGTTCACGTAGAAAGCTGAAACTTTGTACACGGACTTTAAAAAACAATTAAATTAAGTTCGAAAATGAGAGAAATTGGGTAACTCCTTCGTGGGGTTGCCATACAATTTCGTTTTCCACTATACCACTACATATTTTGACACTGCATGAAAACAAGTCGACATAGAGAGCTGAAATTTGGTACATGATTTTTTATAGTAATAACAAATAAAATTTCAAAAATGGACTAAATCGGGCAACTCCTTCTTGGTTTTGCCATATAAAAATTTATGGTTTGTACATATCCTGCGAAAACGATCAGTCGTAGACATTTTTATTGTACTAAAAACATCTTCACAATACAAAATCCTATAAAATTAACCGGTCTAGAAATATATGCGAAAACCACTTCAAAAATCAAACTTGCATAGATCGGTGACATACGAAATTTTATACGGGCATTTATTTAGGGTATCATAAAAATTGGTCTTAGACCAATTCTAGCTATTTTAGTTGTTGTAATTCAGTTCAATTTTTGGGTGTGCAATTCATTTGATTGGTTAATTTTTACATGTTTTTTCATGTAATAAACGTTTTAAAGGGCGCTCAAGGCCTGATATACAGAAATACAAAATGTTTGCCAGATGAAATAGCATATCGCTCATTCCATTGTTATAAATCAGTGGTTCGGTCTGTCCGTCCTCACGATAACTCGAGAACACGCTCACTTAGAGAGCTGCGCTTTTGCACATATGCTTTTTAAAAAAAAAGTAAAATTAGCTTCGAAAATGGGACAAATCGGGTAACTCCTTCCTAGTGTTGCCATACACGAATTTCGTTTTTCACTACAGTGTTTTCATAATTTCATAAATGGACTACATCGAAAAACCCTTTCTTGGTGTTCCCATATAAAAATTTTGGATTTTTATATATACTGTGTAAACGATCAGACCTAGACGATTTTAATGTTTTGAAAAGTTCTTCAGAATATGAAATCCTATAAAATTGGTTATACTCAATTTTTCTGGCCGACGAACTGTTCCAGAAATATATAATAAAAACCACTTCAAAAAGGAAACTTGCACAGATGGGATGACCATACGAAATTACATACGAGTATTCATAACAATTGGTCTGAGACCAATTCTATCTTTTTTACTTGCTACTTCTGTACATTGAATTTCTCCGAACTGGACGCTTTTTAAAATATCTGTAAAAACAAATTAATTATTATTTAATGATATTAATACTCAACGTCTGATCAAAAAGGCAATTATGTCTTTCACTATAATACCACAATTTTTTTTTCTCCGCATACTTTTACACACTCACTCATTTACTCAAATAATTTAGAAGTTTATTAACCCCACGACTAAGCCTACTTTGCTTCTAATTAGACTATTAACCTATATTTTTCACTTCGACAACGTGACACTTCCACTTCAAATTTAAAACTAAGGATTCATTCCATTTTGTATCACAACCTATTCGACTAATTGAAATGCACAAGTTATCAAGGGAAGATTCGAAAATTTATTTCGAATAGTAAATGAATCGATTACGGGTCCGGTTATTTGAAGCAAATTTCTGATTCCGAAATCGAATCACCATATTCGTATTGTATATATACAGTACGTTTACATGAATACTTGAGTGCTTGTCTTGTGAATCCACTTGAAACTCAAGTAGGGTTTTGGTTGAATTAATTCCAATTAGTTGACTTGAAATTTACTTGAAGTGACATTTCACCTTTGACAACTTTGCATTAAGTTCAATACAGAATTGCGGATTTTTAGATAAATATCTTAAGAAAAGTGCTAAAAATCGCAGCCTGAAGTATCAACAATAATCTTCTTCTTGATCATTTTTACCGTTTTCATATTTAGCACAAATAAAATTTTTTCAAGTACTGAAGTTGCGTTTACATGAATTTTTTCAAGTAAATCGAACAAGATTTTGTGATTTACTTGACGTAATCTTGAAGTCAGTGCGCGTTTACATGATATTTTGATTACTTGATCCCTACGTGTACTTCAAGTATTCATGTAAACGTACTGATAGATCCTATTTGTCTTCCTGGGACGTGCGTTCAAATATCATAGGATTACAACAATAAACATTAGGATAATTCCACCAATATTGCAGAAAGACGTGTTTTCACAAAAGCCCGGGAGCATTTTATCAGCCTAAAATCTGAAACTTACGAAAATGAATCATTTGCTATTCTGTTTCGTTGTATGTAATCTGTGTTTTCACATTTTTTGTCTTTATTCGTAAAAGTTTTAAAGAGAGTTTGAGTTTTTTGTTATTTGTTTTCTTCTTTCATCTCTTTTCTAGTCGTGCCCATGTAAGTTTGATGTATAAAATAATCGGAAAACTCTTCTGTCCTAATTTGTCATTAATAGTCCAGTCAAACAAGCCGAAAAAATGCAAAAGATGAGATAAAAAAAGTATTTTTATTATGGTGTTTTGCTCAGTAGTAATATTAGTTCATAAAATTTGAAGTATACAACTTTCACCCGAATTGTTAGGACTACCCCCCCCCCCCCCCACCACACCTTACCGCCCCCCCCCCCTTCTTAGCATTTCAATATTGCTTGTATAACCGAGACCTGTCCATGGCTGGGCGGTTGACAACTATTCGTGGAACACCACTAACAACCACAAGTAAACTGTAAAACTAAATTTCTAAATACGGACGGACGGACGGACAGACGGACATGCAAAAATCAAAATAACTTTTAATATTATGAATGGGTGTCCAATCCATTTTGCTCTACCATCATTATTTCGAGGTGTTACAAACGGAATGACAAACTTAGTATACCCCTTAGATTTCATCTAGGGTATAATGACAGAGTATAGTGGAGTCCCCAGATTGCATTTTCTCTTTTTACTCAAGCTTGCGCTCTAATATAACTTTTTCGCGCTTTTCACCAGAGTGGATTTCACGGAGTAGCGTCAAATTGGAACAATTCCTAATCTCACGTTGGCAGTTTCGAAAGCTTTCAACATTTGTTTCGAAATACTAGTTTCTAAGGGATGTTGCACTGATATTTGCAAAATTTAACTAACGAAAATTATTGAATTATATGATAAAAACAAAACAAATAATTTTTTATACGAAACTAAAAATATCTTGAGTATTTATATGATTTAATTTAAAAAAAATAAATAAAGTCAGGTTAGAATTAAAATATTCTTGTGTTCAATTTGGTGTATCAATGGAATATAGATGGCGGTCGTTCATTTCGCAAGTGTCCATAATAAAATGTTAATTTGTATTTTGTGATAATTCTGATCGTTCATAGCTCATTCTCGAGTAATTATAGAAATATTCTCTGTAATTTAACACCATTTAGTTAACTAAGTTATACGAATCGACAAAATGTGTTCTGTTTTGAAATATATATCAAATGTAAACACATTATAATCTGTCACACAATTTACATCTGATTCGAAAATCCGAATGAAGCTCACTCGCTATTGTGTATGCACGCTATTCTGGTAAAAGCTTACTCCACTCTACTCTGTTATTATAAACGCTCCTTTATCTTAGGCGCCTGCTTCTTCATATCTTTGAATTGTCACGATTGAACTCTACGAGGTGCTGCGAATCTCTACCTAGCTAAGCCTACTGTACTGGGCCTGATGGTATTCGGCTCCTGATCAATGATGCCAGATAGGCTTTTACTGTGCCATTCACGGAGAGAGAATTTTATAAACTAAAATGTAAGTTTTGAAAAGAGTAGAGGTTGAAACCTAAAGAGGAATGCTTTATCCAAAGATATACAAATATGAAAAAGCAACCAAAAGTTTTTGAATTTAAAGTACCAAGTTTAATGATAAAATAAATGACAAAATTATAGAATTGGAAGCGCGTAATATTTGATACCTGTAGTATATAAATATGTACAGAAATCCTATTATGCCTTTCATAATTTTGGCTTAGTTATCATGAAAATTATTCCAAGACAGATTTAGAAAAAAGGAGATTATTTTAGGGAAACTTTAAGATTTTGATCATTGTATTCCTGGCAACAGCCCACAATCTATATATTAATTGTTCTTACTTCGTATTTTAATAAAGCTTCTGAAACGCTCGTTTGAATCCCATTGATAAGATACCTGGAAGTTAACCATCTTATAATCGACCATCTTATAATCGGCCTCAATATTTCCATAATTTTGGTGAATATTAAATCGTTTCAGTAAATATTCCGAAGTCCTTCGATATGGTTTGGCATTTCAATTCGATTGTTTTTGAAAGCAGAATATTTGACCGCTGTTTAGTAAATACAGTTACGAGCGTGGCCTTAGTTCGTTATTTAAAACACAATATTTCAGATATCATTAACAAGTTCTTTCTTTTATTTAACTTCACTATTTACTTTTATAATATTTACAAACAATTATCAAATTAACTCTTAATAGTTATCGCGAGTACTGTACTTCTAATTATCGCAATAGTTTACTTCGTTCATTTCACTGTCTGAAATAAGACTTCCTCCTGGATGTGAGTAGCGCCGTATTTATACTCAACAAATTATCCTAAAACCGTCCTGAATATTCCGTTCTCCAAACCCAGTTTACTAGGATGTCACTAACCTAAAGTTGTCTCCATTTCCAATAGATGTCGCTTGTATCACTTTGTGGCGCGTAACACTGTCCCCTTCTTAAAATTGTTCGTCCCGAACAACAGGTGATCCACGGACTTGATGCTCGCAGTATTGACATAAACGGTCTAGATGAACGATTTTCCGTTTGCCTCTTGTGCCCCGCTGAATCCTGTATAGTACGTCATTAATTCTAGTCACTACTGAATGGTCCTTCCCAGTGTTGTTGTAATTTTGAGGAGCGTCCCTTACGTCGTTTCGGGTTGTACAGCCAAACAAGGTCACCAACATTAAATCCGGCTGAATTAGCACGTAAGATATAGTGGGTCTTCATCCGATCGGTATTTATTGCTAGTTTTGCTCTCGTGACCTCGTGTACATCAGCTAATCGTTGTCTAAGTTCCGATACATAATCGTCTGGTAACTTTTGTTCACCTCTGGGTGTACCAAACTTGAGGTCGCTAGGTAAACGCATCTCCTTTCCGAATATGACCTTTGCTGGAGCTTGTCCGGTTGTGTTGTGAACAGCTGATCGATAGGCCATTAGGAACATGGGAATATGTCGATCCCAATCGCGTTGGTGATAGTCGACTACTTTCTTTAGATGCTCGACCAATGTTCTGTTGAAGCCATCAGATTGTGGATGTAGAGGAGTTGTTCTGCTTTTTCTTATTCCCAGCATTTTACACATCTCTTGGAAAGTCCGTGATTCGAAATTCCGTCCTTGTTCCGAATGAAGTTCATGAGGCACACCAAATCTACTGACCCAATTCCTTATAATTTGTTCCGCCACTGCGGTTGCTTCTTGATTAGGAATTGCAAAAGCTTCAGGCCATTTACTGAAATAGTCAATTGCAATTAATATGTAACGGTTACCGTTATCTGTTTCTGGAAAAGGTCCAGCGATGTCTATGGCTATCCTTTCAAATGGGGCTCCTACATTATACTTATGCATTTCTCCTCTGCATCTGTGTGGCGGTCCTTTGCAAGAAGCACAGATAGTGCATCTGCGGCACCACTTCTCCACATCCTCTGGCATATGCAAACCAATAAAACCATTCTCGTATTTTGGAAATTGTTTTATTCACCCCCAAATGTCCTCCAGATGATCCACTGTGCATTTCTTCTAAAACGTCTTTGACCTTGGATGCTGGCACGACTGTCTGCATTCGGAATGACTCACCGTTAGTTGCTTCCCACTTGCGTTTTAATATACCACACTCAACGTGAAGCGAATACCATTGAGCCCAGTAGGTCTTCAGTTTCTCACTCCTCTCCGAGATATCTTTCCACTGTGGTCTTTCCATGTCTTCTTTCCAAGCAAGAATGGGTGATATGTCTGGGTCTTCCCTTTCTGCTATTTGCTCGTTGTCCCAACCCGTCGATGGTTCCACCGTTATCAGCTGTATAGTTGCCTTTGTTCCTGTTTCTTCCACCCGAACGCAATGTTTGCATTCAACTTTGCATGCACGTCGTGAAAGGGCGTCTGCATTTCCATGGATACGTCCTCTTCGGTGTTGGATTTCAAAGTTATAAGCATGGAGTCGCTCTATCCATCTCGCCACATGCCCTTTAGGGTTCTTAAACTGCAAAAGCCATTTAAGCGCGGCATGGTCTGTGCGGAGGATAATTTTCTGCACGTAGAAATATTCATGGAAATGTTTTGTTGAATTTACAATAGCAAGTACCTCTTTTCTTGTAGCACAATAATTTCTCTTTGATTTTGAAAGTGCTTTGCTATAATACGCTACTGGCACCTCTTGACCATCCTTCTCCTGTGAAAGCACTGCCCCGATACCTACATTGCTGGCATCCGTGTCCAATATAAAAGTTTTTCCCAACATTGGATAGTGAAGTACTGGACTTTCACAGAGATGCTGCTTCAAATTCTCAAAACTCCCGTTACATTTATCTGACCATATGAAGGGCTTTCCTTTTTCTGTAAGTTGATAAAGGCTCCTTTCTATATCTGCAAAAGCTTTCGCGAATCGCCTGTAGTAGGTAGCTAGACCAAGAAAACTCCTTAATTGATGTTTGTCCTTTGGAATTGGCCAATTTTTGACAGCTGTTATCTTTTCTGGATCAGTTCTTACGCCTTGTGATGAAACTATGTGGCCCAAATATTTTACTTCACTTTTAAATAAAGCGCATTTATTCGTATTGAGCTTCAGTTGCGCATCTCTCAGTTTTTGAAGTACGTCCCGTAAATTGTTTTTATGTTCCTCGAATGTCCTTCCGATTACTATTATGTGATCTAGGTAGACCAGACATGTTTTCAATGTTAATCCTCGTAAAACATATTCCATGAGTCGTTCGAATGTGGCTGGAGCATTACATAATCCAAATGGCATAACTCTGAATTGACATAAGCCACTCCCAACTGAGAAAGCAGTTTTCTCTCGGTCCTCGGGATGTATTTCCACTTGCCAGTAACCACTCTTCAAGTCCAGGGTGGAAAACCATTGTGCTCCGGAAAGAGTGTCTAGTGTGTGATCAACCCTTGGTAATGGATAGCTATCCTTTTTCGTTACGTTATTTAGCTGCCGGTAGTCTACACAGAATCGGGTGCTGCCATCCTTTTTCCTAACCAGAACAACTGGCGTTGTCCAAGGGCAGTTAGATTCTTCTATTATGCCTTGTTCCTTCATGGAGTTTTCATATCTGCAACTTCTGATTGTTTCGCTAATGGTAGTCTTCGTGGTATCTGCCGAATGGGCCTAGAATCTCCTGTATTGATCCGATGCTGGACAAGATTTGTTTTACCAAAATCTTCATCATTCATTGCAAATAATTCCGAAAATACATCGATCACCTCTTTGGCATTGCTGTTCACTTAAGGCACTAGATGAAAGAAGTTTCTGAACCTGTTGAGTAGTAGTAGGTATAGGTATTGCTTCCTTAATATTACTACCATTCTTCAAATTAACAATCTGATAAACGGGTTCACAATTTCCAATTATAGCACCTTCTTTTAGTTGTACCTCATTTTCGGATGTGTTGAGCACTCTGACTGGAATTAATGTTGCAGCTCCTGCTTTAACTAAAGTCTTACCTGCAATAATGTTCGATGTAACTTTTGTAGGGTTAGGTTCCAACAAATAGAATCGGCAGGTCCCGATGTCATCAGTAAGCTTTGTCCATACTAACGTCTCCGAGAATGCAGAGAGTAATATTCTCACAGGCCATCGTCCTTATTTTTGCATGATAATCTCTTCCTCATCCTAGTCTTATAAGAATTTCCATGTTGCCATATTTGAGTATCCGTTCTCCGACATCTAAATTTATTTTATTTGTGGTCATAAAGTCTACTCCAAGTATGCATTCATCCGTTATGTCTGAAACTAGGAAAGTGTGAGGAAATAGTAGTTCGCCTAGTTGAATATCCAAACTTATTTCTCCAAAAACTTGTGCTGCTGCTCCAGTTGCTGTTCTTAGTAAATATTTGGTGGTATTGTGAAGCCATTTGTTTTTGACAATATCCGCTCTAATAATTGATCTTGAAGCTCCAGTGTCGATAGTGACAGCGCAGTCATTTTTTCCTACACTTCCATATAAAACAAGACTGCTATTGTTTCTCTGCAACTGGGCTATCTGAATGATGACTTCGTGGCTGTCGACCCTACTCACAAACTTCTGCCCCCCGAAGTTGGTTTTTACATGTTTTCCGACTGCTGAACAGGGGAGCTGATGCGACTAGTCGCTGTTTGATTTCTAGTCTCTCCCCGAATAGCTTGCTCCCTGGCTCGACATCTTTGGCATTCTGTTCTGTACTCCGCTTCTGGTGATTCCATTCGACGGCGTTTTCTGCAGTTCCTTTGGAGGTGTCCTGGTCTATTACAATTCCAGCATCGCAGATTACCACGTGAAAATTGCTCTGTGATGGCTTCATTCTGTTGCAAGTACATTCCTGCACCGAAATATCTGTCACCCGTACTGCACTTCGAGAAGCTTGCCTGGCAGATTCATACGCTAATGCATAGGCTAGTGCTTCTGCTGTTGATTTCTTTCCTGCTAGCCTTAACGCTTGTTGTAAATTTTGATCTGCAATAGCGTTCACAAATGCTTCTGTTGCCACTTCATTAAGGAAATCCGCATTTACGGTAGAGTATGAAAGATAAGCTAATCTTTCCACATCAGCCTTCAGTTGTTGTAGTGACTCTCCATGCTTTTGAGTAGTGTTGCGTAACTGCAGGCGATATACTTGCTGCATGTGCTCATCTCCATATCGTAATTCTATCGCCTGTACTAGTTAAATGTAATCACGTTGCTTTTCAATCTGTATAATTTGCAGGAACTCTGACGCAGGACCGCGAAGGGCTAATACCAGAGCTCTAGCTTTGTCTGCATCGCTCCGTCCATTTACTTCGGAAGCTGCCTCGAATTGTCTCCTGAAAATATGCCACGAACTTTGTCCATCAAATATTGGAGACTTCATTCTGCCTGTACCGGATATTGCAATTCCTTCGTGTCGAGGTTGTCGATGCTTCATCCTCTCCAAATCTGCTTTAAAGTTATCGAGCTGCTCCGTGACATTTTGTTGTACTTCCGACACTTCTTGTTTAACTTCCGACACTTGTTGCTAAACTTCCAACACTTCCTGCTGGATTTCTTCAATTTTCACATTTTGTGTGTCTAATGTATTTCTCAGAAAATTCTTCTGTTCCTCCAAACAAGTTTCTAGACAATTCTGTAAAGAAATCTTTTGTTCATCCCAACGGGATTCCAGAGAATTCTTTTGTTCGTCCAAACGGGTTTCCAGAGAAATCTTTTGTTCCTCAAAAGCATTCTTTTGTTCCTCCATCGGTTTTTTTCTGCTCATCTAAACGTGATTCCAGAGAATTCTTTTGTTCCTCCAGAGATTTCTTCTGCTCATCTAAACGGGATTCCAGAGAATTCTTTTGTTCCTCTAGAGATTTCTTCTGCTCATCTAAACGGGATTCGAGAGACTTCTTTTGTTCCTTTTGTTCCTCAAAAGCACTCTTTTGTTCCTCAAAAGCACTCTTTTGTTCCTCAAAAGCATTCTTTTGTTCCTCAAAAGCATTCTTTTGTTCCTCAAAAGCATTCTTTTGTTCCTCAAAAGCATTCTTTTGTTCCTCCAGAGATTTCTTCTGCTCATCTAAACGGGATTCCAGAGAATTCTTTTGTTCCTCAAGAGCATTTTTCACCTGCAGGGTTAAAAGCTCCATTTTGGTCATTAATGTACCCAAAAGCTTTTCTATGTTCATCGCAGGCTCTTCTTCAGTTTCTGGTTCTTCCTCGAAAACGTATGTCTCAGGATTCTTTTCTTCCCCTATCAAAGCTTGTCTAATTCGCTCGACTAGAACATTCTTTAGACCTATCGTTTGCAATGACCACTTCCCCAACTCCACTTTCAATTCCTGTATACGAAGCTCCTCTAGTTTACGTCCCATTCTTGCGCGATTTCACAAAATTAATCACTCTTTGAATTTCAAAGTCAAATGCCACCACTTTATTTCGCGATTTTATTTTACTTATGACACCAGTTGTTACGAGCGTGGCCTTAGTTCGTTATATAAAACACAATATTTCAGATATCATTAACAAGTTCTTTCTTTTATTTAACTTCACTATTTACTTTTATAACATTTACAAACAATTATCAAATCAACTCTTTATAGTTATCGCTAGTACTGTACTTCTAATTATCGCAATAGTTTACTTCGTTCATTTCACTGTCTGAAATAAGACTTCCTCCTGGATGTGAGTAGCGCCGTATTTATACTCAACAAATTATCCTAGAACCTTCCTGAATATTCCGTTCTCCAGACTCAGTTTACTAGGATGTCACTAACCTAAAGTTGCCTCCATTTCCAATAGATGTCGCTTGTATCACTTTGTGGCGCGTAACAAAACTTTTCTACTCCAAGAAAAAGTTATTTTTCCTGCTTTCTTTCTCAGTGTTATCGTTGATTTTCTAGCTTTTAATTTCAGTCTATTCACATTATTGCAGAAGACATATTCCTCGATTTTTTTTACTCGTTACAATCCTTGACTGTCCCGCAGAAATGCTGTAGATAGGAATCTATGTTACATTTATAGCGAATTGAGTATTAATAAATACTTCTAAAACCCAATTGATATCAAACTGAAAAAATAATAAAACAAGGCGACAAGCTTAAGAAACAACAATTTTGGCGCAGCCGGTAGGATCCAGGAAGTTATATAAATTCAAACGCTTGAAAAACCTTGATCCTCGAATTTACATAAACGAGTGCATAAGAGCGCATTATTTTTGAATCTGGCACACAAAACCGAGACGTTGGGCATTTCTAACAACATCCATTGACATCAGTAACAACAATAAAAGGTATCCATTTTTTGTCTTGAAAGATACCAACATCAAACAACAATAAAAGGAAAGAAGCCCAAATATAATACAGCATCATATCTGCATAGCGGAAAAAACGTTAACATCTTTTCTCTTCTCTTCAACTAAAGTGAAGTAAAAGTAAGTTAACAAAAAATTTTAAAAAGACGCATCAATTTTGTAGCAAAATTACTTTAGTAGCAAAATTATTTTAAACTAATAAAAAAAAATTTAATAAAAAATAAATAAAGAAATAAATACCGTAGTCACAGCGATATATGTGCATGTACATAAGCAACAAAAAACAGTAGAAACATTTTTTTTAATTAATCATTCTAATTTCTTCGGTTATTATACGGAATTAGATAAACTACCTAATCTCTCTTTCCTTCTCTCTCAATAATCACGTAAAACTCGAAGTTTTGGCTTTCATGCCAAGACCTGATCAAAGTTCTCCTGGCTCAGATTTTGAGGCAGCAATAAGCTCCTTGTCGTTTGACAACACAATTCCTCCAGACAGCCCAACAGTGGAGCGAAATTCACCCCAAAGCAGACCATCCATTAATTGGTATCGCGAGCATCGCTCAGGTAAATGCTTCAGAGGGCACAGTCTTATTAATTGTCTCGCAAGAAATAATAGTTTAGGCGCCCTAGTATCCAAGCAAGCGTTGGCCACACCAAGTTCGAGTATAAACACTCAAATCACTTCCAGCATAGAAAAACCAAGTAAAATAGACAAAATGTCGGTAAACTAAGAAAAAGTAGTAAAACTGACGGCACAAATGGTGCCTTTGTTCTCTGGGGAAATTAGCGCGCAAATTCTTACAGAATTACAGACTTTTATAGGCTGTTGTAAGCAAGTGCAACAGTGTCTAGGGGAAGAGGAAAGGAAAGCCTTCATGCAGACTTTCCCCACCAGATTGAGAGGAAACGCATATCAATTAATAGCGTCCAGCTCTCTCACAAAATTTGAAGAAGTCGAACAACTGCTTTACCGAACGTATGTACCTCGTGAAACATACCATGAACTAATAAACAAGTTAACTACTTGCCGGCAATATCCGCCAGAATCATTTAGTTCATTTACAAATAGATTAAAAATTCTTTTAATTCAATGCAACGAGGCAGCACAAAGTAAATACGGATTTGAAAATTTTAAAGTAGTAAAGCAGCAAATAGAAGATTTTGCTATGGCTTCCATAAAGAGTGGTGCAACTAATCCCCATCTAAGCGCCTATTTACTCACATTGAATGAAAATTCTTTGGAAACTCTCATCCAAAAGGCACTAGATATGGAAAGGTTGCCGCAAGGACTCTTTTTCATTCCACAACCAACAAACTATATCCCTAACCCAACAAACTCTTTCCAAGTGGACCATTTTCTAAGACCTAATATCCCAAATTTCTCTAATACCAACGGTTATCCCATACCTGAGAGTATAAATTTGTCTTCCTACCCTTACACAAAGGAATTCGGAAGACATAACATAAAAACTGAAATTGGTATACCCCCAATAACGGAACCACCAAAGGAAACTTCAGTATCCTTTAGTACCGACGGAAACCAAGAAAATTATTAGCGCTCTCCTCAAACAAACATAACAAGAAAATCGTTAGGAAGTCCACCTCCAAACAGGAAATCGTTTTACGAGCAAGCAGAAAAAAATACGATAAACACAAATTGCTGTTAAACGAGATCACCTGCAGCTACTGCAATTATAAAGGGCACACGTATGACGAGTGCCTAAAACGTAAGAATACTCTTTATTTTAATAACTGCAGAGTGAAGGGCTATGATGCCCAATATTTTAAACAGGACATTAAGGCACCCGAACATGCAAGCTCTAAAAGCAATGCTCGGTGGGGCTCTGCAGATAGGGAACAAAGATTTAACCACATACATAATATGTGCGACTTCTGAGGTGTCCACATGTCAGCAGAAAAAACAATGGGAGGCCACACATTCGGGAAACGGCATATTGTCGCCGAAAAATCCCCGGCTCGACATTAAATAAAACTGCGCAAATTAGCAATTTAAATCACGGGCACCAGATAACAAAAGTGCCCTGCCTCCAATGGAAGAAACTCTGAACACCTCAAAAGAAGATGAAAGTAGGCAATATGAAGTAGTACTTCAGAGATCCAATAGAATACCCCCTCGATCTCAAATGATACTGAGCATACCGTTACAAATAGACCAAGAAATGATCTGTTTGTCTCAGGAGATCCAAGAAGGAGTATTTGTCGCAAATTGCCTAGTTAGTCCTCATAAAAGCTTCATACCGTTATCCGTTCTTAATGTAATCACGGAACCAGTATTCCTAAGGAACTTAACGCTTACTCTAGTTCCAAGTAATTACTATAACATACAGTATCTCCATGTACCTTTGGACGACGTAAATACCCAAAGTATTCATAAAAAGGGTGATCCACCTTTCCTACGTGTACAAAACAAAAGCGAACACAACGTCAAAAAAGACAAATTAAAAATTAATTTCAACCCACATTTTCTTCGTGCACAAAACAAAAGCACACACAACGTTAAAAAAGACACTTTAACATTTAATTCCAATTCATATTTTCTTCGTGCACAAAACAAAAGCACACACAATGTCAAAAACGACAAATTAAAGTTTAATTCCAATCCATATTCAAGAAACGTAAACCATATTAAAAGCTATAACCCAGACAGACTTGTGGCTTTACGTAAAGAATTACTGTTGGATGAAAATTTAAATCGCGAAGAAGAAAAATCAATTCTTGAGTTATGCTATAAGTATAACGATCTTTTTTATTTAAAGGGAGATAAGCTCACGTGCACTAACACCAAAGCATACCATCGCCATACTACACAATCAGCCACCCATAAATCAAAAGATGTATAGACTTCCAGAAACACATCGGGCAGTCATAAATGAGCAAATTAAGGAAATGTTGGACAACGACATAATCCAATAAAGTAAAAGCCCGTGGAATTCTCCATTGCTGGTAGTCCCCAAGAAAGCTGGGCCCGACGGCAATAAACGTTGACGAGTAGTAGTAGATTTCCGTAAAGTTAACGAGAAATCTATAGGGGATGCCTTTCCATTACCCAGGATAGAGGATATACTGGATCAGCTTGGGCATTCGCGGTATTTTACTACACTTGACCTTGCAAGCGGATATCACCAAGTACTGGTTGACCCAAGGGATAGACCAAAAACTGCGTTTAGTACCTCTTGCGGGCATTATGAATTTAAGAGAATGCCATTTGGGCTGAAAGGCGCACCTGCGACTTTTCAGCGCCTGATGAATTATATTCTAACGGGTCTGCAAGGATTAGAATGCTTTGTCTATCTCTGTGATATTGTAATATATGGAAAAAATTTACAAGATCATAACGAGAAACTAGCTTAAGTATTCGACAGACTTCGAGCCCATTGTTATGATATTCACATATCATAACTATACCTATATATCATAGCTTGCATATAACCCATTTCAAGTGCATACAATTTTCTTCGATTTCATTTCATATCACTTGAAATGAAATCCCTGACATCCACTTGGATATGTCAGCATAAAATTATATTTTTCCAAACATAAAGTCACATAAATTGTAGACTTTATTGCAAGCAATATCCTTTTCGCCCTCTTATGTAAACACACGCCACAAGTAGTGTATCAGATAACACGCCTCGCTTATCACCAAAACATACCACGTGATCATCGCGATCGTGGGAAGTTTTGATGATGGTGCGATGTGTTAATCTTGACTGCGAATATAAAAAGAAATGCACAAGGAAGAAAATGGGCAGTCTTGGGTAAAGTCGCGACAATTTCAGATCGAAAGTATATCGTGCGTTGGTTCTGAGGAAGAAATAATTTCTCTAAAAATAAATTCTCATAGCTTACAAGTATTTTATCTCTAATCAAGAAATTTTTACTGAAAATATTTTTATTTAAATAAAATTTACAAGTGTCTTATCTCCAATCGAGAAATTTTTACTAAAAATATATTTTTCTTTTATTAAATAAGAAAGAAAAAAGAATTCGTCTTGTATTTTGAAATTCTCAGACCAAACCTAGGACCCCGCTGTGCTCTCTTCTCCCTCGAAAAACGGGAAAGCACGGAGCACAGTCGTAACACTGGTGGCAGCGGTGAAGATTCTCTTGTGTGAATATATTCGCCAAACAAGTTATACAGTGCTAATAATAATTTAATTTTCTAAAAAGCCTCCTACGTAAATTTTTTAAAGTCTCTCCGAGCAAGAACAAATTCTAACATAATAAAAAGGAAACTTTTATTAAAAACAGGGTGCGATTCCGTTAATCTACAATTCCTTAAATATAATTTTCTAACAAGCCTCCAACGTAAAATTTTTAAAGTCTCTCTGAGCAAGTTTTTTGTTAAAACAAATTCTAAAATAATAAAAAGGAAACTTTTATTAAAAACACGGTGCGATTCCGTTAATATATGATTCTTTAAAATAATTTTCTCAAAAACACAGCACGAATCCGTTAATAAAATTTTTTTTTTTTTTTTAAATAATAAAAGATTTTGAAAAATACATGATATAAAATTGAATTCCAAAAACTTTCTACCAACCAATTCAGAAATAATAAATAAAAAAAACAAAACAAAACAAGTAGAAATCAACAAATTACTAATAAATTCTGGTAAAGTGAAAGAAAAAATTTTAATTAATAAATAATAAAAGTTGAATAAATTCTGGGTTTCACTAACCTTCCCGAAAACAAAAAGAAAAAGGTTAAACAGTGCAAAAAAAAAAGTAAAATGAAACACAACAACAACAAAAATTAGAGCAGAAATACGTGGACGAGGACAGAAGAAGAAGTATAGCGTCCGAAGGAAGAATATACAATTTTCACCATCAACTCTACTCCTGTTTGAAGAAACAAAAGTATAACCAGCATCTCTCCAAGTAAGGTGTCAGTTTAATTATCTCGTGAATTTCATTTAGTTATGTAAATTAATACTATATATATTATTCCTGAAACAAACAAAAAATATAATAATAATTCACACGAAGTTAGTATCATAGTATCATACATACACAACAAAAATTATCTCTTTCTTTTTAAGATCTCTAAATTACTAGAGATAACTTCTGTAGTGTAAAACCGAAAATTTAAATTGCTTGTGGTAATTAATTTTGTAATTGTGCGTGCTAAAAGTGAAAGCAAGGGTTTGATCCCTGGTTCTACCAATTATTTTGATCACAATTTCATTCTGCTCGTACATGCGAAGTACAAGTGTGTGCAAAACAGTTTTGTTATCAAGCGAATTTTTTTTTCTTTCTCTTTGACTTATCATAGTGGTCCGAATTTTGATCACTTTGCTCCATTTTAATGGGCAATGACCTTATATTTAACTTCTACATAGCTCAAGTTTGAGCCCTGTTCTTCTTAATAACATTTTGCTACAATTTCATCGAGAAATGCGAAGTACAAATGAATTTAAGATAACCTTATTATGTAACAAAAAAAACAAACACATCTTTTACTTAACCCAAGGACCGTAAAAGGGCCTAACTTTTAATCATTTCCTTTTGCTTTAAGGCATCTCAGTAGTTACGCTATGCCGGTTCTGGCCCACTTTTTCCATACAAAAAGTGTCCGGAAAATTCCAACTATTTTGGTGGTTGTGGATCGGATTCTGGACCACTGGGGGATTCCGTCTAGTGGTCTATGTCACAGGGCCTGCCTGGGGGAATTCCTTCCTACCGTCTGGCTGACCAGGGGATGATATGAACTGATAAGCTGATCCCCGTCAGCTGTTCAAGCTCTTGCCTTGCCTGATTTTGTTAATAAATTGAGGTATGGTGAGCAATTTTGAGGTGGTTCTGAGGTCGCTTTTGTACTGAAAATTTGGCATCTTGTGAAAGGGCGGAAAGCTTTATTAGTGAAGGTTGCTGATTAAGTTTGATCTGGTCTTGGAGGCTACAATTTGACCTTGAGCTGCCCCCTCCTGTGTCTGGGTACTGAAGGGTGAGAGCTTTAGTGGCAATATCTGATACTATGACTAGGACTGTCTGGGGTGTGTTGGACTGGGCTACGTTACCTGTACCAATGCTTGGGTAGAATGTGTGCGGCTTAAGTAATGATGTGAAATACCCTAAGCGAATTTATATCGGGGACTGTATACTTGTCAGCTTGAGTTTGGTTTCAGTTGTTTTCTTTCGTATGAGTGCCTGTGGTATGTTGGGCTGGGCTACTTGGTGGCTGAGGAAACGTTACCTAGGGGTGTGTGTGGATGTGTGCAGCTGGTGGATAAGAAATGTTATGAAATTAGTGTAATTAGTATTAGTAATAATTCAAGTTAACCCTACAATATGCCAATAGATTCTAGAAGGTGTTAGTGGGGTCTTAGTTCTAGAGGTGGACAAAATTTTCTTCAGAAATCCTCCACGGGCAATGGGTTTCGAGATATTAGCGATCTTATCTTTGCTGGTATAATTAATAGTAGTAATAATTCAAGTTAGCCCTAGGATATTTTTTGTTCATGCCAATAGTATTAGTACTAGGGGGATACAATTTTCATCAGAAATCCTCTATGGTTCGAGATATTAGCGATCTTACCTTCTCAGGTGATATATCTAAAAATAGATCAGGTTAAGCTGGTTTGGGGATGAATGTAGGTAGATATGTTGACTTAGATATGTAATGGAAATTAGTAAATGCCTAATTTTGCTCTTCAGGTGTAACACTTCTAATTTGATTCTTTTCATAAACAAATTATCTCAGTTCAGTAAAGTAAACACATTCGCGGTCGAATAATGTAAACAAATTCGCACAGTAGCCGAGTAAAGTAAACAAATTGGGCGATTTATGAAAGATTCCTAATTTCTTTAGCTGAAAACAACAACAACTGATATTAATCTGTAGGATATGATATCTTAGATGAGCAGTGGAAGTTATAATTGAAAATTTCTTTTGCTGAAAAAACAACAACAACAACTATAACGTAAGTTGGGGATTAAAAATCTCTTATAAACAAGACGGATCATGCTATGATATTCGATATCTATATCTCTTTGTGTGTGTGTGTGTGTGTGTGTGTGTGTGTGTGTGTGTGTGTGTGTGTGTGTGTGTGTGTGTGTGTGTGTGTGTGTGTGTGTGTGTGTGTGTGTGTGTGTGTGTGTGTGTGTGTGTGTGTGTGTGTGTGTGTGTGTGTGTGTGTGTGTGTGTGTGTGTGTGTGTGTGTGTGTGTGTGTGTGTGTGTGTGTGTGTGTGTGTGTGTGTGTGTGTGTGTGTGTGTGTGTGTGTGTGTGTGTGTGTGTGTGTGTGTGTGTGTGTGTGTGTGTGTGTGTGTGTGTGTGTGTGTGTGTGTGTGTGTGTGTGTGTGTGTGTGTGTGTGTGTGTGTGTGTGTGTGTGTGTGTGTGTGTGTGTGTGTGTGTGTGTGTGTGTGTGTGTGTGTGTGTGTGTGTGTGTGTGTGTGTGTGTGTGTGTGTGTGTGTGTGTGTGTGTGTGTGTGTGTGTGTGTGTGTGTGTGTGTGTGTGTGTGTGTGTGTGTGTGTGTGTGTGTGTGTGTGTGTGTGTGTGTGTGTGTGTGTGTGTGTGTGTGTGTGTGTGTGTGTGTGTGTGTGTGTGTGTGTGTGTGTGTGTGTGTGTGTGTGTGTGTGTGTGTGTGTGTGTGTGTGTGTGTGTGTGTGTGTGTGTGTGTGTGTGTGTGTGTGTGTGTGTGTGTGTGTGTGTGTGTGTGTGTGTGTGTGTGTGTGTGTGTGTGTGTGTGTGTGTGTGTGTGTGTGTGTGTGTGTGTGTGTGTGTGTGTGTGTGTGTGTGTGTGTGTGTGTGTGTGTGTGTGTGTGTGTGTGTGTGTGTGTGTGTGTGTGTGTGTGTGTATGTGTGTGTGTGTGTGTGTGTGTGTGTGTGTGTGTGTGTGTGTGTGTGTGTGTGTTTGTGTGTGGGTGTGTCTGTGTCTGTGTGTGGGTGGGTGCGGATGTGTGTGTATTGAAAAATCTTAAGTTTTATGAAAAATTGTTTTTTATTTTCAATAAAATTTATTTTTGGGCAGGTTAAATTTAAAGCTTTGATCTCCTATGATATAAATTTTTGGGCAGATTAAATTTGAAGCTTTGATCACCTATGATATCAATGTAGGTTGATACTAATATAATATGATATGTTGATTTAGATGAGTAGTGAAAGTTTTATTGGTATAGTAAAAGACTTTGCATCAAAATTTTGGTGATAATGTGTAATGGCATGACCAGTGTTGCTACACGAAATCTTTCTAGAGGAACTTGTTAACCTAGCCTGAAAGTGGTTTGAGCAGCCACATCTGAAAGATTACATATTATCATTAGCTTGAGAGTGGGTTAATTAAAAGCATTAACGAGCTATCATATTAATGTAGGATGATATGCCGACTTAGATGGGTAATATAAATTAGTAATATAACTTCTTGCTTAAACAAATACATTCGAATAAAATAAACAAATTGATTTTTGCTTTTTGTGTCTGGGGCTGGTGAGCATTGGAAGGTAGCAGAGTTATTTACCATGATATCATAGTTCACATGAAGTTGATAAGAATATGATATTTTTATCTTCATACTATTGGGACAGTCGACTCGTTTTTGGATGAAAAACTTTCTTCTTTATTTCTGGAAAGCATCGATTTCATAGATGTAGACTGAGCCTTATATGAATATTCTTTACTCCTTTCATCCGCAGGCTTTAGAAGGTTTGTAGTGTCCTTAGAGCTCATGTTGAAATTATTGCGTAATTAGCTTCCCAAGAAACAGTGATCTGTTTGGGTAAAGAGCGAAATATCAATTGAAAAAACAAGTTATGAAACTACTATTTATATGTATTTGGCACATTGTCTTGACCTCTGACGCCACCTTAACCTTTGAAACCGAAAGTGTCTGCTCTTGGGTTCACTTGGATGATGAGTATTGCAAGTTGTATGGGAGATTATAATCAGCTGTGAGTAAACTGTAAAGAAGAAGATTTCTAGTAACAGTATGTTCCATACATAATGTTACAGGTGGAAGAAAATTTTATAAGAATTTGGTAACTGCATTTCCTTATAAACCTTATATAAATTCATATGTGACCAAACCGAGCTATAGATTTTTGTTCTAGATGAATGCACATTATATAATATCTGAAAATAGATAGCAGGAAAATGAAAGGCTATAAGAATTTGGTTGCAGTATATTCTATACAAAATCTAATAACCATAAGAAAATTTTATAAGAATCTGGTACCATGTTCAGTTCACAATTTAAAAAGTAGAAGAAAATTGTATAAGAATCTGGTAATAGTATGTTCCGTACAAAATCTAACAAGCGAAAGAAAATTTTATAAGAATCTGGTAAGAATCCGGACACAGTATGTTCCATACAAAATCTAACAGGCAGAAGAAAATTTTATTAGAATCTTGTAACAGTATGTTCCAAAGAAAAATCCAAGATTTTATGCGTTTTCTGATGTGTAAGCCTTATATAAATCCATATGTTCTATATAAAAAATTGGTATATAAATATCTGTTAAAAAATTAGTTAGGGTATATAGTGATTTTAATTCATATCCCCAAAACGGTGCCGAGAACCAAAATCCAAAATCTACTAGGTAGCAGACAATTTTATAAGAATCTGGTATGTTCTATACAAAATCTAAAAGGGGAAGGGAAAATTGCACGAGAGTTTGGTTAGTGGTTAATGTATTCCCGAATGCTGAACTGTTAAGATGGATATTGAGGAGGTTTTAGGAGAATATAATAACATTTTACTCGATGAGCATAAGAAACAAATTCAAGAATGCTATAACTTTTTTAAAATTATATGAAAATATTGAAAAAGTCGAGTCAAAGTTTGGTGAACACTATATAAGCTGCTCTTGGTCAAGAGATGATTCAATGGATGGACCAGATACATGTGAATGTTGTGGTGTTGCTAGTTGTGAAGCTATATAAATTCTACCAAACATTGACAAAAGTAATTACGAGGTATGCCTTAAAAAGTGCGATTTAACTTAGCACTAGAAATTCTCATTTTGTATACTTGGAGAGCTCATAAAGGTTCATGTAAACTTACACTGAATGCAGATATTGATATCAACAACAGAGTCATCAAACACAGGAAATTTTGATTACATACAGCTCTGTACCATAAGATTATAAGAATTGGTACTTTTTAATTTTTAATAAATGATATTTTATATATGGCCTTCTTTTTATTAAATTTCCCATACTAAGTCCGGAACTCCCGAATAATGTTTGACCACTACAACGGGTGGTGGTGGCGGTGGCGGTAGGTGGTGGGTGGTGGTGGTGGGGGTGCTGGTATTGGTTGTGGTGGTGGGTGCCTGGTCTTGGATGGCGCTTGAAACGGATATTTGACGCGTGGTCTCAATTTGACGCTGACCTCTGACGTCACCTTGACCTATGAGGCCAACCGGAGGTGGGGTCAGATAACAGCTTAATAGCTTTTAAAACAGCTCTGATAACAGCTTAACAGCTTTTCAATCAGCTCTGATAACAGATTAACAGCTTTTCAATCAGCTCTGATAACAGCTTTTAAACAGCTCTGATAACAACTTAACAGCTTTTAAAACAGCTCTGATAACAGCTGAACAGCTTTTCAAACAGCTCTGATAACAGCTTAACAGCTTATAAAACAGCTCTGATAACAGCTTAGCAGCTTTTAAAACGGCTCTGATAACAGCTTAACAGCTTTTCAAACAGCTCTGATAACAGGTTAACAGCTTTTAAACAGCTCAGATAACAGTCTAACAGCTTTTAAAACAGCTCCGATAACAGCTTAACAGCTTTTAAAACAGGTCTGATGACAGCTTAACAGCTTATAAAACAGGTCTGATAACAGGTTAACAGCTTTTAAAACGGCTCTGATAACAGCTTAACAGCTTATCAAACAGGACTGATAACAGCTTAGCAGCTTTTAAAACAGCTCTGATAACAGCTTAACAGCTTTTCAAACAGCTCTGATAACAGCTTAACAGCTTTTAAACAGCTCTGATAACAGCTTAACAGCTTTTAAAACAGCTCTGATAACAGCTTAACAGCTTCTCAAACAGGTCTGATAACAGCTTAACAGCTTTAAAAGACAGCTCTGATAACAGCTTAACAGCTTTTAAAACAGGTCTGGCAACAACTTAACAGCTTTTAAAACAGCTCTGATAACAACTTAACAGCTTTTAAAACAGGTCTGATAACAGCTTAACAGCTTTTAAAACAGGTCTGATAACAGCTTATAAAGCAGGTCTGATAACAGCTTAACAGCTTTTCAAACAGCTCTGATAACAGCTTATCAGCTTTTAAACAGCTCTGATAACAGCTTAACAGCTTTTAAAACAGCTCTGATAACAGCTTGACAGCATTTCAAACAGCTCTGATAACAGCTTAACAGCTTTCAAACAGCTCTGATAACAGCTTAACAGCTTTTAATACAGCTCTGATAACAGCTTAACAGCTCTTAAAACAGGTCTGATAACAGCTTAACAGCTTATAAAACAGGTCTGATAACAGCTTAACAGCTTTTAAAACAGCTCTGACAACAGCTTATAAAACAGGTCTTATAACAGCCTAACAGCTTCTAAAACAGCTCTGATAACAGCTTAACACCTTTCAAACAGCTCTGATAACAGCTTAACAGCTTTTAAAACAGCTCTGATAACAGCTTAACAGCTTTTCAAACAGGTCTGATAACAGCTTAACAGCTTTTCAAACAGGTCTGATAACAGCTTAACAGCTTTTAAAACAGCTCTGATAACAGCTTAACAGCTTAACAGCTTTTAAAACAGCTCTGATAACAGCTTAACTGCTTATAAAACAGATCTTATAACAGCTTAACAGCTTTTAAAACAGCTCTGATAACAGCTTAACAGCTTTTAAAACAGCTCTGATAACAGCTTAACAGCTTTTCAAACAGCTCCGATAACAGCTTAACAGCTTTTAAACAGCTCTGATAACAGCTTAACAGCTTCTAAAACAGCTCTGATAACAGCTTAACAGCTTTTCAAACGGGTCTGATAACAGCTTAACAGCTTTTAAAACAGCTCTGATAACAGCTTAACAGCTTTTCAAACAGTTCTGATAACAGCTTAGCAGCTTTTTAAACAGGTCTTATAACAACTTAACAGCTTTTAAAACAGCTCCGATAACAGCTTAACAGCTTTTCAACAGCTCTGATAACAGCTTAACAGCTTTTCAAACAGGTCTGATAACAACTTAACAGCTTTTCAAACAGATCTTATAACAGCTTAACAGCTTTTAAACAGCTCTGATAACAGCTTAACAGGTTCTAAAATAGCTCTGATAACAGCTTAACAGCTTTTCAAACGGGTCTGATAACAGCTTAACAGCTTTTAAAACAGCTCTGATAACAGCTTAACAGCTTTTCAAACAGGTCTGATAACAGCTTAACAGCTTTTCAAACAGGTCTGATAACAGCTTAACAGCTTTTAAAACAGCTCTGATAACAGCTTAACAGCTTTTAAAACAGCTCTGATAACAGCTTAACTGCTTATAAAACAGGTCTTATAACAGCTTAACAGCTTTTAAAACAGCTCTGATAACAGCTTAACAGCTTTTAAAACAGCTCTGATAACAGCTTAACAGCTTTTCAAACAGCTCTGATAACAGCTTAGCAGCTTTTAAAACAGGTCTTATAACAGCTTAACATCTTTTAAAACAGCTCTGATAATACCTTAACAGCTCCTAAACAGCTCTGATAACAGCTTAACAGCTTTTCAAACAGGTCTGATAACAACTTAACAGCTTTTCAAACAGCTCTGATAGCAGCTTAACAGCTTTTAAAACAGGTCTGGTAACAGCTTATCAGCTTATAAAACAGCTTTTTCAGCTCTTCCACAGATAGAAGGGCAAACCCTAGAGTAATCAGCGTCAAATTGAGACCACGCGTCAAATATCCGTTTCAAGCGCCATCCAAGACCAGGCACCCACCACCACAACCAATACCACCACCCCCACCACCACCACCCACCACCCACTAACCAAACTCTCGTGCAATTTTCCCTTCCCCTTTTAGATTTTGTATAGAACATACCAGATTCTTATAAAATTGTCTGCTACCTAGTAGATTTTGGATTTTGGTTCTCAGCACCGTTTTGGGGATTTGAATTTTTTAAAATCACTATATACCCTAACTAATTTTTTAACAGATATTTATATACCAATTTTTTATATAGAACATATATATATATATATATATATTTTCTTCTACTTTTTAAATTGTGAACTGAACATGGTACCAGGCTCTTATAAAATTTTCTTATGGTTATTAGATTTTGTATAGAATATACTGCAACCAAATTCTTATAGCCTTTCATTTTCCTGCTATCTATTTTCAGATATTATATAATGTGCATTCATCTAGAACAAAAATCTATAGCTCGGTTTGGTCGCATATGAATTTATATAAGGTTTATAAGGAAATGCAGTTACCAAATTCTTATAAAATTTTCTTCCACCTGTAAGATTATGTATGGAACATACTGTTACCAGAAATCTTCTTCTTTACAGTTTACTCACAGCTAATTATAATCTCCCACACAACTTGCACTACTCATCATCCAATTGAACCCAAGAGCAGACACTTTCGGTCTTAAAGGTTAAGGTGGCGTCAGAGGTCAAGACAATGTGCCAAATACATATAAATAGTAGTTTTATAACTTGTTTTTTCAATTGATATTTTGCTCTTTACCCAAACAGATCACTGTTTCTTGGGAAGCTAATTACGCAATAATTTCAACACGAGCTCTAAGGACACTACAATCCTTCTAAAGCCTGCGGATGAAAGGAGTAAAGTAGATAAGCTATGTATGTTCTGGATCACTTTTTTATGTCTCCAGGATTTCGCCACAGATGGCGCCACCGCCTCTAGGTGGTTCGAGCCCGTTCTAAATCTAGGGTTGTGTCTTGGTTGCATTGGTTTGTGTCTTGGATACATCATTGCGCCTTGGATGCACCATGTGTTGCGCCTAAATGTAGGCTTTTGGTTTCATTGAGTCTCGACTGCGCCCTAGCGGGATTAATCGGTACTACCGAGATGTATCATTTGATTTTGACTGCACCCTAGCGGCGTTAGCCGGTACTAACAGCATGCTCCCGTACTACAGTTTTCTTAAATAGATATGTGTTGCGCCTAAATGTAGGCTTTTGGTTTCATTGAGTCTCGACTGCGCCCTAGCGGGATTAATCGGTACTACCGGGATGTATCATTTGATCTTGACTGCACCCTAGCGGCATTAGCCGGTACTAACAGCATGCTCCCGTACTACGGTTTTCTTAAATAGATATGTGGTGCGCCTAAATGTAGGCTTTTGGTTTCATTGCGTCTCGACTGCGCCTTAGCGGGATTAATCGGTACTACCGGGATGTGTCATTTGATCTTGACTGCGCCCTAGCGGCATTAGAAGGTACTACAAGCATGCTCCCGTACTACGGTTTTCTTAAATACATACATAGGTGCGCCTAAGTGTAGGCTTTTGGTTTTGAACTAATATTAGTAATAATTAAAGTTAACGCTAGGAAATTTTTGTTCATGCCAATGGATTCTAGATGGTTGGGGTGGGGGTATTACGGGGAATGAAATTTTCATCAGAAATCTTCTACGCGCCATTTCTTGTGTAAGGTACCCTAGTGGTGTTAGCCGGAACTACCAGCATGCCTTGATTTTACTGTTTTCTTTTATTAGCGGGAGAGTTCTAGATATCGGCATGACGTCATCATGGTTTTGTTGCACCTAAATAAGTTTTCTTAGCAGGGAAGTTGTAGATATCAGTATTATTCGAATTTCACAACATGACATCACCATGAACAGATTCTAGACGATGTCAGTGAGGGTTCTGGGGTATGTGTGTATTGAAAAGTCTTATGTTTTATAAACACTTGTTTTTATTTCCAATAAAATTTCTTATTATAAAAGTATTTCTTATAGCACATTGTCCAATATGAACTTGGCAAGATGGCGCATTTCTGTTAATCTCTATTAGTTTTCCACAGTTGTATTCATCTTCAACGTTAATAATGATTTCACCCTCTCCAACTATCTTCTGCACCCAATGAACTTTTTCAGCTCCCTTTACATATACGGTTTTGTTTCGAAGCAGTGGTTCAACTATAGTGTACAACTTGTGATACGGTATGTAGCCATCATCCCAGCGGAATCCATGAAAATTGTGTTGAAGCCATTTTACTTGTCTCTTTTTTGCTGAAGTCAAATCTTTGTATCTGAACGGTGGTTGAAATATAATGAGCTGCATCTGGTTTTCATTGTTTAAAATTGCCAGTTCTTTAGTGATGAATTCATTGAGATTTGTTTTGAATCCTTGGATGTCTACGATGACAGCCATCTTCTTAATTTAACTTTCTAACTTCACTTGTCAGCGGACTGTATTCCACTATTCGATCGTGTAGAAGCAGGCAATATGCTGTTGTATCAGCCGGTATATTTTCAGATGTTTTGAATTCTAGCCTTATGTCAACAGGTCCAGTTTTTATTGTTTCATTTTGATGTGAGCAATCAATGACAGCGATCGGAGCATCGGTTTTGAACTTCTCCCATGTGAGGAACGGCTGATACTGATGACCATAGTATGATTGTGTAAACTTTATATACATCTCATACAGCAATGCGTATCTATTCAAATCAAATTTCAAATTCAAATCATCATAGGGATATGATTCTGAGTTCAAATGAACTGTAACATCGGTGAGTTTGCAGTGATCAAACTTGCTTGCATCTTTGGTTTTATCGTTCCTTCGATCCGTTTGTAATGCTAAGATGATAAATCGAGGTTTCTCCAGTTGAGTGGAAGTCTTAACTGACCAGGTTTGATGCGTGCATTCCGGTAGTACTGGATACTCATATATGTCCCAGCTGCGGAATGGTATTTGTATCGGGCGACCTCTCCCGATAATTTTAAATAGTTGCAGCTTTTCATCATCGGATACTGTAACATGCGGAATGCTCCATTGAAGTTTGGTAATTTCAATTTTCATCACATCAGTGGGTGATATAATGGCAGTATCGTCTGTCCTGCTCCTGATCAATATAAGTTCATGTTTGGAATTTATCAGGATTTTCTTGTAATCTTCAGCGAATCCCAATAAATATTTCAGAGGTACACAATAGTTAAGCAGTCCATTGGCTGGTATAACGGATGAATCTGGTGACCAGCTGCCGTTGAGTAGTATCCTGCTTACATTTGCATTTAGCGATACGTAGTTTTTTAATGTTGTTGCAATCCCAAGGTTTCTTGTACGATCGATTTCCACTGCATTCAATTCATAGCGTATTTCCTCAAAAAGAAATGGTAGTGCGTTGTTAGCTAATTTTGCAGTTGCTGAAACGGTTCCATGCAGCTTTGTTAGCGACCCCTAAATGTAAAGAAAACTCCTGCTGGGTAGAAGATTCAAGTCCTGATGTTGTACAGAGATACGGATTTCATCGCTGTTTTTAAATGATGTTAGAAATGGTGAATAGGAGTGATGTTCAAATTTAGTAACACTGTTATCAAAGCGAGCGTCTGGTGCAATATCTAGTATTCCTTTATTCATTGTTTCAGCGTTAAGCCTATCGATTGTAAATATGCTGTATTTGCAGGTGTTGACCGCTTCAAGGTTGTCCGCTGACTAATGATCGTGGAGAGTGTGTACTTGTGTGTTGTTGAAAAATGATCCGGATATAATATTTCATTCGATGCGTATAGTATTTACTTTAATGATGTTGACTGGCAACTCTGATGTATGCACTATATTAGCAGGTAAGTTTCTTTTACTGAATCCTAACAGAGGAGCTATGGATCTCTGTTTTTCAAAATGTATTTCTTCAGTTGCCTTAACTTCACTCTTCAATGTATTATTGTTAGCCTTTATTGTAACCTTTATCCTTCTCCCTTCTTTATCCAAGTATCCTTGTACATATTTTGCTATATCATCAATCTCATAGGATCCAACAGGTATCTCAACAACCTCATTCCCTACATGAACCAGATTATTGCTCACATCAATATTTGGTATAGAGTTGTATGTTTGAAAATCAATTAGTCCACAAACATAATCCGTTGCTAGCTCCAGCGGAGGAAAGTACTCAGCACTGAGTAGAGATGAATTTCCCGTGAGAGTAAGTGTTAATGACATGGTGGTTGATAATGAACTGTCACAATTTCAATATAGATACATTTATTTATAGATAATAATTAATGGCTATAACAATTATATAAAAACTCTAAACATAAGTGACCGCAAATTACTGTATCATAGTTCTGATAAGAACTGTAGTTGTACGTAATATTACTACCCAAGTAGTTTATGAGCTCCCGTGGTGGTTGGAGATTGCCAAAGCTATCAAAGTACTCGATGTTATCACCTTTCTTATAGTACGCTACCCAGTGTGTACCTGCTCCAGTTGAGATGTCCAAGTTAACAATACCGCTTTCTCGCTTCCATGGCTTTTTAGGTAGATTATCACGCATAAATACTCCTCTGAAGTGCGGCAAGTGTGTGGTATATTTGTGAAGATCCAACTCGTTTAGCGGTCTTTTGGGCAGCGTCTTTAATTGTTTTTTGGTTGAGGTTGTAGATAGAGTCCAAGTCCTTTTCTGTATGGCTTCAAGAACAGCCCGTTTCTATCTTTACCAACCGCTATAGTTTCCATTGTTTGGTTATGACGTATGCTTTCTTCCAGTTTTGCCTTTGCCGCACTGGTATCACTTACTGCTTTAGCTATGCCTGCTGCACCTCCCGATAGTGCTCCCAATGCTGAAACCCCAGCAAACAACGGGATGAGGAATGGAAGTGCCCCACCAACCTTTGGTACAGGTATCACTCGTGGAGTTTTAATTGATTTCTTCTTTCTTTTCACAATATTTTTAGCTGCACTAAGAGCTATTTTTGTAGCTTCCATCAAGTCTTTTGGTTTTTTGATTTTTAAAATCTTACGTGCATTTCGTACTGCTTCTCGGAATGTGGGTTGGCGTTTATTTTTAGCCTTAAGACCCATACCTAGCTTAATTTTAGCCTTCATTGCGTTTGTTATAAGCCAGGCGTTGGCACGTTCACTCAAATTTGCATCCGTAGATTTTGCATGATGCCAGGCTTTTTCAGCTAATATTTTATCAGCTATATGTCGATCACTTGTATCTTTATGTCGCGAGTATGCTATATCGTGTTCTTCGCAGGCTGCGTCCAATGGATTAATGCCTGGATCTCCACTCGCCAATCTTTTTTGTAACTTTGTTCCTGGTCCACAGTACTGGTATCCCGGTAGATGTAATTCTACAGGTAATTTGTTGATGATTGAATTTAATAGTCCTCTGCCCCCATTCAAAGATTTTCTGGAGCGTTTCGATTTGTGATCCGGCATCTTATAAGGTTCCGATGATACTGTTGAAATGTAATATAAACAGGTATATTTATAGGAATCCCGTTAGTCTTCAATATGCGGTTCATTAAACAACAGCAAGCTTTTCCTGTTCGAAATGCTGATGTAGCTGTTATGAAGGTGAAAAAGAAGCATGGGCCCCTATTGCCTAATAGTATAAGGAGCATCATTGTTGGACCATCCAATTGTGGAAAAACTAATGTTATGATAAGTTTGCTGGAACATCCCAATGGTTTGAGATATGAGAATAGTTACATATATTCAAAATCTTTGCATCAACCAAAGTATGAATACTTGAAGCGAGTGATGACCCCCCCATATCAGGATAGAGGTATTATACATTCTCAAACAGCTGCGACGTTCTACCTCCAGAGGAAGCCAAATCACATTCAGTGTTTATTTTCGATGATGTAGCATGTGAAAAGCAAGATAATGTGCGATCCTATTTTTGCATGGGTCGCCACGAAGATATAGACAGCTTCTATCTCTGTCAAACATATACGTATATACCAAAGCACTTAATACGTGACAATGCTAATTTAATCATCTTATTCAAGCAAGATGTCTTGAAATTGAAACATATCTATAATGATCATGTGAACACAGACATGAAGTATGATAAATTGCGAAGAGCCTGTGCTGAGTGTTGGAAAGATGAATATGGTTTCTTGATGATTGATAAGGATAGCTCATTAAACAAGGGGCGCTACCGTAAAGGATTTGATACCTTCATTGTACTATAAAAGGATGAAAAATGCGAAACCTTCTTAAGTCGAAGTTGTAACTCAGTCGAAAGCACACCGAGTCCTGTAGACCTGCTGAGTAGATAAAAGCTGTTCACCGATTATCAGACCTGTTTGAAAAGCTCTTAACGTGTTATCAGAGCTGTTTTTAAAAGCTGTTAAGCTGTTATCAGAGCTGTTAAGCTGTTATCAGACGTGTTTAAAAGGTGTTAAGCTGTTATCAGAGCTGTTTGAAAAGCTGTTAAGCTGTTATCAGAGCTGTTTGGAAAGCTGTTATCAGAGCTGTTTGGAAAGCTGTTAAGCTGTTATAAGAGCTGTTTGGAAAGCTGTTAAGCTGTTATCAGAGCTGTCTCAAAAGCTGTTAAGCTGTTACCAGAGCTGTTCGGAAAGCTGTTATCAGAGCTGTTTGGAAAGCTGTTAAGCTGTTATCATAGCTGTTGGGAAAGCTGTTAAGCTGTTTATCAGAGCTGTTTGGAAAGCTGTGGTGGATAGACTGCGCCTTCTAATGGCATCAAAGCAGGCTGGAAACACCAGTCACAACTATGAAATTGTATCTATCCTGGAGGAGTTGCGAGAAGCAGATATTATAGTTTAAATACTACTCCATTACCATACTTCTTCACAATCTACAGATGAGCGTTGACAAGTTTGGACGTTTCTCTAAGCGAGGATATCTTGGGAAAGCAGGTGAACGTGGACCAACAGGAGCTCAGGGACTAGCCGGTAAACAAGGAATTCAAGGACCAGATGGTAAAACGAGGAGCTCAGGTGTCCAGCTGGTGAGCAAGGAGAGCGGGGTATTGGATTCAATGTAACGATAAACGGAGACTGCCCATCTAAACTCAAAGTGTATAAAAACGACTTGGTGAACCCTTTGAAAATGATAATGCTACTACCAAAGACTATGTTGACAAGAAAATTAAAATAAGTGTTGAAGAAATAACAAAACTATTAATATAGCGGTGACAAATTTAACGCTATATATCTATCTATCTGTTTACTTCAGTAATAAATAAGAAAGACTTGACACCAGAAGATGGTGTATATGAGTAAAAACTCTTGAGAAATCTGTTTTATTTAAAATTACGATGAGCAAGAGACAAGTGGTAAATGAGCTGCATAAACCAGCGAGAAAAAATTTTAAACGACGTCGTGTGATTATCAAAGGACTAGATGACTTGTGGCAGGCAGACTTGGTTGAAATGGATCCCCTACAAGTATGTGAACAAGGGTTACCGCTATCTGCTGAGAGTAATTGGATACCTTCTCCAAATACGCATGGGCAATTCCAATTAAAGGAAAAACTGGTGTAGAAGTAAGAGATGCCATGCAATCTATATTAAGCGAGGGACGAATACCTAAAAACCTGCAGACTGATGATGGAAAAGAATTCTACAACAGCCTCTTTAAAAATCTAATGATAAAGCATGCAATTAATCATTACTCCACGTACAGTTTCCTCAAAGCATCAATAGTGGAACGATTTAACCGAACTCTAAAGGATATGATGTGGAAGGAATTCAGCTTTAATGGAACTTATCAGTGGATTGGTATGGTAAAGAAACTGCTCACTGAATACAACTCAAGAATACATCGAACTACGAAAATGAGACCACGGGATATCAACACCTCCAATGAGAAACAACTGCTTTCAACTGTATACAGTCATATAAAGATTGTTGTTCCTGCAAAGTATAAAGTTGGAGATTTTGTACGCATCAGCAAATACAAGCATATATTTGAGAAAGGCTATACACCAAACTGGACAGCTGAGATTTTCAAAATAATTAAAGTTCAAAACACAAACACCATCACATATCAGCTGGAAGATTATCAAGGAAATCCAATCACAGGAGGCTTTTATGAATTGGAGCTGCTGAAAGTTAAACACCCAAACCTATATCTCATGGAGAAAATCATAAAGAAGAGTGGAGATAAAGCTTACGTTAAATGGCTCGGATTTTCATCAAAACAAAATTCTTGGATTAATAACAAAGATGTTTTATAATATCTTGAAGAAACATTTAACAATTTAAAATAATTATAATACTTTATACATGTAGTTATAATGCAAATTACTTTAGTAAATAACACTAAAACTATAATACATTTATTATTTACACTAGACTTGGATACTGTCTGCAGTTGCCATTTGTTGATCTGATGAAATGGAGTAATGCCCCCATGGTAGAGTATCCGTCGTTCCGCTCATAATATGTCGCTTATTATCATAAGGACTCAATGCGATCTTCTTTTGACTGACAGTGTACACGCTATGGTTATGGGATCGTATGGAGCTCTGATTGGCAGTTAATATTCGCTCGTTATTTAAGCATTCGACGTAGTCTTCGAAATTGATATGCTTCTGGACTACATTTGCCTTTACTCCTTTCACTTTTTTTACAGTTTTACCAGCGTTTATACGCAGACTGTACATTTTCGAGCGCAAGCCTACAAATTCGCTCATGATTTTCCCATTCAGCTCATCCTTCATTAGTCCAGGAATCTTTTTATTCATGAGCGGTAAATTGAATTCATTATCTTCTGGGTAATCACTTGTATCAAATTTGTTTATATTTTCGGCCATGAACTCATATGCATTTTTCTCTTCAAGTTCATATATTAGAGAATCTGTATCAGTATACATTACTTTACATTTATCTCCATAATCACGCTGCATAAAACTGTAGTGAAAATCGTAGAGGCATATTTTCAAAATTTCCATAACTGCCATTCCTATATAGAGCGGCTTATTGAATAATATTTTGAGTCGCCTTAATTCCACAGCAACTAAATTCTCATCAAATATCGTTGCACTGTGGAAGTTGGGTGACGCAATCCGAGCTTTTGCACAGCGACCTTCCCACTTCATGCAAAGCTTGATATCGCTATACTTGCGTACATTCTCCATGGTCTTACCAAAAGCTGCATTATTCATCTTCTTATAGCTGTCCTTCTCATGATCGCTTGTAGCCTGCATCCGTTTGGTGGTATTTAAGTCAATATATGGCTTAAGCCAAGCTGATTGGTCGAATTGAAGTACCCGGTGCACTTTTTTCAGGATGAGTCCATGTGATAAGCATTGCTTCAAATTTCGTAGTGTATAACATATTTAGTTTTTGGATGTAATGTTGTCAGAAGCTTTTCTAATTTTGCTCCAGGTGGTGATGCATGCTCAGAGCAAAACGGTAAGTCCTTATGCTTATCATGCAGATGTTGAGGATAATCCAAGTCGACTTCGAATATGTATCCAGTTGGAGAATCATCAGGAATTTCGGAAACTTCAATATTGGGAGCATCAACCCATTTGAATGCTGTGACATGGCCCATCCATAAAGGTTATTGACATCATAATACATCAAGTATTTCTCTTTCTCCTCAGGCTTAAAATCATCCATATATTTGTTATTGGCTTTACTATATCTGTTCGAACATTGACTTATACCACCTCGAATGCCTCTCTCTATGAATAGCAGTATATCTACGTCGGTTATCAGCTCTAATTTCACATTAGTGTATTTTAGCATAGCATCCCATGTTAGGCCTGGCATGGTATAATAATGTGCTGGATCTAAATTGTATGTCTTCATGCACACTTCTCGAAATTTCTCAAACACATCGGCCAATGGGAGAACATCAGTCTTAAGGTATAGATCTGAATATTCACCAAGTGTTTGTATTTCAAATTTTTGCCAGACCTCTTCAGCACGATTGTAGTCCTCAGGAGATATAGCACTGTCAGTCAGTTTATTGTAGAACGCTTCCTGTGTTGGCAAGTTCGGGAAATCTAATTTATCCCAGTCATCAATAAAATCATATGGGAAGACACCCTTGCGTGTAAGAAGTTTGATTGTGTCATCATCCAATCCCTGCCATACTGATCTTGTAATGTTTAATTTATCCATCGGCAGCAATGATGATAGCTTATCTAAAGATTCAGCCATAAAACGGAAGGAATCGATGAATCTGAATTTTATGTAACTGCCGTCCATGTGCTTGGTGAACGAGATATATCTTTCCTTGTTTATTGGCAAGAGATCAACATTTCCTGGGAAATATGTAGCTATATCCGTAATAATGAAGTGAGCATCATATCCAGATAAATTGTGAAAAATGACTGGAACTATGGAGCAATATTGCTACATCAGATTGCATGCATTGTGCGCTGGCCCTCGGTATTTTCCTGTTAAAAGAATTTATGAAAAGAAATGAATTGAATTATGCTTCTCAGTATTTACCTGTTAAGTGGCAATGGTCCCGGACTCGTTCCTCATCAGCAGCAAACGTTTTTTCACATATATGGCAGCAAGTATTTTCCATATGCGATCGCCGTTCCCCTTTAGTCAGGGGTTGCATTGGTCTGATGTTCAGCTTCTCCTGTACAGCTATGGATGCAATCTTTTGCAATTCTAATGCAAACCATTTTTGACAGTCTTTGCCTCTATATGCTCTGTAATATGAGAGCTTAGCATCATGTTTGCAGTGGAAGTAGAATCCTATGTTGTGAACTTCATGTTCCTGGATTCGCTGTGTATTTTGATCGTTTCCCTGAATCGGCTTCAATATTGATTCAAGATCAGCATATACACAGAACGGGACTGGATTCTTATGGTTATAATTCTTATATTCCAACCATTTCTTTTCCTCTGAGGGAAACATAAACCTACAGTCGTTTTGTTTCTCGCATTCGGGAGTGTGTGATGTTAGTTTTTCTTCAGAGTAAAAGTAGAGCAAACATCTGTCGCATATATGCCTCTTACGAGTATTTTTCGAAGTTTGCTTCGATACAAGGCGCGAAAGATCTTTAATCCAGCAGAAATGATATCTGCTGGCATCATCATCATTATCATCATCATCATCATCATCCATATGATCTTCATCTTCATCATCATCCTGGTCATAGTCATCTTGCAGCATTAAGAGATTTACATGTCGCTCCATCCTTTGTTTCGTAAGTCTAATTGGAACTGTGGTGAAGAAAAGCTCTTTCTATAGGATGAACATGTTTCTTGATAAATCGTTCTGGCCTTCAAATTGTGTAATTTGCTTAAGCGTCATGGGAAATGTTATTCCAGTTAAATTTAGCACAATAGAATAATGTGGATATGATGAGGTCCTATCGGAGTTGGCAATTGCAGGATATAGCGCTGAGATTACGGCCCACGCGAAGCATGCTTCATCATTGTTTTTCACATTTATACATGCTTTCTTTGATACAATCTCCTTCGGCAGAGGTATATAAAATGATCCCCGAATCGGCTCAAACTTGTTGATATGCACCGCTAAATGTATTATAGAATGCAGAGCCCAACCACTATCTTTCTCTTGAAACTCTTCTAGTTGAGTGAGTATTGGGTCGTATATATTTAATTTATACCACTCATTCAAATTATTCTCCACACTGATTGGGGCAGTTCTTGCTTGGAAGTACTTAATGTCTTTAATAACTTCATTATCACCAGTTTCTTTAATAAACTCACCGCAAAACGTTGTAGCAACTTTAATATGATATTGTTGTTTTAGTGTATTCTTAATGCGGCGAGCAAGTAATTTGGAAGCATCTTGCATAAAAAGCTTAGGATCTAGGTGGCTTATATTCACGATAACACCTGCCCTAATTCTACCTACGAATGCTGTTTTTATTTCTTCCCACTTAACAAAATCACTTCTTATTACTCGTTGATTAATTCCTCCACCTCGATGGGGAGCTTTGATTAACACTCTCAACGATTTAATTTGAGCAATACAGCTGTGCAAATGTTGTTTTCTAGCATTCTTATTACACTTCCGAAATGCTGCTTGATATTTACGAATGTTTCTGTTGCACTCTTTAATAATATTGTTTTTATTCACAAAATTTGCATCACTTAAACACTTCAAAACATCTTCTCGCAATTTATTAATTAATGACAAACTTTCATTTATTACTCTGATAGACATTTTTAATTTTTTTTATTCAACACTAATACTGTGAATCACTTCGATTGACTAGTGCTCCCCAAGAGTTTGCTTGCGCTTTTATAGCAACGGTTTGTAAACATGAATGATCCTGCTGCTACAATAATCATTGCACAGGATGAATTCCAACGAATTTGCTTACAGGCTGAGATGATATCGAATTTCATGGTAAGAAAATCACTCAAATTAATTTGATTACTTTATTTTGCTGGTCGAATTTGCAAATAAGATTGTTTACATGAATGCATACATGAAAATGTTAAAATTTGTTTACATTACAATGAAACGTTTCGATCAGCAAAATTCTTGGAAACATGAATCATTTGCTGATATTGCTTAAATTTGTTTACAACAGGATGTTTACGAATTCCAATGAAACGTTTCAATCAGTAAAATTCTTGGAATTGGGTTGCTTACAGGAAGTGTGGTATCAAATTACATAAATCATTCATCGTATTGTGCTGATATTGCAAATTTGCGTTAAACAGGATTAAACTTGCTTTGGAATCATGACTATAAATTGAGGAGCTGAATGAGATTTGCAATCAGTTTCATTTTGGAATTCAAGGAAGCAACAACGACTTAGAGTAAAACAATGGCTGGCGCAATGGAAGAACTAAGGAAGCTGGAGCAATACTCACCAACCCTGAAGACATCCCAAATGGAGCTGGGCCAGAAATATAAGGTTGTTGCAGCAAGGCGATGCAAAACTGCATTTGGAGATCGTGTGGTTCTCGATTTGGAAAACTACCACCTTTTTCTTCCTTCGAGGTACAGCAGAATTTCAGAGGACTCTTTGAATGAAATAAACACCAAGGGAGACTTCTACGTAATCAATAAAGGAGTAATCGGACGTTCATACAAAATTGAATTTGTTCAGCATGACGAAAATTTGTATCCAATTAATTATTATAATCGTTAAATAAAAAATAAAATCAATAATGTGAAACTAGTTTTTTTATTATTAATATTTCTAAATTATTAGTGATAATGAAAGTTACGTTTAGTACTAGTGCTCCACAAGTTTATATAATTGAATATGAGCCCAGAAAAGGACCTTGGGAGACATATGCTCTAGATCGCTTTCGTTTCCAAGATAGGATTAATAGAACTTCACTTATATTGCTACCAATTTTGAATACAGAACATAGGGAAAAAGTTTATAACTTAAGATTTAGAAATAAATAATTACTTTGATGTGAATAAATAAATATTGAAATTTAATTTGGTTTGACAACATTATTTTCGGCAAAAGGAATTGTATCAATACACCTCACAGCAACCATATTTTTCCTTAAACTTGAAGTTTTCTATTAAATATTTACAGCAAGTGTTGAAATTACTTAAATTTGTTTATTTTATGAGAATTACGCATCACAACACATTACTAATTGCCAATTAGGTAATTGCCAATTAGCTAATTACCAACCAAGCTGCTAATTGCCAATTAGCTAATTGACAATTATGATGAAAAGCTGCAACTATTTAAAATTATCGGGAGAGGTCGCCCGATACAAATACCATTCCGCAGCTGGGACATATATGAGTATCCAGTACTACCGGAATGCACGCATCAAACCTGGTCAGTTAAGACTTTCACTCAACTGGAGAAACCTCGATTTATCATCTTAGCATTACAAACGGATCGAAGGAACGATAAAACCAAAGATGCAAGCAAGTTTGATCACTGCAAACTCACCGATGTTACAGTTCATTTGAACTCAGAATCATATCCCTATGATGATTTGAATTTGAAATTTGATTTGAATAGATACGCATTGCTGTATGAGATGTATATAAAGTTTACACAATCATACTATGGTCATCAGTATCAGCCGTTCCTCACATGGGAGAAGTTCAAAACCGATGCTCCGATCGCTGTCATTGATTGCGCACATCAAAATAAAACAATAAAAACTGGACCTGTTGACATAAGGCTAGAATTCAAAACATCTGAAAATATACCGGCTAATACAACAGCATATTGCCTGCTTCTACACGATCGTATAGTGGAATACAGTACGCTGACAAGTGAAGTTAGAAAGTTAAATTAAGAAGATGGCTGTCATCGTAGACGTCCAAGGATTCAAAACAAATCTCAATGAATTCATCACTAAAGAACTGGCAATTTTAAGCAATGAAAACCAGATGCAGCACTTTATATTTCAACCACACCGTTCAGATACAAAGATTTGACTTCAGCAAAAAAGAGACAAGTAAAATGGCTTCAACACAATTTTCATGGATTCCGCTGGGATGATGGCTACATACCGTATCACAAGCTGTACACTATAGTTGAACCACTGCTTCGAAACAAAACCGTATATGTAAAGGGAGCTGAAAAAGTACATTGGGTGCAGAAGATAGTTGGAGAGGGTGAAATCATTATTAACGTTGAAGATGAATACAACTGTGGAAAACTAATAGAGATTAACAGAAATGCGCCATCTTGCCAAGTTCATATTGGACAATGTGCTATAAGAAATACTTTTATAATAAGAAATTTTATTGGAAATAAAAACAAGTGTTTATAAAACATAAGACTTTTCAATACACACATACCCCAGAACCCTCACTGACATCGTCTAGAATCTGTTCATGGTGATGTCATGTTGTGAAATTCGAATAATACTGATATCTACAACTTCCCTGCTAAGAAAACTTATTTAGGTGCAACAAAACCATGATGCCGTCATGCCGATATCTAGAACTCTCCCGCTAATAAAAGAAAACAGTAAAATCGAGGCATGCTGGTAGTTCCGGCTAACACCACTAGGGTACCTTACTCAAGAAATGGCGCGTAGAAGATTTCTGATGAAAATTTCATCCCCCTAATACACCCACCCCAACCATCTAGAATCCATTGGCATGAACAAAAATTTCCTAGCGTTAACTTTAATTATTACTAATATTAGTTCAAAACCAAAAGCCTACACTTAGGCGCACCTATGTATGTATTTAAGAAAACCGTAGTACGGGAGCATGCTGGTAGTACCTGCTAATGCCGCTGGGCGCAGTCAAGACCAAATGACACATCCCGGTAGTACCGATTAATCCCGCTAAGGCGCAGTCGAGACTCAATGAAACCAAAAGCCTACATTTAGGCGCACCACATATCTATTTAAGAAAACCGTAGTACGGGAGCATGCTGTTAGTACCGGCTAATGCCGCTAGGGTGCAGTCAAGATCAAATGATACATCCCGGTAGTACCGATTAATTCCGCTAGGGCGCAGTCTAGACTCAATGAAACCAAAAGCCTACATTTAGGCGCAACACATATCTATTTAAGAAAACCGTAGTATGGGAGCATGCTGTTAGTACCGGCTAATGCCGCTGGGGTGCAGTCAAAATCAAATGATACATCTCGGTAGTACCGATTAATCCCGCTAGGGCGCAGTCGAGAATAAATGAAACCAAAAGCCTACATTTAGGGGCAACACATGGTGCATCCAAGGCGCAGTAATGTATCCAAGACACAAACCAATACAACCAAGACACAACCCTACATTTAGCACGGGCTCAAACCACCTAGCGACGGTGGCGCCATCTGTGGCGAAATCCTGGAGGCATAAAAAAGTGAGCCAGAACCGGCATAGCTTATCTACTGAGTAAAGAATATTCATATAAGGCTCAGTCTACATCTATGAAATCGATGCTTTCCAGAAATAAAGAAGAAAGTTTTTCATCCAAAAACGAGTCGACTGTCCCAATAGTATGAAGATAAAAATATCATATTCTTATCAGCTTCATGTGAACTATGATATCATGGTAAATAACTCTGCTACCTTCCAATGCTCACCAGCCCCAGACACAAAAAAACAAAAATCAATTTGTTTATTTTATTCGAATGTATTTGTTTAAGCAAGAAGTTATGTTACTAATTTATATTACTCATCTAAGTCGGCATATCATCCTACATTAATATGATAGCTCGTTAATGCTTTTAATTAACCCACTCCCAAGCTAATGATAATATATAATTTTTCAGATGTGGCTGCTCAAACCACTTTCAGGCTAGGCTAACAAGTTCCTCTAGAAAGATTTCGTGTAGCAACACTGGTCATGCCATTACACATTATCACCAAAAATTTGATGCAAAATCTTTTACTATACCAATAAAACTTTCACTACTCATCTAAGTCAACATATCATATTATATGAGTATCACCCTGCATTGATATCATAGGTGATCAAAGCTTTAAATTTAATCTGCCCAAAAATTTATATCATAGAAGATCAAAGCTTTAAATTTAACCTGCAACAATTTTTCATAAAACTTAAGATTTTTCAATACACACACACACACACACACACGTACACACACACACACACACACACACACACACACACACACACACACACACACACACACACACACACACACACACACACACACACACACACACACACACACACACACACACACACACACACACACACACACACACACACACACACACACACACACACACACACACACACACACACACACACACACACACACACACACACACACACACACGCACACACACACACACACACACACACACACACACACACATATATATATATATATATATATATATATATATATATATATATATATATATACATACACACACACACACACACACACACACACACACACACACACACACACACACACACACACACACACACACACACACACACACACACACACACACACACACACACACACACACACACACACACACACACACACACACACACACACACACACACACACACACACACACACACACACACACACACACACACACACACACACACACACACACACACACACACACACACACACACACACACACACACACACACACACACACACACACACACACACACACACACACACACACACACACACACACACACACACACACACACACACACACACACACACACACACACACACACACACACACACACACACACACACACACACACACACACACACACACACCTACATCGAAAATTTTCTGATTAGGTTTTAATTTCCATTACTTCATGTTTGTTAACATGCCAAACAGCCGTGATCTCTTTTTAGATATCGAATATCATAGCATGATCCGTCTTGTTTATAAGAGATTTTTAATCCCCAACTTACGTTATAGTTGTTGTTGTTGTTTTTTTCAGCAAAGGAAATTTTCAATTATAACTTCCACTACTCATCTAAGACATCATATCCTACAGATTAATATCGGTTGTTGTTGTTTTCAGCTAAAGAAATTAGGAATCTTTCATAAATCGCCCAATTTGTTTACTTTACTCGGCTGCTGTGCGAATTTGTTTACATTATTTGACCGCGAATGTGTTTACTTTACTGAACTGAGATAATTTGTTTATGAAAAGATTCAAATTAGAAGTTTTACACCTGAAGAGAAAATTAGGCATTTACTAATTTCCATTACATATCTAAGTCAACATATCTACCTACATTCATCCCCAAACCAGCTTAACCTGATCTATTTTTAGATATATCACCTGAGAAGGTAAGATCGCTAATAATAATGTATCCCCCTAGTACTAATACTATTGGCATGAACAAAAAATATCCTAGGGCTAACTTGAATTATTACTACTATTAATTATACCAGCAAAGATAAGATCGCTAATATCTCGAAACCCATAGCCCGTGGAGGATTTCTGAAGAAAATTTTGTCCACCTCTAGAACTAAGACCCCCAATAACACCTTCTAGAATCTATTGGCATATTGTAGGGTTAACTTGAATTATTACTAATACTAATTACACTAATTTCACAACATTTCTTATCCACCAGCTGCACACATCCACACACACCCCTAGGTAACGTTTCCTCAGCCACCAAGTAGCCCAGCCCAACATACGACAGGCACTCATACTAAAGAAAACAACTGAAACCAAACTCAAGCTGACAAGTATACAGTCCCCGATATAAATTCGCTTAGGGTATTTCACATCATTACTTAAGCCGCACACATTCTACCCAAGCATTGGTACAGGTAACGTAGCCCAGTCCAACACACCCCAGACAGTCCTAGCCATAGTATCAGATATTGCCACTAAAGCTCTCAGTCTCCAGTACCCAGACACAGGAGGGGGCACCTCAAGGTCAAATTGTAGCCTCCAAGACCAGATCAAACTTAACCAGCAACCTTCACTAATAAAGCTTCCCGCCCTTTCACAAGATGCCAAATTTTCAGTACAAAAGCGGCCTCAGAACCACCTCAAAATTGCTCACCATACCTCAATTTATTAAAAAAATCAGGCAAGGCAAGAGCTTGAACAGCTGACGGGGATCAGCTAATCAGTTCATATCATCCCCTGGTCAGCCAGACGGTAGGAAGGAATTCCCCCAGGCAAGCCCTGTGACGTAGACCACTAGACGGAATCCCCCAGTGGTCCAGAATCCGATCCACAACCACCAAAATAGTTGGAATTTTCCGGACACTTTTTGTATGGAAAAAGTGGGCCAGAACCGGCATAGAGTAACTACTCATCTCGAATTCCTTGATCTTTTGGCCTTAAATAATTTGCAAATCAAAGATTGTACAGCAATACTTCTGGCTTTTAGGTGCATTCTTTCTTAAACTTCAAATCTTGCGAGACTAAAATTTCCTGATCGCATTTTAGATTTTATTTTGAAGAGTTTTGAGACTATAACATTTAATGCTGAATTACTTTGCGAACAAATCAATATATTTTTTTTTACGCTTTTCATCACCATAGAATATTTGCAATACTAAATTGCTGATTGGGCGTGATTTGCCCTTTCCAGGTGGTCCTTCTTAGATAAATATTCGATTCATTTTAGTCAACACATTTCAAGTAGGGACTTAATAAAATTGTCCTTTGATTCTTATTTAATTCATCACATCCTTTATAACGGATAGTTTCTACTGAAGGCTCTTTTGCATTAATTAAAGTACTAGAATCCAAAATGATTTTTTTTTAAAGTGGAGAATGTTCGAGCTGATAGACTGCATTGAATACTCTCAAATCCACACGAATTTGTGAAACTGATCTCACCTTAATTGTTTTCCGTAGTCCAATAAGTTCCGTCGAACTTGTATTCTGTAAATCATCTCGATTCACTGTGAAATCGCTTGACTTTGGTTCTTTTTATGGTGATTGGATAACGATTTTTAATTGTAGTTACTTGGATTTCTAGTAATTGCTAATAATAGATACAGTAATAACTCGAAATCAAGCCGGAAACATACGCCGGTTTGCTGAGCTACCATTTCATTTACTGATTTCATTTCCTAACGAAAACCAACTTTCAGAAATGACGGAAATTAAACTTAATTTGTCTGATGTCCATTCCATGGTTCCAACCTTCGATGGAAACCCCAAAGAGTTGGAAAAATTTATTGCTTGTGGCAATATACTATTTTCTTCAACAAAATCCGACGCGGAGAAAACACTTTTCCTTGACTTTGTCAAAACCAAACTCCAGCGCCCGGCATTTGAATTAGTCCAATGTAAGACCTGTGCCAAATGGGACGACCTGGCACAGGAATTAAAAAACAACTTTAAGGACGAAAAGTTAAGAACGGGGATCCAAAATGAGATTTCCCAAGCAAATCAATCATACACAGAGACTGTCAGAGAATTTGGTGACAGATTCTCGCAACTATTGATGGGCTATAATTCAGCTACATATTCCAGCATTGAGGACAGTAGAGTGCGCGAATTTCTACTAAAAGAAAACCAGAAACTGGCAATTCGATCTTTTGAAGATGGGCTGAGGAGCCACAGTCTGAAACTATTGGTAAAGGCCCATGGTGCCGATGATTTAAAAAAGGCCTTATCATATGCTGCGGAGCAAGCTCCGCGTTTGGAAAATGCCTCGCCGTCAACACCCCAACCTTCACAACAATTCTCCAGGCGAACACCTGTTTGCCAAATATGTAATTGCGAGGGTCATAATCAAGATACGTGCTTCCGAAAAACCAGATTCCCAAAATTTGCGCCTAGGCAAATCAAAACGGAAGTGCATCGTTTATTTTGCAACTACTGTAAGAAGCCTAATCACAGTATAAAAGAATGCCGACAACGACTGTCACAGAATGCTCGAATGTTTCAAAATGAACCTCGTGAGAATCAGGGAAGTCAGAAACATACCTTCATGCGAGGCCAGGTCAACTCGAACTTCGAACCGGGAAGGCAAAACTTCAGAAATAAGCCTAATATCGCTCAGTACTACACGAATGGTAATCATGATAATGTCACCAGGAGAAACCCGAGAGTAGAAGTATTGCATGACGAATTTCCTCATCTTTCAACTAAAACGGGAAACGAAAATCTTCGGGCGGAGAAAATCGGCGCTCCATCCGGAATTACTCACTCAGCCAATGTTCACCACCAATAAGCCCAAGACACCCCCTTAAGATAACAGTGTCACTCTCCGTTTATCCGAATGGAACGACCATTTGCGTTCTCTTCATTCCCTCAATCAAAGCTCATTCAACATTTCTTATAGATACCGGAGCGGATATCAGTCTGATAAGATACCAACCGGAAACCAGAAGTAGCGACGCAATAACGGAGAACTGCACAGAAGAATCGGTGGCAACCCTGGGTATTCTAATGGGAACTCTCATCTTCCCAAGCAAAAATTTTAAACCACAACTACGGCACCCATTTCATTTATTTCCTTCTAATACTAGTCTTGCCTACGACGGGTTTATTGGCAATGACTTTTTGAAGAAGTATGGTTGTTCTATAAATTATAGCAACGGCGAGCTAGAGATTCAACCTAACTTTATAGAGAATATTCCAAAAAACGAATTAACTATGGGGAATATCGGGGAAAACGCGAAACTTCAGTTTTCAAATCCTGACATCCAATCTATGGAAAAAACTATGGGGAATATCGGGGAAAACTCGAAACTTCAGTATTCAAATCCTGATATCCAATCAATGGAAAAGCAATACACTCAGTGGAGCGGTTGTAGTTTAGGGAACCACGGGGAAACCTCTAGAATGAAGATTTCAAAGCCCGAAATCCAAACAAAAAACTTAACTCTAACGAGAACCGATGTGGCAACATTTGTGAATATAAGCGACCATCGGAAGACAAGATGGAGCTTAAAGCAAGCAACACATCTATTGGTGGAAATGAAATCACTAGGCTAATAAATGTAGACAATGGATACATAGTACGGCATCCTAGAAGCGAACAGATTGTAGAAATTCCCTTCAGTTATCCTGATGACGCCTTACTGCGCAAAAAGGAAATTAGACCAGGTGTATATCTCGGGGCAACAATGGTTAGGCCGATAGAAAACAAAATTAAGGTGTTAATAATGAACGCGAATGACAATGAAGTGGAGTTACAACCTGACGAATTGGAATTTGAATGGGAAGAATTGGAAAACTTTGACGTCATGAAACCTGAACATAAAGTGGATTCTGTTGAGAATCGTCTGAGTAAACTTAGAACTTCACTAGAGCTGGTGCTTTGTAACCCAGAGGAAAAGTCCTCTATATTGAACAGCTGCAGATGCTATAACGATCTGTTTCATTTGGAAGGAGATCGTCTGTTTTAGACCAACGCAATAACTCCCAAAATAATAACGCACCCTGGAAAACCGCCCTTGTATATACGCCCCTACAGACTTCCAGAGTCACATAGGGAAGAGATTCACAGGCAGGTTAACGAAATGTTACAAAACAATGTCGTTAGAACAAGTTTCAGTCCTTGGAACTCGCCCCTACTCCTCGTGCCAAAAAGAGCTGATAATTTCGGTAATAGGCAATGGAGAGTGGTGGTGGATTTCCGTGGCCTAAATGACAGTACTGTAGGAGATGCATATCCGCTGCCCAATATAACGGATATATTGGACCAGCTGGGCAAATCTAAGTACTTTAGCACACTAGACCTGGCTAGCGGTTTTCACCAAATTTTGGTCGATGAAAAGGACAGAGAAAAGACAGCCTTTAGTACGCCATTCGGGCACTATGAGTACAATAGGATGGCGTTTGGATTAAAGAATGCACCTGCAACCTTCCAGCGTTTGATGAACAACGTATTAACGGGCTTGCAGGGTATTCAATGTTTCGTCTATGTAGACGATATTGTCATTTACGGATACGATCTACGTGATCACAACGCAAAACTAATAAATGTTTTCAACAGATTACGAAAACATAATTTAAAGCTCCAGCCGGAAAAGTGTAATTTCATAAAAAGAGAACTCATTTACCTGGGACACGTGATCTCAGAAAAAGGTATTAAACCAGACCCGGGCAAAATTGAAGTGGTGAAAACTTACCCCAGACCAACGAAAACAAGGGACGTAAAATGCTTTTTAGGATTCGCGGGATACTACCGCCGCTTTATACCTGACTTTGCCAAAATAACAGAACCCTTAACGAAACTTCTAAAGAAAAATGTAGAATTTCAGTGGGATGCCTTCTGCGATGAAGCTTTTAAAATCCTTAAAGAAAAGCTTATAACCTCACCGGTACTCTCCTAATCAAGTTTTAATGAGGAATTTCTGGTTACATCCGATACTAGTTACTTGGCTATCGGAGCTGTTCTATCTCAAGGGGAGATAGGGAAAGATAGGCCCATCTGCTTCGCGAGCCGCACCTTGGATGAGGCGGAGACAAGATACACTACCACCGAAAAAGGGTTGCTTGCTATAGTTTTCGCAATCAAGCAATTTCGACCATATATTTTTGGCAAGAAGTTTACTATACTCACGGACCATAGGTCACTACAATGGCTCGTGAATTTAAAAGAACCTACCTCACGATTGGCCAGATGGAGAATCCTTCTCGAAGAATACGAGTATCAAATTATTTACAAGCCTGGCAAATGTAACGTAAATGCTGACGCGTTGAGCCGTATCAAAAAATGTGACAACAAGGAAACAGAGACTAACGATAAGAACAATGTCAGAGTAACGACTAGAAGTAAGGCAAAACAAGAAATTGAGCAACAAACTGAAACCACGAAAGAGAACGCCCCACTTAAAAGCAGAAACGATAAGGAATCCAACCTTAACGGGACCAACAAACTTATTTTAATCGACACACCTGACTCTATATTCAAGGATAAAGCTATCCGGAATAAAATTATTATATTATCTCTTGATGAAACTGGCGCGGAAGATAATCTTAGGAAACACATAAAAGATTATAATAAACCAAAACTCGGCGAAGTTAAAATATTTAATGAGCACTCTGATAAATTCTTAGTAACTAGAACTAATATTCCTGTGAGAACCGGCCAAGATTTACAAGCAGTTTCAACAATTATAGGAAAATTACAATGCATATGCTTAGAGGAAGGTGTAACAAACGCTGGATTATCACTACTTCCAACGTTTGATCCCAATTCATTACAAGTAATTAAGTCCATACTAATGGAAACCTTTAAAGATTGTAATATGCAATTACGCATTTACAGAGATTCAAAAATTTACCTGAAAGACCCTAACGAGGTTAGTAAAATTCTAACAGAATACCACGAATCACCTTTTGGCGGACACCAAGGAATATCGCGCACACTAAAGCGGCTCAAAACCAAATATTTTTGGCCGACAATGCTACAGGATATCAAGAATTTTATAAATAAATGCGAATCCTGCCAAAGAAACAAGTTACAGAGAAATCCACCCATACCTATGAAAATTACATCGACTAGCTCGATACCATTTGAGAGAATAGTTTTGGATATAGTAGGTCCATTGCCAACTAGCTACCAAGGAAACAAGTATTTACTTACCTTTCAGGATGACCTAACGAAATTCTCTGAAGCACTACCTATACCCAACGCCGAGGCAACAACCGTCTCACGAGCATTTGTCGAAAACATAATTTGCCGTCATGGGGCCCCAGATTCTATTCTCACCGACCAGGGGACAAATTTTTTAAGCGCTCTATTTAAGGAAATTTGTAAGTTGTTGAGAACAAAAAAAATCAACACTGCACCATATCATCCGCAGACAAACGGTGCACTCGAAAGAAGTCATCGAACGCTCGCGGAATACCTTCGGAACTATGTGAATCATGACTTGCTAACATGGGATACGTGGATCCCATACTCTATGTTTGTATACAACACTACTCCTCATAGCAGTACTGGCTTTAGCCCATACGAACTACTGCATGGCTTTTCAGCTAATATTCCGAGCGACTTGGAGCAGAAGCCTCAAATTTCCTATAATTATGACAATTACGCAAACGAGTTGAAAGCTCGCCTGCAGCATGGTTATCAAATAGCAAAAGAAAAGCTAATACGTAAAAAGGATAACTCAAAGGCACACTATGATAAAAACACTAAATCAAAACAATTTAACGTAGGAGAGAAAGTATTTCTCAAAAATCATGCCAGACAAAACAAGTTCACATCTCTTTGGAGTGGACCCTATGAAATAATAGAGATATTGTCAACCGAAAACTCTGTAATAAAAATCGGTAACAAATCAAAAGTCGTACATAATAATGATTTGAAAACTTTCATTGAATAAACAATAAAGAAGCCACATAGAGCTTCCGGTAGAATAGCATACATTAAAAACAAAAAAAAGGGGGATCCCAATGCGCAATAAACTTCTGTAAATTTTCATATAAATTCTTGTTCCTACACACAAACTCATTTCAACACATAATCATCGACATTCTAACAGAGGCGAACTCACAGAACTAATATGTATCCCTTTCAGATCATGAACCTGAGGATATTGTTGTTATATATCGCCTCTGCGTGCGGAAAACAGCTCCTCATCACTCCTATCCAGAAAAGTCCTGGAATATATTTCGAAGAACTGGGAAAGGTAGAACTTTACTCAAAGGAATGGAAAGTGGTGGTCTACCATGACCTTAAGCGCCTGGCGCAGGCACTGCGTCACATGAATAGATCAAATAAATAACCTCTGTAAACTTCTTGACGAACAAAGCTTTGCTGTAATTTGTAATGGTACGGTGGCTGAGATGAATCACCTAATGACGGATATTGCACAAAAATACAGGCTGTTGCGGGGAGAAAATAGACCCAAGCGAGGACTATTCGGTGCAATCGGAATAGTAAGTAAAACATTATTTGGAACTCTCAACGAAGAGGATGCCAAATTTTACGACCAGCAGATAGATAAGCTGCAAACTAACGAAAACCATTTATTAACTTTAATAAAAAACCAAACGTTTATATTGGACACTACTGTTAACGTGTTCAATAAAACACAAACCGTTATTAACAAACAGATGTCGGCATTGAATGCTAAATTTACTAAGGTCACAACTATGTTCAGTGAACTAATTAATGCGACTCACGACAATCGGGTATTCACAGAGTTGGAATCACTCACGTCTCTAACTACACTAATAATAATTAGATACCAGAACGTGGTCAATACGGTGGTCGACCTGGTAACGGATGTCCGTCATGGTAAGCCACATCCAACTATTGTAACCCCTGTCCAATTAGAGGAGGTCCTCACTACTATCCGTAAAGAAATTCCAAATGATATTCGATTATCTACCTCCCTGAAAGATAATAACCTTTTATCCCTTTACCGTATCAGTCATTCAACTCTAACGATAGGATTATATACGAGTTCAGGATTCCTTTACCGTATCAAGAAAATTACCAACTGTACAAAGTCATACCCCTACCTACGGTATTTCGAAAGGTATTAACCTTCATACAACCCTCAATCGACTATCTGGTCATCGATTACAGTATAGAACACTATTACGACCTAACTACAGATGAACTGGCTAATTGCATTACTGATGACCATGCCCAGTATCTGTGTCGCGTTATCCATCCGTTGTTTAACATAAACTCTGATAACAACCTCTGTGAACTGCAGCTGATAAGAAGAAAAAATTTTACACCTAATATTTGCAACATTAGGCAAGCCAACCACTCCACTATATGGACTCAACTATCACAGGCTAATAAGTGGCTTTTCTCTACCACTGAAAATCTCAGTATGGATCTCATATGCCAAGATGAGATCACACCCTATACAATTTACGGTGTCGGAATCATTGAAATAGAAGGCAACTGCCATTTACGCACTCACGATCTAACCATTAGTGGGTATAATACTAAAGCCACTGAACTGAAAAATTTTTACATACCCCCCACTAACATATCAGAGATTCTGCTAAATTTTACTACACATTCATACAATTACACCAACAAGGTTGCTATGAACAAATTTGCACCTAACAACGAACTAGCAATGATATCTCATCAAATCAGTGGCCTAAAAAAGGAGGAGGAAGAGTTTCCTCCTCTGGATAGGCATACGATCCACCACTATTCCCTTATATATATTACTATCCGTCGTTATCACATTAGCGGTATTTAAGCTGTGTAAACACTTCCTTTACAAGGCACAACAGGTAAAACTCAATTCACCTGAATCCCAACCAGAGGAAACCCAGACCCAAAGGGACCAGGCCATCGCTATCACTGAAGCACAATCAGGTAGCATACCAAAACACTAAAAGAAATAATGTTTAAATTTTATGGAATTGCATGTAAGGTAAATTCCTTATCTCTGAATCAACTGTATTATTATAGATTTTTTTTTTTTGTAGGATAAATTTTACATTTTATATTCCTTACTCAACCATTATTTTTATATTAATTTAGAAAATAGGAGAGAATATTGGCTATAATTATAATAACAAAAAAAAAATAAAAAAAAATACCAAAAGTAAAATATTCTTTTGAGAGTTCATAATTTTGATTGATTAATTAATTAAGTCATTTTATTAATTTACAACAGAAACAGCTAAAAAAAAAAAAAAACTAAAATATGTATATATATATTTTTAATTAACAGTTTTAATGTTTCTTCCACCAAGTTTTATATCTTGGATATATTATGGTATTGTACTACTTTACAGCAGAAACAGCTGAATAACTAATAGAATAAATAAAAAATAAAAATAAATATAAAAAAAATAAATGCACATAAATATACCTTTAACAGTTTAGACAAATAAATTAATCATTTGAATGCTTTTTGTACCAAGTTCTACAGTTTTAATTAAGTAATTTAAGCATTGTACTATCTTATTACAGGGGGAAAAAAAACAACAAAAAACAAATATTATAAAAAAAATATAATAATAAATAATAAAATAGATATATAAAATATTTTTTAAATTTGTAGATAGTTATGCTAATAATTTTAACGTACTTTCACCTTGATACTTCAAAAATTACCAATACCACTAAATTTAATTTTCTTGTGATCCCAGAACCAACCGCATTTTTAGTCGAAAATTTATCACCTCTTCAAGGAATTTTCTTTTTCATAGAGAGATGGTGTTATGATATTCACATATCATAACTATACCTATATATCATAGCTTGCATATGACCCATTTCAAGTGCATACAATTTTCTTCGATTTTATTTCATATCACTTGAAATGAAATCCCTGACATCCACTTGTATTTGTCAGCATAAAATTATATTTTTCCAAAGATAAAGTCATATAAATTGTAGACTTTATTGCAAGCAATTTCCTTTTCGCCCCTTATGTAAACACACGCCACAAGTAGTGTATCAGATAACACGCCTCGCTTATCACCAAAACATACCACGTGATCATCGCGATCGTGGGAAGTTTTGATGATGGGGCGATGTGTTAATCTTGACTGCGAATATAAAAAGAAATGCACAAGGAAGAAAATGGGCAGTCTTGGGTAAAGTCGCGACAATTTCAGATCGAAAGTATATCGTGCGTTGGTTCTGAGGAAGAAATAATTTCTCTAAAAAGAACTTCTCATAGATTACAAGTATTTTATCTCTAATCAAGAAATTTTTACTGAAAATATTTTTATTTAAATAAAATTTACAAGTGTCTTATCTCTAATCGAGAAATTTTTACTAAAAATATATTTTTCTTTTATTAAATAAAAGTGGTGCAAAAGAATTCGTCTTATATTTTGAAATCCTCAGTCCAAACCTAGGACCCCGCTGTGCTCTCTTCTCCCTCGAAAAATGGGAAAGCACGGAGCACAGTCATAACACCATAATCTTAAATTACAACCCGAAAAGTGTCAGTTACTTCGCAGAGAAGTAATATACCTCGGACAGAAATGCTCAACCGAAGGGGCACTTCCAGATCCCAGTAAGACAAGCTGTGTCCAAAATTTTCCTCCACCACGAACTATCAGACAAACTCAATCGTTTCTTGGATTGGCAAACTACAATCGCAAGTTCATCCCTAATTTCTCAAAGATAGTCAGGCCAATAACAAATCTATTACGGAAAGACGTCAAATTTAATTGGACGCAAAAGTGCCAAGACTCTTTCAATGAAATTAAAAATTTCCTTATAAATCCGCCTCTACTCAAGTATCCAGATTTTACCCAACCTTTTAGTCTAACAACAGATGCTAGCAATGAGGCATTGGGAGCTGTTTTATCACAAGGGACAATAGGTAAAGACAGGCCTATAGCGTATGCAAGTAGAAGTTTAAAAAGGCGGAACAAAGATACTCCACAATAGAAAAAGAGTTCCTCGCTATTGTGTGGGCCGTCAGGAACTTCACGTGTTATTTACAGGGCAGAACGTTCACGGTCTACACCGACCACAAGCCCCTGAAAGGCGTATTCAATGTGAAAGATCCGACATCGAGATTAGTCAGGTTTCACCATAAACTCTCAGACTTCGACTATTAAATTGAATATAAGCCTGGAAAATATAACACTAATGCAGACGCGCTTAGTCGAATACCTGCCCAGCTAAACCAGAAAAACCCCAATTCGTTCATTGTGGAAGCTCAGGTACATCACCGAGCCGATTCCGACATGGACGAAAATGATTCTAGTTCTCCAACACCCTCAAAGCCTAAACAAAAACATTGTCATGCTGTTACGAGAGCTCAAATAAGGGAGGCACAAAATAATATTGAAGAGGAAAATCAAAACACAGAAACTACCAATAAAGTTCAAAAATATCCACGGCACCTCCAAAATGAATTAGTCGAAATTGACTCAACTGATAGCAGCACATCCGAAAGCAGTGCATCTGAACACGGCGAATCACCCTGGAACCAAAATCTAATAAACTCCCAACATACATTACCAAATATCTCAGACCATGAGGAAATCGAAACAATTCTGAAAGACTGTCATGACTCCGCATTTGGTGGTCATCAAGTAGTAATCAAAACTTATAGAAGAATAAAGAAGAAATATAAGTGGAAAAACATGCTTAGTTCTATCAGGAAATATATTCGGAAGTGCTCTAAATGCCAAAAAATGAAGGCTAGTCCGGAGTATCGTATGCCAATGGTCATAACAGATACTGCCCATATGGCCTTCGACAAAGTTTATTTAGACATAGTAGGTCCTCTTGATGAAACTCACTCAGGAAACAAATATGTTCTGACATTCCAAAACAATCTAACGAAATTCGTAGATTGTTATGCCATGCCGAATGGCGAAGCAGAAACGGTAGCAGAAATACTTTTCGATGAGATAATCACTCGTTATCGCATTCCTAAAAAGGTAGTAACTGACCAGGGTTCTACCTTCTTAAGCGATCTTTTCAAACGAGTATATAAACTTCTGAAAATAAAAAAAATGCAGACTTCCGCTTACCATCCGCAATCCAACGGCGCACTAGAGCGAACCCACAGACCCCTAGTGGAGTATTTGAGAGCTATTGTGTCTGAAAATCCAAAGGCTTGGGATCGATTCCTGAGAACCGCGGCTTTTGTATACAATAATAGTCCACATGATGGCACCAAGCTCACACCAATGGACTGTCATTTTGGGTTCACAGCGGATGTTCCCTCTAATCTGAAAAGAGAGCCGGAGCCCATTTACAACCACGAAAGTTACTACCACCTTCTGAGGTACAAAATACAAAAAGTGTATGCTACCGCTCGGAAAAATTTGCTGAAAACTAAGGAAAAGTCAAAAGCCTACTACGATAGGCGTTCACGTACAGTAACCTTCAAAACAGGAGATAAAGTTTTACTGAAAAACCCCGCTAAGAAACACAAACTTTCCCAGATATGGCTAGGACCATATCTAGTGGTACAAGTCTTTACCACTGTTAATACTGTTATTCAAATCGGTAAACGAAGAGTAACAGTACATAACAACAGATTGAAGCCATTTCACGAATAATGGCTGTCAAAAATAAAAAATAAAACAAAAATGGGGGCAATAAAACAATGGACAAACTTAAGAAGCAACAAAAGGGAATCCAACATACCTATTCAGTAATAAACACACAAAAAAAACAAAGAAAAAGGGAATATGATCTAATAAACTTTATTTTTCTAAAAATTGCACAGGAAAACATTTTTTTTTCTATTTATTAATATTATTTTTTTTGGCTCGTTTAATTTCATTTATCTGGCGCACCCTATCCTTCACCAGTTTCTCGTACTTAACCCTGTCAACTCTAGAGGTAGCCAGACTGGCCCTCAGTTTGAGGTAGTGTAGCTCCCTCGTTAAGCTGGCACGCCTACCTCCCCGAGTCGATCTAGGCGCTACTGGAAGTCCACGATTTTCCTCGCAGCACTTCCCCATTTTTTTCCGGTACTCTTCAAGAGTGAGCTTCTACGGGCCAGGTATATAATCCGGAACCTCCTTTGATGTCCCAGGCAGCGCTTTAGGTACGTATGGCTCCATGGGTCTGTCCACCGAATAAAGAGCCAAACCGCTAGTAGTCCTCTCAGGAATCCTTATAGACTCAGCCTTCGCAATTAGACGATCGAGTGCCTTGATAATTTTGTTAGCCATAATTTTTACGCGTAGAAGAAATAAACACCACAACAGATTGAACGAACAGACAGTAATACGTGAAACTCAATAGTATTACATGATATTTATACAAATTTCTATTTGCTTATCTATAATTCACAAAAAATTCCGGAAACACCTCACAACGGCACTAACAGAAAATTCAAGTGAAAAAAAAAGAAATAAATAAATGGGTGTTATAATAATTTACTTTTCTCAGCATGACAAAATTACTAGTAAAGAAGGCATTTGCTTACTTTTTTATTATTGATTTACAAATCAATTAAAATTAATTACGCCAAACGTGCAGACAAAGCATAATAAATAAAATGCAATTCAGGCAATTGGCCTATAAAACTCTGCAATACATTCTTTACAATAACTTTAAGAATGATATTTTGTAACTACAATAGTTTTAGGATATATTGAAGTTCTAACGCAATAATTTTGTTTACTATGTCATCTGATCTTACAGATTCAATCCTCAGGCATGGCACTAATCTTATTGAGTACATTTCTCCCAATCCTCGTGATGGTAACAAGTGCTGCTACAGAACCCTAGCAGATACAGCCTTTAAACAATACTGGGATAATGTTTGAAGATTTTTGACAAATTGTATTATACCATGATATATGGACCTGTTCACCCAAATAAATATTAACGATTTGGAAGCGGAAACAACTCTAATGGAGCATACTGGTTTTCTCATCAATCAACTATGCGAAACTCATAACTCCAACACAAGCGCATGTTCGGAGCAAAATGCATACATACACAGCCTAATAGAATCCATTAAAAAGCGAACAACAACAATCAGGGAAATGATAAGCCCCCGACATCGAAGATCTTTGTTCGATGGAATAGGTAGAGGCCTACACTATCTTTTCGGAACAATGGACGCAACATATGAAAAACAAATATACAGTAAAATTGCTAACTTAGAAACTGATACACAGGCACTATTAGAACTGGAAAAACATCAAATAACGTTATTTAAATCTTCATTCGAGAAAATGAGAAAACCAATCAACCAGCTTGAATCCAACCAAAGAGAGTTAACGAAAACCGCAAATGATCTAATTGATATGGTTACTGGAGAAATAAGTACGAGACAACGCATCCAAGAAGTGGTGACCACAATTAGTTTACAAGTATTAGATATAGAACTAAGACAACAAACATTTATCCAAATAGTGACAGCACTAAGAAACAATCAAGTACATCCATTGTTACTATCACCATCTACATTATTAGAGACTTATTATAAGGCACATCCCAAGAAATCTAACAGAGTTCAAGATCTGGCTATATTGACACAGGCACTGGAAGTAAAGTCTGAAATCCTAAATGAACTACTACTACTAAGAATTACTATTCCAATTCTTAATATGCAGCCTTTCAAACTGCAACAAATCCATTTATTCCCCTTCAAAACCGCGGATAACCATTCATTGTTACTAGACATTAAACATGCTTACATTGCAAGCAACCTACCCACACAGGAATTCGTACTATTCAAGCAATCTGAGTTTCGGGTATACACCAAATTATCCAACAATCTGAATGAAAGTACCTACATTGGTCCCTTACTCAACCCAATTTTACAAGGGCATTACTTAAAAGAATGTCCCATAAGCTTTTTATTCAACCCCCATAATGAAACAGGTAACTGCGAATATCTGGTCCAAACTCAAGTTCCGCAACTGTTAGTGAAGTTAACAAGGAAAAACTCTTGGCTCTTTTCATTTCCAACTACTCAGAAAATTATAATTTCATGCAGTAAAAATTTACATAGTTCCAACCTATTTAGCAGCGGAGTTTTAATATTAAACGAATCCTGCCACTTCCAAATAGCTGATCAGATTATATACTACGAAGATGAAGATCATCAGAGTATTAAAATCTCACAGCCGGCATATCCTCATCCGCTAAATTCTAGTATGAATGAAACCATTGAGCAATTTATTAAGAATACCAATCTCACTACCCAAAAACACATAGTTATGTTAAAAACAGAGGATGCCAATCAGATTTTAAATGAAAATTCACACTCCCTAGATCAGCTGGAAGCACAGATAAATACACTGGACAACCAAAGAAAAGAAAAATAAAGCACAAATGATGCAAATAAGCTCTTTATCCCTAAGTTCCGTAGTAATTTTTGTACTCTGCATAATTGGAATATTTAAAGTTATAAGTAACAAGAAACGAAAAATATTAGTCAAAACACCCACAGTATTAACTGTTAGTAACCAAAAGGTACAGTTAGACACTGAGACATACCCTAAAATTTCTAAAGAAGCTACGGATACCTTGAACCATGAGTCTAGAATAGATACCAAGTTTCAAGATAAACCATCTCCACAACAAGAGAGTTTTCCCACAAGTAAAGTCAAGCAGATCTCGCAAAATTTCCAGTCGGAGATCACTAACACAAGCAAATCAAAATTTAAAACTCTAACCTCTGTAGAAATAACGACAGCGAGAAACAAAGAACAAGCTGTCTCACAAACCTCTCATTCAGAATTAAAGGATGCCATTAAACAACGTGCCACCCATCAGCAACACGCAGGTAGCAGACAAAATTTACTTATTCCTCCACCACCACCACTTCCACAAACACTAAGCCGTGTCGACTCTGAATCAATTCCACGCACCCGCCATTTCTCGGTAGTTTAATTCCATCTCTAAATAAATTCTGCATAGCCAAAGATAAAACAAACACCTCAATGGTGAATTCAATTGCTACACACTTTTCACATGTACATATATCATTAATAAATCAATATAAATAATTTATAAATGTATAAATAGGTTTAAGTTAAATTTAATAAGTAACAAAAAATATGTATTCGCACATATAGGGACAATAAAAATAAATATGTAATTACACATATAGAACATAAAAATAATAGTACCAAAAAATATGTATCCACACATAGAGTACGAATAAGTATAATAAAAAAAATATATAATTGTACCAAAAATGTATATAAAGCTTTGTTCTTTTTAATACAGCTAAACACCACATGTACTCATCTCAGCATTACGTATATGCATACAAAAGTTTCAAGTAAACATTTTTCTTTTTCCCAAGCTATCAAACAAATAAGTTAATTTTTTTTAATGCGTTATTCCTCTCCCAAGAATAACACATTTTTTCTAAAAAGGGGGAGATTTGTTACATATACATACCGAGCATCCATTGGCATCAATTAAACATGTAAATACATACATACATGTGGGAAGCAGCCTAAGCAATACCGACATTCAGGTGGACGAGACGATTGAGCAACACGAGACAAACGACTGGAAAGGAGAACTGTCACGAGAGAAACGAGTGGAACTTGTGCCAGTTTTGCTGCTTTTTACTTCTTCTGCCGAAAGTAGCCGTGAAGTTAGGAAGCGCGCAAGCTAGTTTTTATAGACAACCTATATACTATTTGTTTTTTTCTCAATTAAATAAAGTACTGTTCTATTTCTACAAAAGTAGTTATTTCTCCAGCCTGGATCCCAGAGAATTCCTTCTCTCCTGCAGTGAAGATTTTCCACATCAATTTTGGGGGCTCAACCGGGATTCCAAGCTAAAGAGAAGCGGACAAAAACTCAGTAATCAACGTGGAAGTACATATCTCTAGGGTAAAATAGATAAAATATCAGGTAGCAGATTCTAAGCAAGAGCAGCAGAGTTTGCTGGCGTACTATAAGCCCCGGCAAAGAAACGAATACCCTGTGAAATCGCACGCTAATTTATACAAAAGTTGTACGAAAGTGAGGAGAAAAGGGCTAAGAAGGTTAGTTATATTATCTCTTCATCAAAATAATTTGTGTGCAAATTCTATGCGGCAACGTGATTATTATCCCATGCAAAAAACAAAAACTTGCGGGGCTAAAAACGGTGCTCGTCCAAGGAAAGAAAATTGCTATATTCGGGAGTGTGTCCAAGATTTGACAGCTTCCATTATACCAATCATAATCGAGATATAGTGAAGATTGACTTGCTAACTCGTTCATAGTTTGTTGTACTCAGAGAATACAAAAACCAAGAATCGGTGTGTGCTTAAGATAAATTTATTTTATTTTCCAAATATCAGCGAAAATATAGCAATTAGAAACTATTCGAATCTGGGTTGTGCTTAGGATAAGTCACAACTCTATTATATTGACAATTGACATCGATTGGAATCTAGTTCAGATCCACCCCAATTAGCAGCGCTGTCTATAATAGCCGTATATTAAGCAAATTTAAATGCAGCAAGATTCTAGTAGTTGGTTTGCGGCCCCAACTATTGAACTCGATGATTAAAATTGAGGTTGGAGACATCAATCATAGATGGCACCTAGCACACTTAAACTTCAAGTCTCACGAACAAAGTAAACAAGACATTGAAGACTGCACTCAATGAAAATTTTTTGTATGAATGAATATAAGTCTTTAATTGCTTTATATTATTATAATTTGCGTTAACCAGAGTAGTTTAAAGCTTTTCATGTTGTAAATAAAATACTATTTTGTTTAAAATATGGGGAAAAAGGGACGTGCGCAAAGGCAGAGTACCTTACGAGAGGGTGATGAGTTAGACATGAGAGAAAGAGAGGATAGTTATCGGTATGAGGGTGGGTTATGGGAAATGAAAAAGGAGCTAGAGGAGAAAAATGAGACAATAAGGTCTTTTCAAGAAAAGCTTAAGGAATTGGAAACTAAGATGATGAGAAGTGAAGTTGATGCTCCTCGAAATATTTCGGCTGTAGGCCATAAAGTGAGCTGTTTTTCGTTTAAGGACATCGAAGCTGCAATGCATCAGTTCAGTGGGAAAGGCAATTACCGCATTTCAAATTTTGTTAGTGATTTTGAAAACATGGCAGTGGTGCTAGGGCTGGATGAGTTAGAAAAGCTAGTATACGCTAAAAGATTATTAGATGGCCCAGCATTGTTCGCGACGCGCGGTCAATCCCTGAAATCCTGGGATGAGTTAAAGAACTTTCTAGTGAGTGAATTTCAAATTCGAGAGAATAGTGCGAAGTTGCACGAAGAGCTGAGGAAACGTAGAAAACTAGCGAATGAAACTTGCTACGAGTACTTCCTAGTGATGAAAGAACTGGGAAATAGAGCGAAAATTGGAGATGAAGCGTTGATGAAGTATGTCACTGACGGTATCACAGGTGAAGAAGTAAATAAGATTGTACTGTACGGAGCGATAGGGCTTGAAGAATTTAAAAGGAAATTAGAAATTTTCGAAACTTTGGAAGAAAAGAGTCAAGCGGAACAGAAATGGACAGCCAGTCCTTATTAAGAAAGACAATTCACAGTTGAAAAGTAGGAGATGTTTTTTTTTGTGGCGAACAGGGACACATCGCAAAGCATTGTCCATCAAAGTCTAGGGGTGACAAGTGCTTCAAATGCGGAGAATTTGGCCACAAAGCCACTGAGTGCAACAGGAGACAGAAAACTGCGACACAGAGGGAAATAGCTTTACTGAATAATCAGCCAGAAGTTCAAAACATTATGCGCAAGGAATTCATTCTGAATGGCGTACAAGTAAGTGCGTTGGTAGACACGGGAAGTGACCTATCCTTCACAAGAGAGAATGTATTTACATTACTAGATCTTTCCTAATCAGGCAAGCCGATCACATTTCAAGGAGTTGGGTCAGGTAACATTATGACCATTGGTTCATTCGAAGCTGAGATGACAATAGACGGTATCAAATTGATTGAACATTTCCATGTTGTTCCTGATAGCATCTTACCCAAGCAAATTATATTGGGCAAATCCATTCTGGATTGAGTTGAACTACATATTACCCCCACCAAGATAAAGTTTACTCCTTTGAAGGAAGAACACCCGCTAAGTTGTTTTCAAGTATGTACTGAAAGCCAAGTTGATTTGTCACACATTGAACAGAAAGATCAGCGCGACAAAATCAATGAACTAATTCGTGGTTACATCCCAAGTAAATCGAAAGACGTCCAGAATCTCGAGATGCATATTATATTGGAAGACGAAACTCCTATATACCAACCGCCAAGACGATTAGCCAGCGCAGAGCTTGAAATTGTAAACAAGCAAATCGAAGAATTGTTAGAAGAAGATATAATTGAACCTAGCAGTTCGCAGTTCGCTAGTCCTGTGGTTTTAGTAGATAAGAAATACGGTTCAAAGAGACTATGTATAGATTACCGACGTTTAAATAAAGCAGTAGTACGGAATCATCACCCTTTACCTCCCATCGAGGATTATATTTATCGATTAGCGACTTTGGATTTAAGAAATGGATTTTTTCATGTAACTATTGCAGAGCAAAGTAAGAAATATACTGCTTTTGTTATACTCCATGGCCAATACCAATTCAAGAAGGCTCCATTTGGGTTGTGTGTGACACCAACACAATTTCAACGATACATAAACCAGATATTCTATCCTCTTCTAAGGCAAGATAAAGTCTTAGTTTACATGGATGATATTATTGTTCTGGCAAAAGATGAGCAGCAAGCTATCAAAAATCTGGAAGAAGTCCTAGCCACGGCATCTCAATATGGCCTTGAAATTAAATGGCAAAAGTGTCAGTTCCTGAAAAGGAAAATAGAGTACCTAGGATATATTGTGGAGAACGGCAAAGCTATGCCCGCTGCGAGTAAAACCAAAGCAGTCGACAGATTTCCAGAACCGAAGAAGACTAAGGATGTCCAATCCTTCTTAGGATTAACTGATTATTTTAGAAAATTTATTCTAGACTACGCTCTAATAGCCAGGCCATTGAGTGATCTCCTCCGTAGTAAGGCAACATTCAATTTCGGAGAAAAGCAGCAGAGCGCTTTTAAGGCCCTATGTGTGAAACCTGTTTTGGCTATTTACAAGCCGGACGCAGAGACGGAAGTTCACACGGATGCTAGTCATTTAGGCTTCGGTGCGGTACTATTGCAAATAGATTGCAACGATGGATCTCTTCACCCAGTCTATTATTTTAGTCGTAAAACTTCACCAGTACAAGAAAAATACTCAAGTTATGAGCTCGAAGCATTAGCTGTTGTTATGGCAGGTAAGAAATTTAGAGTTTACCTGGTGGGGATAAAGTTTAAGCTAGTAACCGACTGTTCAGCGTTTAAATGCACAATGAATAAAAGAGATATTTCACCGAAAATTGCTCGTTGGGCAATTATGTTTTCAGAGTTTGATTTTGATATAGAGCACAGGAGCGGAAACAGAATGAATCATGTTGACGCACTAAGCCGTCATCCTCTAGCCCTAATGCTAGAAGAACAAGCACTTTTGCCAAGAATCAAAGCGACTCAGGAGAAAGATGAACATCTAAAAGCCATAATGAAGATATTGCAAAATGAGGAATTCGAAGACTACTTCTTAGATAATGGAATATTGTTCAAGTTCGTCGATAGCGATAAGCTCCTAGTAGTTCCGCGATCAATGCAGTGGGAACTCATTAAGCAAGTTCATGAAAACGGACATTTCGGTTTGAGAAAAATGGAAGTAATAATAAAGCAAAATTACTACATTCCTAATCTTAAGAAGAAAATAAATGATTTAATCTCAACGTACATTCCATGCATATTAGCAGCTAAGAAAAATAGAGCTGAGGGATTTTTACATCCAATCCCCAAGGAAGCAATTCCGCTCGAGACGTATCATATGGACCATCTAGGCCCTATGACATCTACCAGAAAGAGCTATCAGCATATTCTGACCATTATCGATGGATTTAGTAAATTTGTATGGTTGTATCCAACGAAAACTACTACCACCTCAGAAGTTCTCAAGAAGCTGGAAGTGCAGAAGGCTACGTTCGGAAATTCTTCACGTATTATCACAGACCGAGGACCCGCATTTACTTCAAAAGACTTTGAGGAGTATTGTCGAAGAGAACATATAGAGCATATTAAAATAACAACGGGAGTGCCCAGAGGCAACGGCCAGGTCGAGCGAGTCCATCGAATCGTTATAGCCGTACTGACAAAATTATCGATCGAGTCCAAGGAAGACTGGTACAAGTATGTGCCCAAAGTACAGCAGTTGCTGAACAGCAGTTATCAAAGAAGTATCGGAATTTCGCCATTCCAGCTTTTAGTTGGAACAAAAATGAACCAACCAGAAGATATTTTGTTGAAGGAAACAATCGAGCAAGAGATAGTGAGCATTTACTTAGAAGAAAGAAACGAAGTTCGCAAAGAAGCTGCCTAGAACATACTAAAAGTGCAAGCAGAAAATGTTCGATCCTACAATCGACGAAGAAGGAAACCAACTGGTTATGACATTGGAGATTTAGTAGCAATTAAAAGAACACAGTTTGGAACACATATGAAACTACGTCCAAAGTTTTTGGGACCATACCGGATAACGAAGGTAAAGTCTAATGAGAGATTTACGACGTTGAAAAGATAGGCAACCACGAAGGGCCGGACCTTACCTCTACCTACGCCGATAACATGAAACCATATGAAAATGTCGATAGTGATGAAGAAACCCTCTATGAAGATTACCCTGATAAAGACGAACTAGCCCCAGATGAACAAAATCTCATGCCAGATGAGAATGCAAAGCAAGATTAAGAAGCAAATGAAATTGTTGAAATAATGAATTAATTAGTACAATAAGCAGAAGTTATTTAGTAACGATCAGAAGAATAACAGCACAGAAATTATTAAAATATCAATTAACCGAGGTAATAGTTAGCAAGAAGCACACGAAATAGTTAATAAAGCATAGAATTTAAACGAAGCACATAAGAATTTGTTTTGATAAGAGAATCGTTAGTAAGAGTTTAATGAAAATTATAAATCGAAGATAACAAACGAAAGTATTGAAGCCAATAACCTTAGTCCTTATACATTCCAAATAGAAGGTATCTAAAGAAGAGAATAGTAGTAGATCCTAACCAAGATCTTCCAATTATGAAGAAGTTGTACAACTTAACTAACCTTAACGACGCGATTAGATGACAGGCGATGGGTTTGAGAAAACAAGAGGAACCAGTCCAAAATGGTAGAAACACGCAACTATTTTCTACGCAAGAAGTTTACTATTTAAACAGTCCAACATGTCTCAAAGATGTTTAAGAAGAAGAATCCCAAGAAGGAAATGACGAATAAGAAGAGGAACTAAAAGCTTGAGAAGTTTAAGCCTAAAAGACGATAAGAAGAGAAGAAGATAGGATTTAAGAAGACAACGTGAAGCTACTAAGATGAAAAAAAACAGACAATTCCCAAACTCTGTGAGAAGTAAACGCGAAGTTACAAAGGAAGACAACACTAATCAATTGGAACCTGAGTTTTCGTCCGAGCCTAATCTCAAGCTGAGATAGGTGAAATATTCTCAGCAATCAACCTTCTGAGAGTGCGTTATATCGAGGACAATATAAACCCAGGATGGCCGAATGTGGGAAGCAGCCTAAGCAATACCGACATTCAGGTGGACGAGACGATTGAGCAACACGAGACAAACGACTGGAACGGAGAACTTTCACGAGAGAAACGAGTGGAACTTGTGCCAGTTTTGCTACTTTTTACTTCTTCTGCCGAAAGTCACCGTGAAGTTAGGAAGCGCGCAAGCTAGTTTTTATAGACAACCTACATACTATTTGTTTTTTTCTTAATTAAATAAAGTACTGTTCTATTTCTACAAAAGTAGTTATTTCTCCAGCCTGGATCCGAAAGAATTGCTTCTCTCCTGCAGTGAAGATTTTCCACATACATGCATTTATGAATCGATTTCGCTTTACGCAGAATTCTAAAATTCATTCATCAATAAAGAAATGCAAACATGTAGATATGTACATACCTACAGCATTCTCATTGCATGCAGAATTATAATTTCCAGCTGCATGTATAAACATATATCAACAAACATATTTGCAAGTTCAGTAAAGTCACTCGCTACTGACCTAATAAGCTACTCCATTGAACCGCACTGGGAGTAAAGCTAGTAAGCTGCTCCATACGCATCGCTGCTCTACCTATCTCGGGACAATTAAGTAAACGCCCAATCATCTTGAAGGCACGTAATCTCAGTAACCGTGCCGTGTTCCAGATCAAAAGGTGCTCAGATGAGAGTACTAGAAGTACTTTAGAAACTCAACAGTATTATATTTGGCAGCAACCATAGCTGATTTAATGATATGTTTGACAACGTCAAAACTAGAATGAAATACTTGTTTTTTTCTAAAGATGTTAGAAATATTTAGCTTCGTTTTCAAGGTTCCGTATCCAAAGGGTAAAAACGGGGACCCTAATACTAAGCCTCCGATGTCCGCCCGTCCGTCACCGGGCTGTATATCATGAACCGTAACAGGTAGACAATTGAAATTTTCATTGACTGTGTGCTATTGTCGCTATGACAACAAATAATAAAAATAAATAAATAAATAAAATGAATAATAAAAATTAAAAATTACAGGTGGCGCCCGTTTCTTTCCTCGTTTTATTATCACTCTTATTATTATATATTTGTCTCATTAATCATTCATTCGTTCATAGTCATTCCTCTGACAGCCAAGGTAGCAATACATAGGGTCAATAATTGAATATGTAAACCAGTGAAAATAAAATAAAGGAAATTTCCATTTTGCCGACGGAATTCCATGCAAGTGTGCGTGGACGTGAATTGTGTGCCTGAGCGAGACCTAAGTGTTTAGTGCTAACTGGTTCGTTGGGATGATGTATGTAGCAAAATGAAAGACCATATTCCAAAACTATTTAATTAAAATATAAATTTCTACTCACGGGTGGGATTTCTTACAAAGGCTTCAAGACAAAAGAGGGCGAGCTGTCATCTTCAGATTGTGTAATACTTTCAGTGTTGCCACGCCTATAATTGTGTAAGGTAGCGACAAATAAGGCTAGAGTGCTTTCTATTAAAGCCAAGAATTAATGAACATAAGAAATGCTTTCTGACTTTTGTATGTGTATTGTGAGCATAATATATATGCAGCACAAAAAAAATTTTATAATAACTTAATTTCAAAGTGTTATGTTGGTGTAGTGATTGTCATATAGACACAAAAAACATAAAGTGATACTAAATTAAATTGAGCGGTGATAAAGGACACCTTGTGTTTCTGTGTATAGTAGTCCACAAAAGAGAAAAAGAAAAATAATAATAACTATGAGCGAAAGCAGTGCAAGAATCAATAAAGCCGGGTTCGATTCCGAAAAAGGCCACTTATGGCCGCTATTGAAAGTAGCCTAAAAAGGTTGTACAACAAGTACGACCTAGGCCTCCCGTAAGTCACCGTTTAGGAATGAGCCACAAATTTTTTCGACGACAATGTTCCGTCGAAGCCTGAGGTTAAAGAAGAAACAGCCAGCGATGTGGAAATATCCACTGACTCAGCCGAGACGTCTTAATCGATTTTGGATTTGTCTAAGGATGAAAATAATATTATTATCGTGGAGAATAAGAAGCGAAGAGTAAGGGGTAGTCCAGAGACGTCTCCTCAACCTTGCGGAACTCCAGCCAAGAGGAAGCCATCAAGGTCTGAAAAACAACCATCTAGGGAGGAAAACACGAATGGTTTCTTCCAAATTCTGGGTTATAGAAAGGACTTCGGGATACAACTCGAAGCTACTAAGGCTCATGTCGAAAAGGCAGTGAGACCTCCTCCGATCATCTGGTATAACCTGAATGTTAAAGCATTCAAATGCGAGCTTGATAAGCTCGCAATAAGGCCAACGTTTTTCATAAAAACTTCAAAGGGCATCAAGCCAGTTAGCCTGGACGACCATAAGGCACTGTTCCGCATAATCAGGGACATCGGTGTACAGAGTTACACATTTACGCCTAATTGTGTGACAGGACGACGACACTTCTGCTGAGAGGAGCTCAGCATACATACCATGCCGAGGATATGAAGCCGGCACACGTGGAAAAACTGCGTGGATTCACAGTCAACTCTGTGACGCATTTTAGAATGCCCAGGATCAAGGAATCGAGCTCCTTCGTAGTTAATTTCGGAGGTAATTTAATTACGATATTAAATTCATCATGGCCACAAATCGTTTATGACCCAGATCGTTTACTGGGAGTAATATCGCGCCAGGAACTGTAGTAATATAGCTATGCGGGTTCTAGCACAATTTCCTGTGTATTTTTAAAGGGGCCTCTAAATTTACAAAATGGTCCCAAAAGCTCTTCGTAGACGTGAACGAGCATAGTTGTGGGTTATGACGTCATGAAAGCTCTAAGGTTAGGTTGTTAGGTTAGTGCGTCCCCGCCCCCTGAGCCGTTTCCCCTTGGCTAATGTCCCCGCCCCCTGAGCCGTTTCCCCTGGGCTAATGTCACCGACCCCCTAAGCCGTTTCCGGTAGGCTAATGTCCCCGGCCCTCTCAGCCGTTTGCCCTAGGCTTTGCTAATGACTCCTCTTAAAAGATTGATAAAACTGCACAATATGCAAAAGCTATCAAAACAAAACGTTATTCACTCTCGCTGCTTCAGTAAGTAGCTGCAGATTTTATTAAACCTGATTTAGCGCATAACAAGAACAGCACATCACATCGTTCGTTGCCACTGCTGCTTCACCCAATTAAATTTGCATAATATCACAAAATTGCGACCGCTTCGGTATTGTGAGCGTGTGTAGGACTGGGAGATCAATGATATTTTATTTGTATGACTAGAATGGTATGAAGGTGTGAATGCAAACAAAAGCGGTTTGAATGAAAAAACAAAACAAAATTTGCCGGTATGTAAACAGTGTGACAATTCAGTAAACTTGACCTGTGAGCTGAAAGCGAAAGGTTGGCCATATTAATTTTATTTAATTTACCGATCCTTTGAACGTCACATCTTTATACTCACGTTTAACTTATATGCTCCTGCTACTCCATATTTAAAACCACTTCGTTCATCCAATTAAATTTGCATAAAATCACAAGATTGTGACCGCTTCGGTATTGTGAGCGTGTGTAGCAATGGGACATCAATGATATTTAATTATATGAGTAGAATGGTAGGAATGTGTGAATGCAAACAAAAGCAGTTTGTATGAAAAAACAAAACAAAATTTGCCGGTATGTAAACACTTTGACAATTCAGTAAACTTGACCTGTGAGCTGAAAGCGAAAGGTGGGCCATATTAATTTTATTTAATTTACCGATCCTTTGAACGTCACATCTTTATACTCACGTTTAACTTATATGCTCCTGCTACTCCACATTTAAAACCATTTCGTTCATCCAATTAAATTTGCATAACATCACAAGATTGTGACCGCTTTGGTATTGTGAGCGTGTGTAGCAATGGGAAATCAATGATATTTAATTATATGAGTAGAATGGTAGGAATGTGTGAATGCAAACAAAAGCAGTTTGTATGAAAAACAAAAAAAAAGCTGAATCACATTGCCAGCATGTAAACAAGGGGCAGATTAAAAATGGCATTAATTGTAAAAACTAAGAATAAAAGCATACTGCTCACGTTTTATAAAGATTCTTTGTAGTTAAAAACCATCAATCTGGCTAAATCATAGCTACAACCGGTCCACGGATGAAATTTAAGGCTTTCGTGATGATTTATGTTGTGTGCCATGCTAGCAATAAAATTTTGGTGATAATCAAACAATTCTTTGATTCAAACTTGTTTTTCACGTATCGAAATTTTGTTTATATATGTGGATCACGCTGATTAAAAAATGAAAATAATGAGCATGTTATGCACATCTTTGCGACCGGCATCATAAAGAATATGTGATGGGGCTGTTGCTCGTTAAAACCGTGAAAATTTTGAAATAAAAGCTGAGACTACTTTGAAATAAAAACTGGTGGGATATTCGCAATAAAACAGATAAAATCATAAGTGCACCTGTTATCCACGTTCGAAGATTATATTCTGCTGCGCTATGCCGCAGTTCTAACCCAATTTCCTATCTATTTTTAAAGGGGCTCTAAATTTACCAACATAAAAGCTTTATCCGAATAAAATGTGAAAAACGCCGGATGTTCAAACCTAACAACTCTGGAAACAAATGAAACATCTTGTATCATACGTGGAGGCCGATGTGCTCTGAAAATATGTTTATAATAAGGTATTTTTTTAAAATAAACGAGTTTTTAAAACGCAATAAAATTCTTTTATTTTTCATATTTACAATATTTTCTTATTAATTAATCTATTTCCATTATACTATAATGTCCCCACGGTAACGTTTCATAATTACTTGGCGTTATATATCTTTTATCATCGTTAGGACTGAGAGCAATTTTAGATTGAGTAATGGAAGAAACTTGATGTTTCCGAGATTGAATTAAATTTTGTGTAATTGATTTTTCAGTATTACTATTTAAACATTCAACATAATCATCGAAAATTATATCAGTTTTAACAATATTTCTTTTTATACCTTTAGATTTTTTTGTTTTATCATTACCCTCTACACGGATCGCGTACATCTTTGATCTTAAGCCAACAAATTCTGTCATAATTCTACCATTATTTTAATCTTTCATGAGGTCCAACACTTTTTTGTTTACCAGGGGGATATTCCAATTGTTTTCTGGCAGATAGTCACTAGTATCAAAATGAGTATGGCAGTCACGTTTAATAACTTGATACAAGTCAGGACAGATTACCTCATAAATGAGAGAATCTGTGTCTGTATAACAAACTGTACAGTTAGATCCAAATTGAGGAAGCATATAATCATAATGAAAATTGTATAAGGTAGTTTTAGCCAAGTCGAGAATGCACATACCTACATAAAGTGGTTTGTTAGCGAAAATCTCAGATCTATTTAGTTCTATTGCTACTAAATTATCATTGAATATAGTGGAAGTTTTAAATTCGGGACTAGAAATTAGGGCTTCAGCTCCATATCGGCCCGACCATTTAGTTACCAATTTCACATTACTATATTTTCGAACGTTTTCCATAGTTTTACCAAAGACTGCATTATTAATAAGTTTAAAGAGATTTTTCTCAAAATCATTTTTAGCTAATGCTCTAAGGCTAGTGTTTAGATCAATGTATGACTTGAGCCATGTGGATTGATTAAATTGAAGAATTTTATGAATTTTCTTTAATATTAAACCATGTTGGAGAGCTTGCTTTAAATTTCTATAATGTAAAATATATTTTGTTTTATTTTTAACTGTAGCTAAAAGTTTCATTTGCTTAGATCCAAAAGCATAATCGCGTTCCGGGCAAAAAGGTAAATCTTTATGGGTGTCATGAATTTCTTGTGGATATTCTAGATCCACTTCTAAAATGTATCCAATAGGTGAATCATTAGACACATCTTCAACCTTAAAGTTGTTTTTGTTTTCTACCCACTTGAAGCCATTGTAAGGTAGAGGTTGCGACATTGCCCAACCATATTGATTATTGATATCATAATATTGTAAGAATTTTTGTGATTTATTTGGGTCATAGCTAGTCATATGATATTTATTATTTGCTTTGGAGTAACGTTTAGAACATTGGCTAAGACCACTTCGAATACCGCGCTCTACAAACATAAACATATCAATATCAGACAACAATTTTAACGATATATTTGTATGTTTCAGCATTGCATCCCAAGTATAGCTAGGTAATGTAAAATAATGTGCAGGATCTAATCCATATGTCTTACAACAACTTGAACGGAATTGCTCAAATACGTCTGCTAACAAAAGAACATCTGTTTTTAGATATAACTCTGAATATTCGGCCAAATTATTTAAATTAAATTCATTCCAAACTTTACAGGCATGTGTATAATCTTCCTCACTAATATCACAATCATTCAACTTATTGTAAAATTCAGAAATGGTGGGTAAAGTAGTCTCTAAAAATTTGTCTTTAGTACTAAAGTAATCGTAAGGGTATACACCTTTACGTGTTAAGAGATTAAATTGATTGTCAGATAAATTTTGAAATTGAGATTTTAAAATAGGAAAAGAAGTTAAATATGATGAAAGGGTATCAAGGCTACTAGCCATAAACCGAAAAGAATCAATAAATCGAAATTTTATTGGAAGATTATCTAAATGTTTTGTGAACGATATGTATCGCTCTTTATTTATAGGAAGAAGATCAACCTTCCCTTCTAAGTCTGAAGCTAAATTTTTTATAATAAAATGTGAATCATAACCGCTAAGATTATGGAAAATAACTGGAACAGTGTGACTATCATTAAAATTTATATTACACCCAGCATGTGCTGGTCCTCGGTACTTACCTGTTAAGTGACAGTGATCACGCACTTTTCTATCATCTTCTGGAAATGGTTTCTCGCAAATATGACAGAGTGGAGCTACAGAAAAGTTGTTGACCTGCTCTTCAGTTAACCGATCCATTTGTAGTGGGTTATTGAAAATATTTTCTAAATTTTCTGCAAATTGATTTAACTCGCTCACAAACCAATTAATACAATCCTCGCCACTGTAGTACTTGTAAAACGATAACGTGGGGTCATATGAGCACTTTATATAATACGTTATACTACACGGAACATGTTCTTGGTACTTGTTCTTAACACTACAATCTATTAATAAACACTCCAAGTCTGCATATATAATGAAAGGTACTTCTATCTTATTCTTAAAGTTTTTAAACACTAAAGTTGATTCGTTTTCTGATGGTAGTCGAATTCTCGCATTGTTAACTTTTTCACAATTCTTTGTATGCTCCTCCAGTTTTGTAGTTGTGTGGAAGTAGTGAAGACATCGGTCGCAGAAATGGTTCTTTCCCTTATGACTACTGAGTTGCGACGACAAAAGCCGGGATAAATTCTTAATCCAAACAAAGTGGTATTTAATTGGTTCTTCATCTTTGTTGTAAATATATTTGTGTTCTTCTACATCATTGTAATATACATTTTGTATCATGAGTAGATTTACGTGCTTTTCTTTTTTATCTTTTGTCAAGTAAGTTGGTAAAGTGGTATAATATGTTTTCACAGCATCTGAAGACATTTTCAAAATATATACATTGATTGAAAGATTATTTTGTTTTTCAAATCGTGGTATCTGTTTAGTTGTCATAGGGAATGTAATGTTTTTGAGGTCCAGAACATTAGAATAGTGAGGGTATTTTGTTACACGTTGCGGATTCCTCTTTGCAGGATGTAGGGCCGATATTACCGCCCAGGCAAAACAGACGTCATCATTATTTTTTACATTAACGCAAGCTTTATTATATTCAATTTCCTTGGGTAATTCAATGTATGAGGATCCTAGTTGTGGCGTATATTTGTTAGTATTAATACTCAAGTTTATAATTTCTGCTAACGCCCAACCGCTATCTTTTTCTTGAAATTCCTCCAACTGTTTCAGGATTTTATCTTGGATGTTTTCTTTAAACCAAGCATTAATGTCTATATCTCTATATATTGGTGCATTCTTTGTGTTCATATATTTAAATTCGAAGATTTCTTCACCTCCTTTAATTATTTTAAATTTACCACCAAACACCGCATTAACCTTCAAAGCTATTTCTTTTTTGAGAGCATTATTGATGCGTCTGCGAAAGAGATCTGAGCAATCTTGTAAAAATTTTAGTGGCTCCTTGTGGACTAAGTTGATAATGGCCCCTGTCCTGATGTGATCATTAAAGGCGGATTGAACGTCTTCCCATTTTACTCTGGTGCTAGCATAATTGACTCTATTTGGGTGTAGATTCGTATAACCGCCACCAGTCATTCGTAACTGTTTTAATTGCACACGATAACCTTGGACATGACTAATGCCATTTATCTGGGTTTGTTTTTCACCTACAGTCTTCGATCTTTTTAAGTTTTTCCGAAGAACTCTTAAATATTTGGAGCAGTCTTTTACACCTTGCTCAATTAGTTCACGATTATTTTCCGCACTTATGAAGGCAATCTTAGCCTTTTGAATGAGCGCACTTATCCGCACCATTTTTATGTTTCAATGTTAATATATAAATATTAATAACGTAATAATTTGCTTCAATATATCGTTCAATTCTTCTTAAAATGAACTGCACTGTATCATTGGCACTGAGCGAATGGTGAAATTAAACAGATATTCGCTATATATAGATTTACAAGGTTAAGTGAAGTATGTCGAAGTAATATTTTATGCTGCCTTTTAAAAATATCATCAATTCCTTTTTTTATTCTGCAGGATATATCCTTTTCTAATAGTTTTTCACGTGATTTAACACTCGGCTTTGTTTTTTAATTATTAAACACACGACACTAACATTGCCAAAATTCGACAGTATACACCTACTAATATAATCGCCTTAACATTTTTTAAAACGGATTCGTCAACGGCCTCAGACTGAATATTTCAGCCACAGGTTTTGCTCATCTATATATTTACCAATATATGAAAAAGGAAAAATAGCGAGGATAAAAAATAAATTTGCCATTCACGTAAAGTAAAATTCTTTATGGCTAATAATATCTTTACCTTTATTTATGCAGTATCTGCTTTACAAAGATGAAAAATAATAGCATGCAAATTTTAATGATATATGAAAAATGAAAAAAAATACCAAGGATAAAAATTAAAATTTACCATTCACATAAAGTAAAATTCTTTATAGCTAATAATGCATTTACCTTTATCTGTTTTACAGACTTGAAAAAATAGTATGCAAAATACCAAGGATAAAAATTAAAATTTACCATTCACATAAAGTAAAATTCTTTATAGCTAATAATGCATTTACCTTTATCTGTTTTACAGACTTGAAAAAATAGTATGCAGATTTTAATGAGATGCTTAACCTTAAAACAAGTTTGGTTTTAATTTTTATGAAATCTTCTTAAAAAGCGCAGAGTTTATATAGTCCTTACATTTTCAATTTACTATGGGGGTTAATTTATTAGCTTTTAAAGAATTTTCATAAAAATTAAAACCAAACTTGTTTTAAGGTTAAGCATCTCATTAAAATCTGCATACTATTTTTTCAAGTCTGTAAAACAGATAAAGGTAAATGCATTATTAGCTATAAAGAATTTTACTTTATGTGAATGGTAAATTTTAATTTTTATCCTTGGTATTTTGCATACTATTTTTTCAAGTCTGTAAAACAGATAAAGGTAAATGCATTATTAGCTATAAAGAATTTTACTTTATGTGAATGGTAAATTTTAATTTTTATCCTTGGTATTTTTTTTCATTTTTCATATATCATTAAAATTTGCATGCTATTATTTTTCATCTTTGTAAAGCAGATACTGCATAAATAAAGGTAAAGATATTATTAGCCATAAAGAATTTTACTTTACGTGAATGGCAAATTTATTTTTTATCCTCGCTATTTTTTCCTTTTTCATATATTGGTAAATATATAGATGAGCAAAACCTGTGGCTGAAATATTCAGTCTGAGGCCGTTGACGAATCCGTTTTAGAAAATTTTAAGGCGAATATATTAGTAGGTGTATACTGTCGAATTTTGGCAATGTTAGTGTCGTGTGTTTAATAATTAAAAAACAAAGCCGAGTGTTAAATCACGTGAAAAACTATTAGAAAAGGATATATCCTGCAGAATAAAAAAAGGAATTGATGATATTTTTAAAAGCCCGCATAAAATATTACTTCGACATACTTCACACTTAACCTTGTAAATCTATATATAGCGAATATCTAATTAATTTCACCATTCGCTCAGTGCCCATGATACAGTGCAGTTCATTTTTAGAAGAATTGAACGATATATTGAAGCAAATTATTACGTTATTAATATTTATATATTAACATTGAAACATAAAAATGGTGCGGGTAAGTGCGCTCATTCAAAAGGCTAAGATTGCCTTCATAAGTGCGGAAAATAATCGTGAACTAATTGAGCAAGGTGTAAAAGACTGCTCCAAATATTTAAGAGTTCTTCGGAAAAACTTAAAAAGATCGAAGACTGTAGGTGAAAAACAAACCCAGATAAATGGTATTAGTCATGTCCAAGGTTATCGTGTGCAATTAAAACAGTTACGAATGACTGGTGGCGGTTATACGAATCTACACCCAAATAGAGTCAATTATGCTAGCACCAGAGTAAAATGGGAAGACGTTCAGTCCGCCTTTAATGATCGCATCAGGACAGGGGCCATTATCAACTTAGTCCACAAGGAGCCACTAAAATTTTTACAAGATTGCTCAGATCTCTTTCGCAGACGCATCAATAATGCTCTCAAAAAAGAAATAGCTTTGAAGGTTAATGCGGTGTTTGGTGGTAAATTTAAAATAATTAAAGGAGGTGAAGAAATCTTCGAATTTAAATATATGAACACAAAGAATGCACCAATATATAGAGATATAGACATTAATGCTTGGTTTAAAGAAAACATCCAAGATAAAATCCTAAAACAGTTGGAGGAATTTCAAGAAAAAGATAGCGGTTGGGCGTTAGCAGAAATTATAAACTTGAGTATTAATATTAACAAATATACGCCACAACTAGGATCCTCATACATTGAATTACCCAAGGAAATTGAATATAATAAAGCTTGCGTTAATGTAAAAAATAATGATGACGTCTGTTTTGCCTGGGCGGTAATATCGGCCCTACATCCTGCAAAGAGGAATCCGCAACGTGTAACAAAATACCCTCACTATTCTAATGTTCTGGACCTCAAAAACATTACATTCCCGATGACAACTAAACAGATACCACGATTTGAAAAACAAAATAATCTTTCAATCAATGTATATATTTTGAAAATGTCTTCAGATGCTGTGAAAACATATTATACCACTTTACCAACTTACTTGACAAAAGATAAAAAAGAAAAGCACGTAAATCTACTCATGATACAAAATGTATATTACAATGATGTAGAAGAACACAAATATATTTACAACAAAGATGAAGAACCAATTAAATACCACTTTGTTTGGATTAAGAATTTATCCCGGCTTTTGTCGTCGCAACTCAGTAGTCATAAGGGAAAGAACCATTTCTGCGACCGATGTCTTCACTACTTCCACACAACTACAAAACTGGAGGAGCATACAAAGAATTGTGAAAAAGTTAACAATGCGAGAATTCGACTACCATCAGAAAACGAATCAACTTTAGTGTTTAAAAACTTTAAGAATAAGATAGAAGTACCTTTCATTATATGTATATGCAGACTTGGTGTGTTTATTAATAGATTGTAGTGTTAAGAACAAGTACCAAGAACATGTTCCGTGTAGTATAGCGTATTATATAAAGTGCTCATATGACCCCACGTTATCGTTTTACAAGTACTACAGTGGCGAGGATTGTATTAATTGGTTTGTGAGCGAATTAAATCAATTTGCAGAAAATTTAGAAAATATTTTCAATAACCCACTACAAATGGATCGGTTAACTGAAGAGCAGGTCAACAACTTTTCTGTAGCTCCACTCTGTCATATTTGCGAGAAACCATTTCCAGAAGATGATAGAAAAGTGCGTGATCACTGTCACTTAACAGGTAAGTACCGAGGACCAGCACATGCTGGGTGTAATATAAATTTTAATGATAGTCACACTGTTCCAGTTATTTTCCATAATCTTAGCGGTTATGATTCACATTTTATTATAAAAAATTTAGCTTCAGACTTAGAAGGGAAGGTTGATCTTCTTCCTATAAATAAAGAGCGATACATATCGTTCACAAAACATTTAGATAATCTTCCAATAAAATTTCGATTTATTGATTCTTTTCGGTTTATGGCTAGTAGCCTTGATACCCTTTCATCATATTTAACTTCTTTTCCTATTTTAAAATCTCAATTTCAAAATTTATCTGACAATCAATTTAATCTCTTAACACGTAAAGGTGTATACCCTTACGATTACTTTAGTACTAAAGACAAATTTTTAGAGACTACTTTACCCACCATTTCTGAATTTTACAATAAGTTGAATGATTGTGATATTAGTGAGGAAGATTATACACATGCCTGTAAAGTTTGAAATGAATTTAATTTAAATAATTTGGCCGAATATTCAGAGTTATATCTAAAAACAGATGTTCTTTTGTTAGCAGACGTATTTGAGCAATTCCGTTCAAGTTGTTGTAAGACATATGGATTAGATCCTGCACATTATTTTACATTACCTAGCTATACTTGGGATGCAATGCTGAAACATACAAATATATCGTTAAAATTGTTGTCTGATATTGATATGTTTATGTTTGTAGAGCGCGGTATTCGAGGTGGTCTTAGCCAATGTTCTAAACGTTACTCCAAAGCAAATAATAAATATCATATGGCTAGCTATGACCCAAATAAATCACAAAAATTCTTACAATATTATGATATCAACAATCAATATGGTTGGGCAATGTCGCAACCTCTACCTTACAATGGCTTCAAGTGGGTAGAAAACAAAAACAACTTTAAGGTTGAAGATGTGTCTAATGATTCACCTATTGGATACATTTTAGAAGTGGATCTAGAATATCCACAAGAAATTCATGACACCCATAAAGATTTACCTTTTTGCCCGGAACGCGATTATGCTTTTGGATCTAAGCAAATGAAACTTTTAGCTACAGTTAAAAATAAAACAAAATATATTTTACATTATAGAAATTTAAAGCAAGCTCTCCAACATGGTTTAATATTAAAGAAAATTCATAAAATTCTTCAATTTAATCAATCCACATGGCTCAAGTCATACATTGATCTAAACACTAGCCTTAGAGCATTAGCTAAAAATGATTTTGAGAAAAATCTCTTTAAACTTATGAATAATGCAGTCTTTGGTAAAACTATGGAAAACGTTCGAAAATATAGTAATGTGAAATTGGTAACTAAATGGTCGGGCCGATATGGAGCTGAAGCCCTATTTTCTAGTCCCGAATTTAAAACTTCCACTATATTCAATGATAATTTAGTAGCAATAGAACTAAATAGATCTGAGATTTTCGCTAACAAACCACTTCATATAGGTATGTGCATTCTCGACTTGGCTAAAACTACCTTATACAATTTTCATTATGATTATATGCTTCCTCAATTTGGATCTAACTGTACAGTTTGTTATACAGACACAGATTCTCTCATTTATGAGGTAATCTGTCCTGACTTGTATCAAGTTATTAAACGTGACTGCCATACTCATTTTGATACTAGTGACTATCTGCCAGAAAACAATTGGAATATCCCCCTGGTAAACAAAAAAGTGTTGGGCCTCATGAAAGATGAAAATAATGGTAGAATTATGACAGAATTTGTTGGCTTAAGATCAAAGATGTACGCGATCCGTGTAGAGGGTAATGATAAAACAAAAAAATCTAAAGGTATAAAAAGAAATATTGTTAAAACTGATATAATTTTCGATGATTATGTTGAATGTTTAAATAGTAATACTGAAAAATCAATTACACAAAATTTAATTCAATCCCGGAAACATCAAGTTTCTTCCATTACTCAATCTAAAATTGCTCTCAGTCCTAACGATGATAAAAGATATATAACGCCAAGTAATTATGAAACGTTACCGTGGGGACATTATAGTATAATGGAAATAGATTAATTAATAAGAAAATATTGTAAATATGCAAAATAAAAGAATTTTATTGCGTTTTAAAAACTCGTTTATTTTAAAAAATACCTTATTATAAACATATTTTCAGAGCACATCGGCCTCCACGTATGATACAAGATGTTTCATTTGTTTCCAGAGTTGTTAGGTTTGAACATCCGGCGTTTTTCACATTTTATTCGGATAAAGCTTTTATGTTGGTAAATTTAGAGCCCCTTTAAAAATAGATAGGAAATTGGGTTAGAACTGCGGCATAGCGCAGCAGAATATAATCTTCGAACGTGGATAACAGGTGCACTTATGATTTTATCTGTTTTATTGCGAATATCCCACCAGTTTTTATTTCAAAGTAGTCTCAGCTTTTATTTCAAAATTTTCACGGTTTTAACGAGCAACAGCCCCATCACATATTCTTTATGATGCCGGTCGCAAAGATGTGCACAACATGCTAATTATTTTCATTTTTTAATCAGCGTGATCCACATGTATAAACAAAATTTCGATACGTGAAAAACAAGTTTGAATCAAAGAATTGTTTGATTATCACCAACATTTTATTGCTAGCATGGCACACAACATAAATCATCACGAAAGCCTTAAATTTCATCCGTGGACCGGTTGTAGCTATGCTTTACACTGAAAAAAATATATTTGTCCAGAAGACAATTCCAAATTTTTGATTCAACAAAATGGACTTTTTGTTGAATCAATAAATGAATTTGTTGGTACAAAAACTAGAATTGTAAAATTTTCCCAGAAATTGTTTCTAAAGTATATTATGTGTTGCCCCAACAATTTCATCAAACCGCACTTCAACAATTCCCTTGTTGAATCATCCAACTTGGAAATGTTGATTTTTTTCAAGATGATGCAATACATCATTTGTAGAAACTACAAAAGATTTCTTTATTTTACATTTTACACAAGCCTATCTATAGAAAGAGTGCAATTGTATAAACTAATAAGAGAATCACGATTGGTTAATTTGGTGCACATGTGACTATGCATATGTTCTGTTCTGCCGTCAGGTGCTCGGCTCTGCTCTGCGCAGTCGGAGCTGAATAACAAAACACGTAAGACGTAGCCAGCGTAGCGCATCAGTTTTTGTGTGTAAATATTCCTCTTATTGTTTTAAAATGTCTAGTACGAAACCTGATAGTGATAATTTTCTTAATATTAACATTCCAGTGATAGATAGTAATGTAAATGTAAATGTAGTAAAAGAACTTTTACTGGTGTGGAATTTGGAAAAAGAGCTCTGCGAGGTTTTCGCACGTAAGTTTTTTTGATTTACATAAAACTAGAATACTTATATATTATTAATGAAAAATTTCGGAAAGTGTAAATTTTCAATAATATTTCGTTGAAATAGTTTTTTGTGTCAATCACTAATGCATATGGCTCTTAGATTATATTTTAGGATAGGCTGTATTGTGTTTCGTGTATGTGAGATAAGCATTTATTTTTGTGGACACTGTGGGAAATGACAAGAGGGCTTTGTACTTATTTTCTGTCAGTTCGACATTTGTTCATTTCAGATGCAATTCCAGCGTTGTTTTTGTTATTTTGTCTCTTCCCGAAAGAAAATCAAGTATAAAACATTGTAGTATACAAAAACTTTTAAAAACATTATATTTTCAAGGAAACTTACTATATCCCAAGGTGTTCTAAATTTGGCAAGACCCTTTCTGGACCCATGCGTTGCCTTACAGAAAAATACAATAACATTACTCGAAACTTGCTTGAAGCAGGTTTGCTTTCTTCAAGATATAATCCCCGCATTTCGAAGGACTGCGAAGCTACTTCAGAAGTTGCAATTGAAGGTAAGCTACGAATTTGTATATAACTGCGCATTATCATTTTTCCCATTTCATATTCAGCAACAAGAGGATTTACAGCTGTGGTTAAAAGTTATTAACAAGCTGTGGACTGATGTCATTGATAAATCTAAAGCTTCTTTCGACTTTAGATGGAAATTTATAACCGAAATTGAAACGAGTTAGAGGCCTGAGATAGAAGGTAACTGGCCACTTCTGAAACACTCTATCGGATATACATTGGTATAACTCTCAGAATTTCAATATATTTTTTATTAAAATAACCATAATTTTTAAGATTGAAGAAGATTTCACTTTCCTTTATCCTGGAAAAAATGTGCATTTATTTGCTCGCTGGATAAATTTCTGCAAATCAATATTACCGATATATCAAACCGATATTAAAGACAAAAGCAGCAAAGAGTCTCTACTACTTCTTAATTCTGAAATAACTGAAGGTAATATTATGATACAAAAAATCAAGGTTCTTGAATATTTACTTAAAAAAATATTTCACAGGAGAAAAATGGTCTATATTTAAGGCTATTGAACCTACTAATCGCGTAACAATAAAAACTCACAAGGAAGGATAAAATTCTACTGCTATCTGGAAGCCTAGTATCAAAGATGCAGAAGATGCCTGTATTCATCGAGATAATTGAGTAAATGATGTTAGGCCATCATTTGAATGACTTCGAAATAAATATATGTCCCTCGGATTAACTTTGCAACCAGTTATTATTGGTATTGGTAACTACAAATCTTTTATTATTAACTACAATAATATTTTTTATGGTATTGATACTTTTCTTAAGGTGAGTCAATATCTGGATAATATCTCCCTGTAGATGTAGCTAGGCAATGTCATTTCTGCAAAATTTAAAAAATAATAGATCCTGATACCTGCTATTAATTTCAAGAGGTATCCACGTTTACTTAATGTGTCAAAACAGGAAAACAATTTTGTTAGTAAGAACTGAACTTTTGACAATAAATATGCTCATTTTATTATAAGTAAAACTAAACTCAATAATTATAGGCACCAAAATTACGCAAATAAATAAAATTTAGAAAAATTGTACAACACAAAATCCTAAATAAAATATCACACTTCAGGAGCAAAGTTTTGTTAGATATTTAAATATAAAATCGTATACAATAAATAATGTTCTCTTATTATATATAACGTCATTTTCTCTTTTATGTATCTTCATACTATATATTTTCTTACAATTATTTAAAATGTATGTAAGGAGGATACAGTACAATGATTAATTTTCCCCCACAAATGTTCTTTTATTCTAAAATCAATTACATTTGATACCACTTGTACTTTGTTATCACTAAGTTTTTATGCGTGATATGCAATATTTAGTTTAAAAAAACAGAATTTTTTATACTTTGTTCATTCGAAACTTAAATCCTAAATAGCATAAAGATTTCTTATGTAACTTAAATTTGCCTTTTTTTTACTTAGCAGACTATGAAAGAAGTTCGATTCAAACATTTAATTCGAACCATGATTTATTGCATTAAAAATATGTGCTCTGTATTCAATTAATAAATGGAACTGGACGTTTAATATTTCTCCGATATTTAATACAGTTGTGTACAAAAAATAAATTCGTTTTGCTTCAATTTAATTCATAAAGACAGGAAAAAGCACCATTCGGTATGCACAATGTTTTTTTTTTCATTATATAATTAAAAATTCATCGCAAGATTGGGCTCTGGAGAAATAATTTGTTAAGAACATTTGTTCATAAAAATGTCGTAGAATAATTACGGCGCAGGAACAGAAACATTTGCAGCCCGAATGAATGAAATTGTTGATTCAACCAAATATTATGAGGATAGTTTTGGTTCTATCAACATATTTATTAAAACAAAATGTTATTTCATCAAATGAAAAACTCTCCTCAATAAAAAACAAATGTCATGGCGGCAAAATAATTTGTTGTGCAGACAAATGAAGGGGTATATAAATGTTGTGATAGCAGATAAATATGATGAATTATCATTATTTGCAACAAATTGATTTGTTGGAAACCTGAAGGAGATTTGTTAAATCAATCAATCCGAATTTGTTATGGAAACAAAACATACTTTGGCTGAAATACGACAAATGCATTTGCTGATTTAACCCCCGATTTTGTTTAATCCAACATTTCTGTTTTTTCAGTGTAGCCAGATTGATGGTTTTTAACTACAAAGAATCTTTATAAAACGTGAGCAGTATGCTTTTATTCTTAGTTTTTACAATTAATGCCATTTTTAATCTGCCCCTTGTTTACATGCCGGCAATGTGATTCAGCTTTTTTTTGTTTTTCATACAAACTGCTTTTGTTTGCATTCACACATTCCTACCATTCTACTCATATAATTAAATATGATTGATCTCCCATTGCTACACACGCTCACAATACCAAAGCGGTCACAATTTTGTGATGTTATGCAAATTTAATTGGATGAACGAAGTGGTTTTAAATGTGGAGTAGCAGGAGCATATAAGTTAAACGTGAGTATAAAGATGTGACGTTCAAAGGATCGGTAAATTAAATAAAATTAATATGGCCAACCTTTCGCTTTCAGCTCACAGGTCAAGTTTACTGAATTGTCACACTGTTTACATACCGGCAAATTTTGTTTTGTTTTTTCATTCAAACCGCTTTTGTTTGCATTCACACCTTCATACCATTCTAGTCATACAAATAAAATATCATTGATCTCCCAGTCCTACACACGCTCACAATACCGAAGCGGTCGCAATTTTGTGATATTATGCAAATTTAATTGGGTGAAGCAGCAGTGGCAACGAACGATGTGATGTGCTGTTCTGGTTATGCGCTAAATCAGGTTTAATAAAATCTGCAGCTACTTACTGAAGCAGCGAGAGTGAATAACGTTTTGTTTTGATAGCTTTTGCATATTGTGCAGTGTTATCAATCTTTTAAGAGGAGTCATTAGCAAAGCCTAGGGCAAACGGCTGAGAGGGCCGGGGACATTAGCCTACTGGAAACGGCTTAGGGGGTCGGTGACATTAGCCCAGGGGAAACGGCTCAGGGGCGGGGACATTAGCCCAGGGGAAACGGCTCAGAGGGCGGGGATGCACTAACCTAACAACCTAACCTTAGAGCTTTCATGACGTCATAACCCACAACTATGCTCGTTCACGTCTACGAAGAGCTTTTGGGACCATTTTGTAAATTTAGAGGCCCCTTTAAAAATACACAGGAAATTGTGCTAGAACCCGCATAGCTATACTACTACTAACTGTACGGTCGACTACAGATGTGTGAAGTGAAAGAATGAACATTTACCAAGACAATGAGAACGGCAAAATGAAAAGGAAGGTTTCCCATTCGGCGTCAGTTGCAAAGCGGAAGGATATCCAGCCAGATATAGAGGTTGCCTCAAGTATTAGGAGGTCGTACAACATCGCGCCAAGAAGAACAAAGAACGTCGCCAACGTGAGGACTTCTTGAAGGAAGCCATAAAGGACTACGTGCGGTCATGTAAATCTTTCGCTCAGGTAATCGCCAAGAACACTTTTAATAATACCAATTCAGTAAAACCCACAGCTGGCAAACCTCAAGCAGTACCTATGTATGCCCCAAGGCAGTTCCTAGAAAACCAGAGTGTCAGAAATTGACGATTTCAGCACCAAAGAAGCCAGGTCTCTATTTGGCTGCGACCTTTTCGTCCTTATGGGCAAAATCAATAATTTCTTTCCTAAATACAGGAAGCTCTCTTCCATCTCGGAAAAACAAGCAGCTTACCTTCAATTTGCTTTTGGACTATGTATAGGCCATTAGTTAAGCTGAAAATCATGTCACTTAACTGTAATGTGGTGGTAAAGTACAGCTATTCCCCATTGAGCATAAACCCACGTTTATGCTCCTCTCTGAAGCTATCTTCACTGAGAGACATAAAATAGCTTTTGAGAACTAAAACTTCGTCCGCCAGGACAAATCTCAGACCACCCTAGGCACTGCCCTTCTCATTAAGGAAAACCTCAAATTCGAAGAGGTGAAAATAAGTAACCTTTCCAATATGGCATGCACTGCTGTCAAGTTAAAAGTTCGAGACGTCTCTTCTCCAAATCGCCCTATACGATAGATGTCACGCCACGGGAGCTGATATCCAGAATAACTTAAACAGCATTGCTAGGATTGCGGACAATTTTACATACACGGTGCTGAGTGGCGATTTCAACGCCAGGCACCCATTGTGGAATGACTCTATCGTTAGTCCGTCAGGAAAGGCAGTACATGACTTTTTAACACCGCTCATGATGTTGTCGTCGACTCGGAGTATACTCCGACCTTCCCGCGATCTGGGTCACTTCTTGACTTCTATATTGCAATCTCTAATCGAATTAATCTCCTACCCAAATTCTCAAATTACGCCTGTACAGCGCATATGGCTGAATCTGATCACTTGGCAGTTAAATATTTTGACTTCTGACCCTCAAGCCGCAACTTTACTCAAAGACGTTGACTGGCAACAAATTCAAGGTTCTCTCAATTCGTCGCAGGAAATCTCCCTGACTCGCAACGGAATCTCACTAACATAGAAATGGACTTCCTGAACAACGTCTTTGAAGGAAATGTCGCCTTCTTTTCCAGCGTAGGGCCGAGCAAACACTACAAATACCAAAATCTCTTGCGACAACTGCAAGAGTTATATAAATTTAGGCAGAAACTTCGAAAAATACTTTACCGTATTTTTCACCGAACCCTTAATAGCCACAACTCTCACAAAACCGTGTTGTCGCAAATTAATAGTTTGTCAACAATTATTGACGAACAAACAAAAATGTTTCTTGATAAAGAGTTTAGGAAGAAACTGGCTTCCATTCTATTCGGTCCACACTGCTTTCAGGACATAAACAGGGTTTGCAAAACTCCCCAAAACCATCTTAAGCTGCTCGAATGCTTACAACCTTCCCCAAGAAAAATGCAATGTTTTCACGGTATATATCCAATCCACGTTCAAAGACAACTCATCTCTAAGCGATGCAAATATTAGCACCACCGTAGATTCGACTGTTGATGATTTCACTGCGCCGGCACACTAAATATCTTGGTGTCTCTTTTAATAATCTGTTGAAATCAACAATCACGACAAACATGAGAAAAGCCAACTACGCTTACTCCCTACTCAACCCAATTATCTGAATGAGAAACGATCTCCGGGAAGACACAAAGCTGCTTATGTATAAATAGCTCATCCGCGCAATTATCTGCTATTGCTTCCCCATCTGGCATACCATTTCGTCATCCTATATGAAGCAAATCAGGAACCTCGAAAGCAAGATCCTAAGGGCCTGTACAGGAGTGTGGAGGAAACTTGACTGTTCAGTGAACCTGGAAATGAAAGACAGAAGCAGGAAAGATTTTAAATAAATATACATAAAAAAAATTACCTCCACTTGAAGTCTCACAAGTGGATAGATTCCGGCAAAAATCTGAAATGAAATAAACGAGTTGAATTAGAAAACGAAATAAACAAGAATGTTATTATAGTAGTAATCAAAGGTCATTGACATTAAGTAAGGTCATTGACATTAACTAAGATCATTGCTGTGTGTACACACGTACAACAATTGTTTGTAAAGCGAAGGAACTCTTTTGTTCTCCGCTAGAGTGCAGGTTCTTGTACTAGGACTCTTGTCGTAGTTTAGATATGGTACTGGTTCGTTACCTTGAGGAATTGTGCAAGGGTTCTTGGACCGTTACACTGTTTGAAATACTGATTACACTGCCTATAATTAGCGCGGTGTATGAAATAGAGACGACGTATTGTAGAAACACAATTTTCTATTGAAAATCAAAACTTAATGAATGATTTATTTTCCATTAACGGCTTTTTATATGATCAATTTGGTGATTTTTACAAATAAGCGATTGATTGTACATTTTGAGTCGCGCCGGAAAGAATTTCCAGACGAAATTTAATACTGCTAAAAAGTTATTTGTGCAAAAAAGTGCTGACATTTCCAAATCGAGTGAATTGAACTTATTTACAATTAATAGAATATTTTTTATAATTGCTGAATGTACAAAATTATTCTGATACTTTGAATTGAAGAAATGCAAGAATGCAAAAAATGGAACAATTTATATTATGACTAAATTATATGGAAATTATTGCATGGAATAAATGCATTGTTATATGTATGTATGTTATGCTGCCTGAACATGTTGAACAGCTTGTTCAAACTTCCTCATCATGGATGCTAATTGTGAAAGGCTCTCAAGAACTCCTTGTGGGTATAGCTTTTCTCAGTCCAGACTTGCTGCATTGTTGTTTTGCCCACCTATATATGAAGCTGGCAGCAATAAGCAGTACAATGACAAGTGCTGAGTAGCCCAAGGTTAAATGATGAACATCGACTGGCTTGATTTCGTTTGGTAACTGTTGGTTTCTTTGTAGTTCGGCAATACCCTCGCCTAATTTTTGAGCTCATCCGAGTGAGCTTGATAGCATATAGGACTGTGCTGCATATATTTCAGATGCAAAGCGGAAGGATAAGGAGAATAAGGAATAAGGAACGTCTCCAACGTGAGGACTTCTTGAAGGAAGCCATAAGGAACTACGTGCAGCCATGTAAATCTTTCGCTCAGGTAATCTCCAACAACACTTTTAATAATAACAATTCAGTAAAACCCACAGCTGGCAAACCTCAAGCAGTACCTATGTATGCCCCAAGGCAGTTCCTAGAAAACAGAGTGTCAGAAATTGACGATTTCAGCACCGAAGAAGCCAGGTCTCTATTTGGCTGCGACCTTTTCGTCCTTATGGGCAAAATCAATAATTTCCTTCCTAAATACAGGAAGCTCTCTTCCATCTCGGAAAAGCAAGCAGCTTACCTTCAATTTGCTTTTGTACTATGTATATGCCATTAAGTAAGCTGAAAATCATGTCACTTAACTGTAATGTGGTGGTAAAGCACAGCAAAAGAGCAGCCCTAAACCTATTCCCCATTGAGCATAAACCCACGCTTATGCTCCTCTCTGAAACTATCTTCACTGGGAAACATAAAATAGCTATTGAGAACTAAAACTTCGTCCGCCAGGACAAATCTCAGACCACCCTAGGCACTGCCCTTCTCATTAAGGAAAGCCTCAAATTCGAAGATGTGAAAATAAGTAACCTTTCCAATATGGCATGCACTGCTGTCAAGTTAAAAGTTCGAGACGTCTCTTCTCCAAATCGCCCTATACAATAGATGTCACGCCACGGGAGCTGATATCCAGAATAGCTTAAACAGCATTGCTAGGTAGTCATTAAACTGTAGATGTGAATTAAAGTTTCGCGATTACCTGGCAGCATTAGGGTCGCTAGTAAATGGTCATTTATCGTACTTAGTTCTTGTTTTAATTGTCTCGGAGAAAGTAGCTGAGGATTTATCTTGCCGTGATGTGTGTCCATGATCACGTCTGGCATGGTAGCTTGCACGCGTCGATCAGCTGATATCATTAACGTTAACTCTATGGCTGATGACATAAAAAGCTGTGCTAGTCTTTGTTGATGAAGCTCTTCTGTGATGTTGTTGATGTTATTGATTATTTGACGTAGCCGGAAATCTACCTCATTGAATTGGTGCCTGATGCTTGCTTCGTCCTTCTTGAGAATGTTGGCAGTAGAATCAAAAAAGGATGTTTGATTTTTTATTAAGCTCAACAAATGATCCTCGTTGGCTTCCCATAATGGGGTGCGTTGTGGGATGACACGGAACCCCATACCCTTTCCCTGGCACATTGAAATAATCTTCTCTTGATATCTATTTGAGTGTATGATGTCTTGAACCTCATTCAGCTGATTTCTGGCTCCTACCAAGTTTGTGTCGTTGTCACAATATAAGTTCAAACAATGCCCTCGCCTAGCTATAAACCACTTAAATGCCCCGAGAAATCCTTCTGTCGTCACATCGCTCACCACTTTTAGATGCGTCGCCTTTGTAGCGAAACAGCAGAATACTGAGATATATTATTTTGACGGAGTTTCCATCTTAATTTGAAGTGTGTCCAAATGGGGCCGCAAAGGGCCACTCCGGAATTTATAAATGAACTCTGGCTGCGGGGAGATTTCCCATTAACTGAGTCATGGGCTTGGGCTAGACCTTGTTGCAACGAAAACAGTTCTGCACGATCGATCTGGAAATAGTCTTCCCCCTGATTGGCCAAAACCTTTGTCGGGTAAGTGCCAGTAAGGTTTGGGGGCCAGCATGAAGGTTGCTGTTATGAATGTCTGTCATTAGTAGCTTGGTGACTGGGTGAGCACAAGGCAGCAATATTGGATGTTTTGACTCGTATGATAGATTTGAGTGTTCTAGCCTTCCTCCTACTCGTATTACACTTTCCTCGTCAATGAAGGGTGCGAGGCTATATAATGAACTACTATTGTTAACCGTTGCGGTTCGATTTAGTATCTTGTTGTGCCTCTTTTAAGATTACGATAAGACCTTCATCTAATTCCTGAATGCTTGCTGAAGCCTCGCTCCTTTTATGATGATTTTTCGGCCTTGCATTATAAATAACTCTGCAGCCCCTTGATTGAATTTCCGTGCTTGATGACACTGCTGAATGGCAAGCATTCTCTTGAGGCGGTTAATACGATCTTAGATTCTTTCTTTTCCACATCAGTGTTCACTTTGGAATAGTTAGACGGCCAAATCCGGTCTGAGCCACGTAAAAATGGTGGTCCATAAAACCAGATGTTGAAGTTGTTCAATTTCTCTGAGGGTATTCCACGGGGTACGAGGTATGTGGGGTTTTCGAAGGATTTCACATGTCGTCATTGCTCTGTCTTCCTTTGCCTCTGAATAAAAGGTACTCTATTGGCGCCGAAAGTATGAAATGAAGAAGACTCTGCATTTATCCACGCGAGAATGATCTCTGAATCTGTCCAATAGTAGATCATTTGAGTATTCAATTTCATATCTATTACAACACGTTGAGTCAATTGAGCAGCTAATTTTGCGGCGCATATCTCAAGTCCAGGTATTGTTGTAGTTTTTAGGGGTGCCATTTTGGACTTGCGATATTGATCTGACATAAATTGCAGCTCCAGAGGCTCGTTCAGGTGCGTGGGAGAACGCATGAATTTGTATTGAGCTTGGTTGTTGAGTTGAGGCAATGTTTCTTGGAGTGTTGATATCGCTCTGTTGCTTTAGACCTTCTCGAAACTTAAGCCAGGTTGTGTGCATTTCAGTGGGTATGGATGAATCTCAGACCAGCTTTAGCAACCATAGTTTCTGTATGAAAATCCTTGCCGTTACAGTCACGGGGTTCACGAAGCCTAGAGGATCAAATATGTGTGCAATGTCAGAAAATATAGTTCGCTTGGTAATCCGTTTGTTGTCTTGCCAGGCTGTTTTTATTGCAAAGGCATCTGGTTTTGTAGCGAGGTCAGGCCATGAGTTTTGATGTGCTCTTCGGATTCTTCATTAAAGTTGAGTTCTAGCGAAATGTCATCTTTTGGAATATTTTGAAGTAATTGTGGGTGATTTGAACACCACTTCCTCAGATTGAAACCCGCTGACTGAAGTAAATTCTTTAAATTTCCTTGCATTTCCTTGGAATAAGATAAGCTGTTAGATCCGGTCATTACATCGTCGACATAAAAGTCCTTTTTCAAAACTTCTGCGCGCAATGGGAACCCTTCTCTCTCCGTGCCTGCTAAAGACTGCAGCCATTTTGTTGTCAAAAATGGTTCTGATGTTAATCCGTATGGAACTATGCAAAGTCTGAAGGTTTTCAAAGGTGTATCTGGATTGTCTCTCCAAAAGATCAGCTGGTAGTTTTGATCATTTTCATCAAGTAGAACTTACTGATACATTTTTTCGATGTCAACCGTGAACACGGATTTTGGTAGCCTGAATCGGATAAGAATCGAAAATAATTCAACTTGGGTAGTGGAACCCTTGTGTAGGATATCGTTTAACGATATATTAGATGAAGTTTTTGCAGGTGCATCGAACACCACTCTGAGCTTGGTGATGTTACCGTCAGGCTTTAGCACACAATGGTGTGGTAAGAAATAATGTTGCTTGGTGATCTCAGAAGGGTTTACTTCCATCATATGCCCGAGTCGGCAATATTCATTCATGAATTCAACGTATTGCGACCTTATCGCAGGGAGTCTGCTGAGTTTTCGTTCTAGGGAGACAAATCTTTTGAAAGCGATGTCCTGGATTCTCCTAGTTTCGTTGAATCATTTAAAAATGGTAATTTCACAATAAATCTTCCTTCTCTGGTTCTTTTGATGTTCCGAACAGGAATCAACTTCTGAAAGAGAACAAATTAGTTAAATTTAAATAAACAAAATATAATGTAACCACTTACCTATTCTCCTAAGCACCTCAGGGTCTCGCCAGCCGCATGAATTGCAACTCTTGTGCGGTGCAATTATTTTTGTGGCATGTATGCCAAATTCATGCTGATCGCCTCTTCATCATTAAATTCTAAATAGGAAACCAGACGGACCACAAAGAATCAAATCTTTATTTTTAAATGATAAATTTGTCTTACCTAATTTATTGTAATCCCACAAAGCAAATCTACAAATATCAACAATTTGAACTGTCAACTCAAGTCAGCTGGACAGCAACAAGTATATACAAAACGGAACAGAGACAAGGAATTCTCATTAGAGTACACAAAGCAGTGAACAGATCAAAAATATAAGACAATTTAAGATTCCCAGTTCTAGCCTGCAATAGGAGCAGCATGCGAACTGCGATAATTACATAAGAGATCACTGCGCAGCAGAATATTGTGATAGGACATCTAAGCGCAAGGGCAGCAACTCGTGCGTGCTGCTTCCAGCTACGTCTAAGTTAGCTCAAGGTATTGGTTTTTAAGAATGTACAAACTATTATTATTATAAGTAAATTTTCTATTTAAACAAAAGGCGAAAAATTTATTTTTATTGATATTTAGACCATATTCATTTGGAAATAAATTGAATTTACTCAAATAATTTTACATAATAAGTCAGAGCAGCTTATTAACAACAAACAACTAAAATGGTAACACTTCATGAACAAATGATGAGGTGTAGTTGCTATGTCAGGTTGTAGTTGCTACGCAAGTTGTTGCTATGCCAATATTGTTGCCACGCGCCCTTGACTACCGTTCGTTGGTGCCGTGCGCAAACTCTGGCTATATAAACAGCAGTTTGACTTGATTCGATCTCTTTTGTGATTTAGTAGTGCAGTGATTAACTTGGCGATTTATTCCTTTGTGTTCTTTCCTAGGGATTTTTCCTAGTGTTGTATTTTATTACTAAATTAAATTATTGGTTTAATTGACAGCTAAAATAAAATATTCTTATTCTGGGTACTGACTGGATTAAGGAGTTTGTTTTAGATAGCGATTAAGTTAAAGGTTTTTTATTGTGGGTAGCCACTGCAATAAAAAATATTACTAACATTCAGTTTAAGCCGGGTCTCGACTGACTTAAAGATTATTATCTCGGGTCTCGACTGAGATAATATATTACTAACAAAGAACTTTATTGTGGGTCTCGACTGTAATAACGAGTCTTATTGCGGGTCTCGACTGTAATAAGAGAATTACTCACAAAACCACTTTATTGCGGGTATCGACTGTAGTAAGGCAATTACTAACAAAACCACTTTATTGCGGATACCGACTGCAATAAATAGTCTTACTGCGGGTATCGACTGTAGTAAGACAATTACAAACACAAACACTTTATTGCGGGTCTCCACTGTAATAAAGGTTCTTGCTGCGGGTCTAGACTGTACTAAGAAGATCACTAACACAAAACACTTTATTGCGGGACTGTAAAAAGACAATGCCTAACAAATCCGCTTTATTGCGGGTATCGACTGCAATAAAGAATATCCTACTCCTAAACCTCAGTCAAATAAAAGGTCAAGTGAATCAGCTGCTGTATATCGATCAGGTGAGTACAATTCAATTGCTACAGTTGTATAAATCAAATTTATATCTTAATCATTTTTTAAACAATGGTTTCAGCTTTTTATATTATAAAATATATATATATATATATATATATATATATATATATATATATATATATATATATATATCTTGTAGTTCTCACGTGAACGTATTTATTGAACTTGAAACATTTAGTGCAGTGAATAAACGAATAAAACCACTAGCTTTATACCAGTGGCATAATTTTCACCACACTGCTGCTGTTATGCTTGAGCATTCGTCCGAAGAATCAATTTCTTCTAGCTTCCAAAACTTCTCCAAGAGATTTTCGGTTCTTTCAATTTCGCTGCAAATGCCACATGTCGATAAAGCAGATTTCTTTCCTCGGATCGCTCCTGAAAAAATCTATCCAAAAGCCGTGTTTTACAATGTTGGTAGGTTTGGACCAATCTTAATGTGTCCAATGGACAATAGTCCGCAATAAAGATCAGCACCTATTAAAAACTCAATCCGACCAGGCTTATTGAACTCTGGAGCTGCCAATTGGATATTGTGTTGAATTGGTCAAGAGTTGATATCGAGTATGCGGTCGGGTAATATTGGGTAGAACAAATCCTTCCAAACGAGTTGTTTACTCTTGAACGTAAAAGCACGTTTGCACGATATTATACCCTTTGGGTATGCTCTCCAATGCCACTAATGTACATTGCATCTGGAACTTGTCTGACACCCAGTTTCTTTCCTAGATTTTCCGTTCTAAAGTTTAGTTGTGACCCAGAATAAAGAATAGCTCGATACTGTACTACAGCTCGTTCTTGGATGACCAATTCTATTAAAGCTGTTCCTAACAGAACATAGGTGGAGTCAAGTTGAGTAGTGCGGGCAGCTAGGATTATCTTCTCAGCTACTATGTCGCGGGTTGCTGTGTGAAGTGCAGTGGTATCTCTCTGCACAGGAAATCGCATCACTTCCTTGTGGTTTCTTGGATTGCGTTGTGTACTTTGTCAAGCAGGTTGGTCAGTCTTTACAGGTCTCGTTGTCGTATCCACGTGTAGCAGTGCATTTTGCCTTTTAGAGTATTTGGTACAGTTGTTTTTCGAAGTGCAGCGTGTGACTGAATGGCCTTGCTTCATGCAATTAAACACAAATTGTGTTTTTATCGAAATGCTGCAACGAGTTGTTGGATGTGTCAATAAGAACTCTTTACACGAGTACAGAGGGTGGTTTTGCTTGCATATGACGCAAATGCTGACCCTTGTCGAAGTTGGGGCTGCTGTTCTTGAATTGATCGGGAATGATTTCTGTATTGCACGACAGCCATGCCCAGATGTATGCTTGCTTCTTCCCAATGCCTCCAATGTTCGAAATCGCATCTCCAAGAATTTCAATAGCTGGTTGATGGTGGTTAGCTCTCTTGGCCATCCCAAAGATTGCTCGTAAAGTGAATGAGTACCTTTGTCAAACTTCTTGATGATCAGATGCACAAGTAATGGACTCCAACATTCTGTAGCAATTCCCCAAGTTCTTCACACCAGGGATGCATTCCTTTGTGACATCATGTATACTCTTCAATCCAGCTGCTGATTCATCTTGAAGATTTGGTTGAGTTAAGAACCTTTTGAGAAGTACTGTACATAGCAACCTTTTGTTCCCGTAGCGTGACTGAAGAATATCCCAGGCTTTATCGTAGTTGCTCTCAGTTGCTACAAGATGTTGTATTAATGCTCTTGCTTCACCACTAATGCTGCTGGTCAGGTAAAACATTTTTTGTACCTTGCTTATGCCTTAGGAATGAATTAGTTGCTCCTATAAGTCGCGAAACTGTGTCCACTTTAAGTAGTCACCATCGAAACTAAGAAAGTAACTTTTGGTAGCTTAATGCTTGCATTATCTGTTGGACTCGTCTTGGATGCTTGCAGGTGAAAATTATTCATTTTTTTTGTAAGCGAAATGATTGCCCACTGTATGCGTTCCTCCCATTCAAGGAAGTCCTCGATGATATATCCTACCTTGGCTGGATCTTCAGTTAGCTCCCATACCAAAGTGTTGTATTGTTCGATTTGAGCCCAATAATGATCGATTGTCCTTAACTTCAATTCATAATACTGTTGAGAATGCTGTTGATCTTCATTGGTAAGGCTGGTGAGGAGTCGATTTAAATATTGCATGACTCCCTTTTGTTTTCTTATTACTCTATGAACTTCTTGGGAGATAATCATTTTGTCTGATTCAAACTGGGCGTCTATTTTGAGTAGATCTTGTTGCTTATTATGATCCAGACACTGCGATGGTGCATTCGTTGCCATCTCAATAATAGGAAGTTTCGTGCTAGTGTTCCTTTTTATTATCGGCGTTGATCCAGCCTCCAATGCATCTATATAATTCGCCATCTGCTCTTGGTAAGCTTCGCAGATTTCTTTGACCGCATTATAATAATCCTTCACGAAGTATTGATGCTGCAACTCTTCTCCATTCTGGGTTCTTATAATGTTGTCTCGATCTTCGAATTTATCCCATGCCTCTTGTAGTCTGCGCAATCTTTCTTTGAAGTAAGGCAGATCTTTTCGACTTGAGGAATCTTTCCTGTAATTTTCTATTAAGGTCTGCATCTCTTTGCCAGTTGCTTCGTGCTGGTTTGCCAATTGATCCATGTTGATTGAGGCTATCGTCTACCAAAGTTTCGAAGTTGTCTTCTTGAAATGGCTCATAGTATGATTCAGCGATTTGTCTGTATCACGTCGGGGTCACCAAAATGTTTGTATAGCGATGGAACTCTTTTGTTCTCCGCTAGTACTCTTGTCGTAGTTTAGATATGGCACTGGTTCATGGACCAGTACCTTGAGGAATTGTGCAAGGGTTCTTGGACCGTTACACTGTTTGAACTGCTTATTACACTGCCTATAATTAGCGCGGTGTTTGAAATAGAGACGACGTATAGTAGAAACACTATTTTCTGTTGAAAATCAAAACTTAATAAATGATTTGTTTTCCATTATCGGTTATTTATATGATCAATTTGCTGATTATTGCAAATAAGCGATTGATTGTACATTTGCAGTCGCCCCGGAAAGAATTTTCAGACGAAATTAAATACTACTAAAAATTTATTTGTGCAAAAAATGCTGACATTTCCAAATCGAGTGAATTGAACTTATTTACAATTAATGGTATAATTTTTATAATTGCTGAATATACTAAATTATTGTGATACTTTGAATTGAAGAAATGCAATAATGCAAGAAATTGAACAAATTATATTATGTCTAAATTATATGGAAATTATTGCATGGAAAAAATGCGTTGTTAAACGAATGTATTGTTACAAGCTTTGTCTGCTTCTTGGTCCGTAGCTTCAAACTTGGACCGTTAAGATAGTTGTCTGGTACAAAACGTGGTCCGTAACTCAAACCTTGGACCGTTAGGTTAGTTGCCTGGCCGAGGGGGTATCCTGGCAGCAATTGGCGACGCAAGTCGATGTAAGCTCTAGTGGCTGGAGCAAAAAAGCACAAAAGGAATTTACCTGGTATCCCTCCTTGCCTCTGGGCTGCTGAGATGGGACCCTGCAGCGGGCTCCCAGTAGAAATAATTTCTCTTACTCTTCGCTGGAAATTAGTTGGAGAAGCGCAGCAAAACAACGAAAGGACTTCCTTTCCCCTTAATAGCGGGCGGCCACTCCTCGATGCTTCGCAGAAGGCAACGCGCCTTTTTCCTTTCTGCGTGATGGCGTCAAAGGAAATCATACAAACCTTCGACTTTTCTTCCAGAGCTCGGAATTTTGGCTCGACTAATAATGTCTGATCGGGGAAGATCAAATGGGTCCTCAAATATATAAAAAACAACTTGGACTTTTTTCTGCTCAATACAATTTTTTCTTTTTTAATAAAAAAAACTCGTTTCTTACAACGTTCACAAAACTACTTTTCTCTTCTGGCATTTGGACAGAACTCAGTACAATCTAGAGCTAAGATGTACAAAATTCATTAATTTTTCTGGCGCCTACGTGTCCTACTCTATTACATTTTACATTCTTAACTTATTTGGCGACATCTATTTTTCAAGTTTATCTCTACTACATTACTGTCTATTGATTTTTATAGCTAATATGACTTTCCTACCTATCTTCAGTTCAATCATCTGTTACAATTAATTTTAATTATTTTTTGCATTTTCAATACAAATTTCGAAACCACTTTTTATGCAGATTTTCAACATCACTCTTCATTACTTTTCTATTTAATACAACTTTCATTGGTTATTTCATGTACTTTTATTTCTGAGATTAGAAATGTCTGTTCGTTTCCTCTAGCATTATTTCTCTTTGACTTATTCGTCTTCCGCTTCTGCGTTGGAAATGTCGGTTTATTTTCGAATTCAATAGCCTGGATGCCGCACGAGTCAATGGCTATTCATTTATTGGGTTTTTATTTTCAATGTTTGTTAGATTTTTATTTATTTTTATTTTGTTTTTGAAAGTTAGCTTATTTCTTGGTTTTCTTTTTGTTTTTCTTGAATTTCCTATATTTGCCAGATTGGTTTATTCAAGGTCTATAGGAGACCAGGCATTCCCTTTAAAATGTTGACACACTGCAAATAATAGCCTGTGACGTAATTCTGTGACTACTGTGTAAACATTTGCGTTCTCTGTGCCGCGCTTTCTTATATATCACGTCACTGATGGCGGAGTGTGGTTCGTAATGGGAATATCATGTATTGGGTTTATTTGTACAGCTCGATAGATGGCTAGAAATGGATTTGGGTCGAGTCCTTACTTTGGTTAGGGACTCCACTATTGCTCGATATCTGTTTTCCGATATGGAACAGCTGACTGATTGAGTAGTGTCATATGTGCCTGGTATGAAGACGTCAAATTTGTTTCAATTTAAAAAACAAATGAGCAAGGGCTGTGTTATTGCTGTGTTTTGCTTAGCAATAATTGAGATAGACAACAATAAAACAAACGCTCGAATATACTGCACACTTGGTTAGTGATCCGAAATTCGCTTGCATCTATCTGGTATTAATTGGTGGCGCATTGCCGGAACCTGAGCTAATGAGGAGCAATCGTTATTCTATAGAGGATGAAAAGGACAAGGGACCGAAATTAACACCGCAAAATTTATAAACATTATTAAGTCTACCCTATTGGGGTGGAGATAGGAGTCGTGTTTTACTTAATTTATCCCGTGGAGATTCGTCCTCGATCGCAGCAAATATTGTCAACAATCAAAATACAATGAGAGCAATTGTAGTAGAATCGTCTCTTTTGAATTATCAATTTAGACCTCGATATGTCTGGTAGTTCCACCTATTTTAGGACCACCTGGAGGTGATGTATGGCAAGATTGTTCACATTATCCTTTCAAGGTGAAATCAAACCTGAAAATGAAACTATAAAAGTTCCTGGCGATAATATTTCAGATGCTTTAGATGATTTTATTATAGAACATTTGCATGACATGTCGTTGGGCTCAACACAGGTTAAATTTCTAATTCAATTTAAATGTACGCCAGCAACTGAACAAAAGAGCGAATTATCATATAAGGATTGGACACTTCGTGGAACCGATTCATCAGGACGTAGTGTTTTAAACATTTGTTTTAATACTCTCACCTGGTAGTGGAGGAATCACATCTGACTCAATGCAAGATCAATATTTCACAGAAGAGCCATTTATGCCTTCCGAAATCACGGCTTCCTCAAATTTAATGGAAATATCCTTTCACTGGAATGATTTCGACAAAAGAGGTAAGTCATTTTGTAACAGTATGTTATGCTACCTGAACAACAACAATGCCATGCAAAATTTGAGAAATGTAAAAACACGAATAAATTCATGTTCCCCATAAAGTACACAACACAAAACATTAATATATTATTGCAATTATGCCAAATATTTGTGGACAGACAAGGTAAAAAATGCCACAAAAGCACTTACCTGACATTTGCTACAAGTTTACAATATTGTTACGAGCTTGGCTTTAGTTCGTTACTTAAAACACAATATTTCAGATAAAATTCAAAAGTTCTTTCTATATTTAACTTTACTGTTTACTTTCACAATTCAAAAAAAATTATCAAATTAACTCTTTACAGTTATCGCTAGTACTCAACTTCTAATTATCGCAATCCAAATAGTTTACTTCGTTCATTTCAATGTGAAATAATACTGCCTCCTGGATGTGAGTAGCGCCTTACTTATACTCTACAAATTATCCTAGAACCTTCCTGAATATTCCGTTCACCAAACCCAGTTTACTATGATGTCACTAACCTAAAGTTGTTTCCATTCCCAATACATGTCGCTTGCATCACTTTGTTGCACGTAACACTGCCCCCTTCTTAAAATTGTTCGTCCCGAACAACAGGTGATCCACCGTCTTGACGCTCGCAGTATAGACATAAACGATCTAGATGAACGATTTTCCGTTTGACTCTTGTGCACCGCTGAATCCTGTATACTACGTCATTAATTCTAGTCACGGTCCTTCCCAGTGTTGTTGTAATTTTGGAGACCGTCCCTTACATCGTTTCGGGTTATACAGCCAAACAAGGTCACCGTCATGAAATTCGGCTGAATTAGCACGTAAGATATAGCGGGTCTTCATCCGATCGATATTTATTGCTAATTTTGCTCTAGTGACCTCGTGTACATCAGATAACCGTTGTCTAAGTTCCGATACATAATCGTCTGGTAACTTTTGTTCACCTCTGGGTGTATCAAACTTGAGGTCGCTAGGTAAACGCATCTCCTTGCCGAATATGACTTTTAGTGGAGTTTGTCCAGTTGTGTTGTGAACAGCTGATCGATAGGCCATTAGGAAATCGGAATATGTCGATCCCAATCGCGTTGGTGATAGTCGACTTCTTTCTTTAGATGCTCGACAAATATTCTGTTGAAAAGCTCTACCATGCCATCAAATTGTGGATGCAGAGGAGTTGTTCTGGTTTTTCTTATTCCCAGCATTTTACACATCTCTTCGAAAGTTCGTGATTCTCGTATATGTAACCAATAAAACCTTTCTCGTATTTTGGAAATTGTTTTAGTCACCCCCAAATGTCCGCCAGATGATCCACTGTCCATTTCTTCTAGAACATCGTTGACCTTTGATGCTGGGACGACTATCTGCATCCGGAATGACTTGCCGTTAGTTGCCTCCCACTTACGTTTTAATATACAACATTCAACGTGGGTGGATTTCCATCGAGCCCAGTAGCTCTTCAGCTTCGCACTCCACTTCGAAATATCCTTCCATTGTGGTCTTTCCATGTCTTCTTTCCAAGCAAGAATGGGTGATATGTCTGGGTCTTCTCGTTGTGCTGTTCGCAAGCTCTCATTGTCCCAACCTGTCGACGGTTCCACCATTATCAGCTGTATTTCAGATATAATTCAAAAGTTCTTTCTTTATTTAACTTTACTGTTTACTCTCGCAATTTACAAACAATTATGAAATCAACTCTTTATAGTTATCGCTAGTACTGTACTTCTAATTATCGCAATTCAAATAGTTTACTTCGATCATTTCACTGTCTGAAATAATACTGCCTCCTGGATGTGAGTATCGGCGTATTTATACTCTACAAATTATCCTAGAACCTTACTGAAAATTCCGTTCACCAAACCCAGTTTACTAGGATGTCACTAACCTAAAGTTGTTTCCATTTCCAATAGATTTCGCTTGTATCACTTTGTGGCACGTAACACTGCCCTTTCTTAAAATTGTTCGTCCCGAACAACAGGTGATCCACCGTCTTGATGCTCGCATTATAGGCATATTAACGATCTAGATGAGCGATTTTCCGTTTGCCTCTTATGCCCCGCTGAATCCTGTATACTACGTCATTAATTCTATTTACTACTGAATACGGTCCTTCCCAGTGTTGTTGTAATTTTGGAGAACGTCCCTCACATCGTTTCGGGTTATACAGCCAAACAAGGTCACCTTCATGAAATCCGGCTGAATTAGCACGTAAGATATAGCGGGTCTTCATCCGATCGGTATTTATTGCTAATTTTGCTCTAGTGACCTCTTGTACATCAGCTAACCATTATCTAAGTTCGGATACATAATCGTCTGGTAACTTTTGTTCACCTCTGGGTGTACTAAACTTGAGGTCGCTAGGTAAACGCATCTCCTTTCCGAATATGACTTTTGTTGGAGTTTGTCCAGTTGTGTTGTCAGCAGCTGATCGATAGGCCATTAAGAAATCGGAATATGTCGATCCCAATCGCGTTGGTGATAGTCGACTTCTTTCTTTAGATGCTCGACCAATGTTCTGTTGAAAAGCTTTACCATGCCATGATATTGTGGATGCAGAGGAGTTATTCCGATTTTTATTATTCCCAGCATTTTACACATCTCTTGGAAAGTCCGTGATTCGTAATTCCGTCCTTGGTCCGAATGAAGTTCATGAGACACACAAAATCTACTGACCCACTTTATTATAATTTGTTCCGCCACTGTGGTTGCCTCTTGATTAGGAATTGCAAAAGCTTCAGGTCATTTGCTGAAATAGTCAATAGCAACTAATAGGTAACGGTTACCGTTATCCGTTTCTGGAAAGGGTCCAGCGATATCTACGGCTATCCTCTCAAATGAGGCTCCTACATTATACTTCTGCATTTCTCCTCTGCTTCTGCATGGCGGCCCTTTGCAGGAAGCACAGATAGTGCATTTGCGGTACGACTCCTCCACATCCTCTCATATATGTAACCAATAAAACCTTTCTCGTATTTTGGAAATTGTTTTATTCACCCCCAAATGTCCTCCAGATGATCCACTGTGCATTTCTTCTACAACATCGTTGACCTTTGATGCTGGGACGACTATCTGCATCCGGAATGACTCGCCGTTAGTTGCTTCCCACTTGCGTTTTAATATACCACACTCAACCTGAAGAGAATACCATTGAGCCCAGTAGCTCTTCAGTTTCTCACTCCTCTCCGTGATATCTCTCCATTGTGGTCTTTCCGTTGTGCTGCTTGCAAGCTCTCGTTGTCCCAACCCGTTGATGGTTCCACCGTTCCGTTTGTTTTTTTTTCTTCCACCCGAACACAATGTTTGCATTCAACTTTCCAAGGACGTCGTGAAAGTGCGTCTGCATTTGCATAGACACGTCCTCTTCGGTGTTGGGTTTCAAAGTCATAAGTTTGCAGTCGCTCTATCCATTCTGCCACTTGCCCTTCAGGGTTCTTAAACTGCAAATGCCATTTAAGCGCTGCATGGTCAGTGCGGAGGATAAATTTCTGCCCGTAGATATATTTATCGAAATGCTTGGTTGAGTTTACAATGGCAAGTAGCTCTTTCCTTGTAGCACAATAATTTCTCTCTGATTTTGAAAGTGCTTTGCTAAAATAAGCTACTGGCACTTCTTTACCATCCTTCGCCTGTGAAAGCACTGCACCAATACCTATATTGCTGGCATCCATGTCCAATATAAAAGTTTTTCCCAGCTTTGGATAGTGAAGCACTGGAGCTCCACAGAGGTGTTGCTTCAAATTTGCGAAACTCTGGTTACATATATCTGACCATATGAACGGTTTTCCTTTTTCTGTAAGTTTATGTAGGCTCCTTGCTATATCTGCAAAACCATTTACGAATAGCCTGTAGTAGGCAGCTAATCCAAGAAAACTCCTTAATTCATGTTTTTCCTTTGGAACTGGCCAATTTTTGACACCTGCTTTCTTCTCTGGATCAGTTCTTGCTCTATGTGATGAAACTATGTGCCCCAAATATTTTACTTCATTTTTAAACAGAGCGCATTTATTCGTACTGAGCTTTCGTTTCGCACATCTCAGCCTTTGAAGTACGTCCCATAAGTTGTTTTTATGTTCCTCGAATGTCCTTCCGATTACTATTATGTCATTTAAGTAGACCAGACATGTTTGCCAAGTTAGTCCTCGTAAAACACATTCCATGAGTTGTTCGAATGTGGCTGGAGCATTACATAATCCAAATGGAATAACTCTGAATTGCCATAAGCCACTCCCAACTGAGAAAGCAGTTTTCTCTCGGTCCGCGGGATGTATTTCCTCTTGCCAGTAACCACTCTTCAAGACCAGGGTGGAAAACCATTGCGCTCCTGAAAGGGAGTCTAGTGTGTCGTCACTCCTTGGTAACAGATAGCTATCCTTTTTCGTTACGTTATTTAGCTGCCGATAGTCTACACAGAATCGGGTGCTACTATCCTTTTTCCTGACCAGGGGCCGGATTCACTAACTCGGAGAGTTTGGGAGTTTGGGAGATGAGAATTTTCGTTTTCCCCGGTTAAAACTCCCTAACTCTCCATTCGAGATTCTCTAACATATTTGAGGAGTTAAAGAAAACGTGAGAAGTATCGAAATATTGAAAGATGGAGGGTCGTAGAACATTGCGGTTTCTTTCTACGGATTTAGGGTCTAGAGTACAAAAATATAGGTGAACAATTTCTTAGGGAGGGGCTTTTGGGGATGGGGGGTCGCACAACCCCCCATTGGGGGCTGTCCAAAATATGTCATGTTTGGTATCAAATTAAAGAGGGAGAAACGGGTAATCGAGTAGCGTAGTTCTTTTTCTGATCATTTTAACTTCATAACGGTCTTTTTACCGCCGAAAGACGGATTTTTTGCACGTGGGTCATATACACCTCAGTTCCTATATTTTGCATATATTTCTTCCGTTCTTTGCTTCACATCCATTAGTACTCTGTTGTGAACATTTTTCTCATAGAAAGTGAATTTCCACGACTTACCAGTTCTTCATAATGATGAGTTGAGTTTTTGTGCCCGAAAACGGCCATTTTTTCATCTTAAGAAGGACTGATTCACTTCTTTTGCAGTTATCTCCAAAACTATTTACCGGAGTTAAAAACTAATTACATATCTAATTAGAGGACAAAATGTAGATACGATTTCATTCTACATACAAGCTTTAACGTGCATATTTAAAATTTTTGTAGCATCTCTTCTGTACTGGAAGACGACCAAATTGACCACATTCGGGTGAATTACAATTTTTATCGGGTACCTTGAGACACAAAACTCCTTATTTCTCTGTAAGTATTGCAAGGATTTCCATAATTTGTTTTTGTAAACATAGCCAGGATATGCAGTAAATCCATAAATCAATTTGAAAATCCTAGGTACATTGGTACCTTCCCAAAGGACAATAAAAGCAGCCAATACTGTCAGTTGAGAAATATTTTTCTTACTTCTCCACACCTAACACAGCCGAGAGTTTTGCCGAGTTGAATAGAGAGTTTGGTAAATCTCAATACAAATTCCACGAGTTACAGAATTCCGAGTGAAGAGTTAAGTGGTAAAAGAACTCTCATCTCCACAACTCCACAACTCTCCGAGTTAGTGAATCCGGCCCCAGAACAACTGGTGATGTCGAAGGGCTATTAGATTCTTCTATTATGCCTTGTGCCTTCATGGAGTTTAACATATCTGCAACTTCTGATTGTTTCGCTAATGGTAGTCTTCGTGATATCCGATGCTGGACAAGATTTGTTTTACTGAAATCTTCATCATTCATTGCAAATAATTCCGAAAATTCGTCGATCACCTCTTTGGCATCGTTGTATTGCTGTTCACTTAATGCAGTAGATGAAAGAAGAAGTGTTGTGTTGTTGTTGGTATAGTTATTGCCTCTTTAATATTACTACCATTATTAAAATTAACAATCTGATAAACGGGTTCATAATTTCCAATTATAGCACATTCATTTAGATGTACCTTCATTTTAATATAACTACCATTATTAAAATTAACAATCTGATAAACGGGTTCACAATTTCCAATTATAGCACCTTCTTTTAGATGTACCTCATTTTCGGATGTGTTGAGCACTCTGACTGGAATTAATGTTGCACTGTTACGTACCTTCGTGAGACTCTGTCAGGGGCTTTATCCAAAACACTTTTCTTTTAATAATTTTTTTTTTAATTTATTTTAATTCCTTTTTTTTTAACAAACTCGATGTATCTTTCCTTACAAACTAGATTCAGTTTTCTTTTTACAACAATTGATTTATTTTTCTTTTTACAACAATTGATTTCTTTTTCGTTACAACAATGGATTTGTTTTTCGTTACAACAATTGATTTATTTTTCGTTACAACAATTGATTTATTTTTGTTACGTACCTTTGTGTGACTCTGGCAGGGGCTTTATCCAAAACACTTTTCTTTTAATAAATTTTTTTTTTAATTTAATTTAATTCCATTTTTTTAACAAACTCCATTTATCTTTCCTTCCAAACTTGATTCAGTTTTCTTTTTACAACAATTGATTTATTTTTCTTTTTACAACAATTGATTTATTTTTCGTTACATCAATGGATTTATTTTTCGTTACAACAATTGATTTATTTTTCGTTACAACAATTGATTTATTTTTCGTTACTGTTTTACACTCGACCGCAAACCACCGTTTTTTCTTAACCACCCCGGTCGTAGAAGATTTTTAAAAAAATTCAACTCCGATCTTTTTTCTTTTCACGAACCGCCGTTTTTTAGTCTAACATCCGACTCTTTTTCTAATCAAAATTTTTTCTGCTTCCGCCGCGTAGAAAATTTAAATCATAACTCGGCTCTTGATCACTTTCGTCGCGATCAAGAGCCCTCTTTCAGGGTAGAAAATGCATAGTTGCATTTTTACCCTGAGAAACTTTTTCATTTTTTCTGGACTTGATTAAACAAGTCCAGAATATTTTTCGTTGGACGGAGGCTTGAAATTTGATGCTTTTATAAACATCAGCCACCGTCACGACGATTAGAAATACCGCGCGCGTGTACATATAATGTATTTTCGCGGCGCGCTCTTCTTATCGCGAAAGCTTTTTTGTGATATGTATGTACGTTCGTACATACATATTGCAATTTCCACGACAAATCGTACTGAAGGTACGATTTGTCTTTTATTTTATTTTTCAAATTAAATATTTGTACTGACAAATTTTGCTGAAGGCAAAATTTGTCCTGATAATTCTTTTTATTAAAACGACTTGGTTGAAAACTGAAACTTTTGTTTTTCCCAAGTCATTTTATGGGAATATTTTTAAGAAATGTGTGGAATGTGAAGAAAATTGCTGATGCAATTTTCTTTACCTATTTGTATGATAAGCCAATCATGTTTTTAAGCATGATTAGCTTATAGGAATATATTTATTCAAATTTTTTATTTAAATACCCTTTTTCAGGTATGTTTTTAGGCATGTAACATTCCTTCCCCCCGCAAATAAGAGAGTTATTCTTTGGAGTGGAATAACTCTCGGGGAAGGGAGGATGGTCTTGACCAGAATCAGATTTTATTATTGTTGTGTACCAAATAGGAATTCTTATCTGCTGGCTTCTTTCTCTTTTGTTTTGTTTTTAGGTCTATTGGGTCTGGTACTCATTTGGCGGATCAGGTCTCGGTCGAGGTTTACAACATTTTTTATTTAGCTTTCTATTTTTTGAAAGGTTCTTACCTTTCTCTTCTTATTGTTGGCATTGTGAGGCCTTACAAAATTATATTGGGCTAATAACTATTTTGTTTTTGTTTGTTTTCCTTACCTATTTATTGTTATTATTTACTAGTTTAATTTTAATCCTATACCAATTTCTTGGTCGTTACCTAGTAGCCTAGTAGTAGGTCTTTATTTACTCTTAGTTCTACTACAATTTAATTTGTTATTTATTTATTATTAGTTTTACTATAATTTTGTTTTAGTTTTTTTTTTATTTATTTATTTGTTGATTTATGTTTAACTAACTCTTCTTAAAGATATTAGTTTACCGACTATTTAATAATTGAATCTAATGCGCTTTTTATATACCTCATTTTAAACTATTTTTCTTTTCTGATTACCTCTACTGTTTAGTAGGTACTGTATGCTATTTTATTTTTGCATATTTTATTTTTATGTAGCATTAATTCTAACAAAAAAAAATTTTTTTTCTCTTTAGCATTACTAATCTAATTATTTTTAATTCTATATACTTCTTGTATATAGTGTACCAGGGCTACTCCTTTTGTTCCAATTTTACATAGATTTGGTGATCTATGTTGACAGTGTCCGTGTTCCATTTTTTAGCGAGGCTCCTAGTTCGCCTTAAACTGGGTTGGGGAGCAGGAGTTCGCTCTTCTAAAGGAATTCCCTCTGATGAAATTTCGGGGTTACCTTGTGGTTGATTTCTCTGTTGTCTCGTCTTGATGACAACAGGGTGTAGATATTTTACTGCCACAACAATCATTATAGCCAGAACTAGTAGGCTCGTGAATGATAGAGAACTTGTGGACAGGATATGGGAGTTTCTGCTCGATACCTTTTCCTGGTAGTTAATAATTTTGTTTTGGATTTCTTCCAGCGAATGGGTGTCGGTATAAATTGATTTATGGATATCGTCTCCCGTTAAGATTTCGATTTTCCCCAGACTGTGGTTTTGAGATCCTTCTAAAATTTCAGTCGGGTTTACTTTGAGTAGAGAGTGGTTGAGCTCAGGAAATTGATTCGGCTGGATAATTTTTACTGGAAATTTACTCTGACCTTCGTATTTAAGCACTTTGTCACCTATTTGAACTTGACATGGTTGCGTTATCTCTAATATCCCTCCTCCTTCCAGCTTCGAGATTACAAAGTGATCTGGACATGTGATATGTAACACCGTGGAGGTAACAAATGAAAATAGCCACGCATTTGGCTAGTTTAATTTGATCAGCATGTCTTTTTGTGGGATTTGTACTCCGGTCTTGCATTTGGGCACTTCACTTAGAGGGTTGTATAGCAATTTAATGGCACATTCGTTGGACGCTGCCGCTTTGATTATAGGCGTGTTTAGCCGGCCTACATACGTGTTTTCTTCCAAATTACTTGTTATTTTCTTAAACATTTTCATGTCATCGCCTTTTAATAAGAGAAATTCCTGTGTTTTTGCGCTATTGGCTATGTATGAATAACCAGGGTCTGGAATTAATGAGTAATTTGCTGACTTGGATACAGGATAGCACTGAATCTGTTGTATCCTCATTTTTGGCAGGTTAAAAATTGGGAGAGTAATTCTCACCACCAATTTACTCTGCATAAGGAGTGACTGAGCTCCTGCTGTCTGATATAGAACAGATAGACAATTTTGGTCATTTGGGCAAGTCGAGGCCGTCTTGCGGTATATTTCCAACAGATTTTTGGGAGACATTAGGAGTGGATGAATATGATTGGTTTTACTAGCCATTATTATATCCAGGAGGGCTTGTTGTTGATATTCAACTTCGATGGTTTGGAGCAATAAGCTTGATATAATCTCTTGTCTTAGTTGCCTCCTAGTTAAATCATCGGCCACATGGTGGAGATCGTTTATCTGGTGTGCTATTTTTTGTTGTCTGTCTATTAACATTGCCAGCGGTTTTTGAATCTTTTCCAAGGTAGTTTTTACAACACTAATTTGTTGTTTCTCTAGCTCAGCTAGGGCTTGTGTATTCGATTCAAGTTCTTCTAACCTGCTGTAAATTTCTTTCTCGTTATTGCTGTCCATAGTGCCAAACAAATAGTGCATGGCATTGCCTATTCCATCAAATAGAGATCTGGCTTTGCGTTTTCCTGGTACTAGTTCCCTTATAGTTTCCGTGCGCTTTCGTAAGCTGTCTATTATAGCGTGTATGTGTAGTTGCTGCACGTTACACATGTCCTCTGGGTTTGTTATATTTATGCAGAGTTTTTGCACTAAGTGCTCTGCATATTCTGCTAACTTTATCTGGGCATCTAATTCATCCATATTTCGGTGAGGACATTCCAGGTGTCATGATATACCATGAGATTTCCTCGGTCCTCGAAAAATATACCCGAGCCATTTAGCTGGGTTATTACATGAGGACTGTCAGCGATTGCACCAGTTGTGTACTGGATGAGGAGGGTAACTATGATGAATTTTAGCGCCATTTCTGTGGACAATTCAGAAGAAGAAAACAATCCTTTAAGCATAGTTGTACGTGCATTGTGCCGTTTTAAACTGAGCAGTGGAGTGACTCCACCGCAAATGTTTATGGGGAGGTACTGAAACGAGGATTAATGGACACTGTAGTAGGAATTTCAAGTCAACCTGCTTCATTTTTGTTCAACATGCTCTTACTCGAAATATGGTTTCAAACGATTATTATGTACCGTTACGATACGTTTACCAATTTTGATGGTGGTATTCACATCACTTGGTATTGCGATTACCTGATAAGGTCGTACCCAGATTTGAGAAAGCTTATGTTTTCTGCTTTCATTCTTGATGAGGGCCTTGTCTCCTACATGGAAAGTTAGGGGCCGTACTGTCTTATCGTAGTACCCCTTTGAGCGCTGTTTACTTGCCAATAAGTTCTTTCTTGCCGTGGCATATGATTTTTGGAGCTTATACTTCAGTATATGATAATAGCTCTCATGATTGTATACGGGTTCGGGATCCCGTTTTAAATTTGATGGGACATCTGCTGTGAAGCCGTATAGGCAGTCCATTGGGGTAAGTTTAGTACCCTCGTGTACACTATTGTTGTACACGAATGCAGCGGTTCGTAGGTATTGGTCCCATGTTTTGGGATTTTCATCTACGATTGTTCGCAGGTATTCTATCAAGGGTCTATGTGCACGCACTAGTGCTCCATTAGACTGTGGGTGGTATGCTGAAGTCTGTAACTTCTTTACCTTTAGAAGCTTACATACTCTTTTGAATAATTCACTCAGGAAATTTGTTCCCTGATCGGTGAGTATTCTTTTGGGTATGCGATAGCGCGTAACGATTTCATCAAAGAAAACCTGCGCTACTGTGACTGCTTCTGCATTAGATATTGCATACCAGTCGACAAATTTTGTTGTCTTGGAAGGTCAAGATATATTTGTTACCTGATGTCGTCTCTTCTAATGGACCTACGATATCGAGGTAAACTTTGTCGAACGGTTGTTCTACGATGTCCATGATAACCATTGGCATTTTATATTGTGGAGATGCTTTCATCGTCTGGCACTTTGGGCATTTTTTAATGTATCTCTTGATATCGCTAAGCATGTGTCACCACCAATACTTGCGTCTTATACGTTTGTACGTTTTTATTACACCTTGATGGCCACCAAATGGAGAATCGTGATAATCTTTTAAGATTGTTCGGATTTCCGTAGGGCTCGTGATAAATTCGGGTGTCTTGCCAGTACTTACTTTTTACGTTTTTCCGCCTCCGTGTGTTGAATTTCGTTTTGGTCCGCTTTCATGTGCTCTTCTGTCTCCACACTGGAGCTATTTAATGTCTCTTGAGCCTTCCGCTTCTGAGCTCGAGTCACGACAAAACAATGAGCGGATTTCTTTTTCTTTTTATTATTTGCGAAATCGCCTTCCTCCACATCTGAGTCCATCGTGTGGTGGACTAGGGCTTCTACCGTTGAGGTATTGCTTAAACTGTCTTCCTTTAATGCTTGAGGGATGCGACTTAGTGCATCTGCATTAGTGTTGTACTTCCCTGGTTTATATTCGATGTTGTAATCGAATTCAGATAATTTGTGGTGAAATCCCACCAAATGGGAAGTAGAGTCTTTCACATTGAAGACGCCTTTGAGAGGTTTATGGTCAGTACAGACAGTGAATTTCTGGCCTTGAAGATAGCACCTGAAATTCTTGGTAGCCCAGATAATAGCCAATAACTCTTTCTCTATAGTAGAGTAATTTCTTTCGGCTTTGTTTAATGTGCGGCTTGCATAGGCAATGGGCTGGTCCTTTCCGACTTCTGCTTGAGAAAGAACAGCTCCTAGAGCCTCGTTACTTGCGTCCGTAGTAAGATTAAAAGATTTCGAAAAATCGGGGTAAATTAAAAGTGGTGGAGAAATTAGAGCATTTTTTATGCTTTGAAATGCTTCTTGGCATTTCTCTGTCCAAGTGAATTTTACATCCTTTCGGAGTAAATTTGTGATTCGACGTACAATTTTGGAGAAGTCTGGAATGAATTTCCTGTAGTAATTGCCCAGTCCTAAAAATGACTGATCTGGCCTTACTGTTTTTGGAACAGGAAATGTTTGGACGCAGGCCGTCTTACTCGGGTCTGGTAGGGCTCCTTCGCTAGAACATTTATGTCCTAGGTAAACAACTTCTCTTCTTATAAACTGGCACTTTCCTGGCTGCAGTTTCAAGTTGTTCTCTCTCAACTTGTCGAAGGCTTTTCTCAACTTTTCGTTGTGGTCGTTTAAATTTTTACCATAGATGACGATGTCATCTAGGTAAACAAAACATTCGAGGCCTTGTAGGCCTGTTAAGACGAAATTCATTAGGCGTTGAAATGTGGAGGGGCTCCTTTGAGCCCGAATGGCATACGCTTGAACTCGTAGTGCCCATAGCTTGTGCTGAAAGTAGTTTTATGTCGATCCTTTTTGTCGACAAGAACTTGGTGATAGCCGTTGGCCAAATCGAGTGTGGTGAAATACCTTGCGTGACCTAGTTGGTCGAGATTATCCTCGATTCGAGGTAGCGGGAATGCGTCTCCAATTGTCTTTTCATTTAATTTACGAAAATCGACCACGACGCGCCGCCTTTTTTCACCGTCAAGTCCCGCTTTCTTGGGGACAATCAGTAGAGGTGAGTTCCAAGGGCTTTTACTAGACTGGACTATCCCGCTGTCTAGCATTTCTTTTAGCTGCTCGTTAATGACTTTCCGCTGTGTTTCAGGTAAGCGGTACATTTTTTGATTGATTGGTGCTTGATCTTGCACCAATGGAATATTATGCGTTATCGCATTTGTATAGGTGAGTTTGTCACCTTTGAGGAAAAAGATATCGTTATACTCTTCGCAGAGTTCTGATATCGAAATTTTTTTCCTCCGCGGTCAAATTAGGGTCCAGGCTGAGTTCCTGCCCTAGCCTAGAAAAACGCGGGTATTGCTTTGTGTCGTCCGGAGTCTCATAAACCGGGTATAAAAATCGTACATGTTGTAGGGTTGCTGTTTTTTCAGCTGAACCTTCGGTTAACTTATTCTTTCTTTTAAATTTTTTACCTGTCAGTAGATGAGGCTTTTGTGATTCCTTTTGAGGCTTTATTTCGTTATTTTTAGTATGTTGCAGGGTATTTCCTTCCTGCTTTGTTGACGGCCGAGTTTGGTACACCTGTGTGGTCTTTGCCTTAGGTTGTGTGATATACTCATGAGCGTCAATGCTATTGCTTTTTGACCATGAAGTATTCTGTGTGCTGTGTGACGGTGGAGTAATATGTACCTTTAATATAGGCTTTAGCGACTCGCTACCGTTCTTATATAGCCGTTGTTTGTTTAATAGTGATTTATGCCTCGGGATTTTGGACGGAAGAGCTATATGCACCTTTTTGGCAGGCTTTAGACACTCAGTTCCGTCTGTTGTAGTGTTTGATATTGCCTCTAAATTTAGTAGTGATGACTGTTAGCGTTGAGAATACTAACCAGCACTAATTCTTCTCCAGATGACAGTAAACTGTTTGCGAAGAAGACTCCATCGCTTATCTCTTGTGATAAACAGAGCATTTCTTCTTGCGTTTGTAACGGGATTGGGGCAACGATTTGAGAGCGCGCAGGTATGCAGATTGGTTCCTTAAGGGTAACCAAATGCTGCCTGATTTCGTCGGTCTCTTGTTTGCCCAGACAGCCTTTCTCACATTCATTGAGCTCTTTTGGAGCTTGGCGGCCAGATTTTCTCGTTTGAGAAGCCTTGAAGACACTGCAGGTGGATAGTTCAGCCTGTTTAGACTCTACCTCTTCTGCAAGTGTTCTTACCTCGACTGCTTTTTCAGAATGTAGCTTGTCCGTTTCAAACTCTAATGGCAAAGCAAATTCGTCTGGATAAGTTTCCGTGCGAGGAAACCTTAGTGCCTTATTAGGACCCTCAACGTTACAGTTTTTTGCTAGGAAATCATTTCCTAGAAGTCCATCATCGGAAAGGCCAGGCAAGTTCTTTACGACTTGAAACTTGCAGGGAATTTTGTTTTTGAAAACGAAGTTTCCCTGGCAATTTCCCAGCGTCTTTCCGGTACCAAATGGGATCTGAAGTGTACATGCCTCATTGTGGTTAATTTCTTTGAGATCTTTTAATGACCTTTCCTTTATTATACTTACCTCAGCGTCTGTGTCTACTACTAGTTTAGTTTGGCCGTTCAGGCCTATGTCTAAAGGAAGTTTTACTGTAGCGACACTGGGATCGGGCTGCTGAGGAGACCCTATTTTGTTAGATGGGAGATTTATAGTCGAGCCGGGGAGTTTTGGGTCGACTGTACGTCGTTTCCCTGACTCCGGGCTTCCCATTTACGTTTTTGTTGACAGTTATTTACTGCATGTCCAGAACGACCCAAAACTCACACTTTTTACGCACATTATATACTCTTGAGTTGTTATTAGGGTTTTGCGGCTCTCTAGGACGTTGGTTTGGTGCTTCTCTGTTGTTGTGTGGTCTCTGGAAACTATTGTTGTTTCTTCTGCAGTCACGCACGTCATGGTTATACATTTTACAGTTCACACAATAAGGCGTATTTTTCCTTTTAAGGCAAGCAGCATATGTGTGGCCTCTTAGATTACAAAAACTACAACTGATTTTATTTAAATATGTATTGTTATTATTTACATTATTAATTTTGTTTGGCGATGTTGGTTCCTGTTTAATGAATGCTGTGCCGGCCTGTGTGAACTGTGACGTTGGTATGTGACTGCTTGGGTTATTGGGGATATTGTTTTGCCGGGGTATCCTGGGAGTAGGGTATGATGCCAGGATTATATACGCTTTGATTTACTAGAGTACTACTTTGAGTTAATTGTGCGTTATTTGGTACACTGGAACAGACAGAATTTGGCAATGTATTCTGCATCATATTTGTTTGGAATTGTCCTGGAGGTTGCAGGAATAGAGCACTTTTCTGGAGACGCTCCATGTCAAGTACTCTTTGTACGAGGTCATCCACCGTGCCATCTGTCATGGTCAGAGGGTATTGGCACATATACGGGTTATTGACTCCTGTTTTTATTGCCTTTTTCGCGAAATCTTCCAGCTGCATTCTAACAGCTGGTGCTGCTGTGGCTCCGTATTTGGATTCTGCTGCTTCATTGCAGAGTGCCAGCATTTGTTTCACTCGAGCCGTGAAGGCTGTGAGGTTTTCCAAAGGATACTGCCTTTTAGTGATAAATTTATTTATCAGTTCCTGGTAAGTTTCTCTAGGCAGGTATGTGTGATTTAGCCGTTCTTCTGCTTCTTTAAAAGTAGTTGGAATATTTGAGGCAAAAAGCTGATAAGCTTCGCCTCGAAGTCTGGTGGGGAAGATTTGCAAAAATGCTGATAGCACTTCCACCGAAATGCACTGGATTACCTGTCTGCAGCATCCTAGGAAAGTTTGGAGCTCAAGGCTCAATTTTGGGTGCTGTTCTCCCGAAAATAGGGGAACGAGCTGGGGAGTTAGCTTGTCGATTTTAGCGCAATCTGCCATGTTTAAATTGGGGATTTTGAAACTAAAGTTTGACACTTTTGGGGAGCTAGTTTCTTCTATGCTGTTTTCCAGAAGGGAGTCGCCCAGCCAATTTAAAAGGATTTCACTCACGGTGGAATCACTGACACTGTCGTTGGCACTTTCACTTAAATCTACAATATTATTTTTATTTGTGGCTTCGAGCGAGTGCGAGAGTTCTCCAAACTTCTTCAGGCTCTCTTTGAACTTTTCAGTGCTTTCTTTAAATTTTGCGATTTGCTCAAGCCTTCGTTCCCGAGACTTGGCAATCTGTTTGTCAATAGAATCGCACTGTATAACCGAAAGTTCGGAGGAGTCTCGCTTTTTCCTTTCTAAATACTTTAGATATTTCTCTAGATTTAATTTGGAAGATCTTACTTGTTGGGGACCTGTAAGGATTTTCCCACTCCTGAGTGTTAGCCCTTTTTCTGTTGAGAGTGCTGGGGATGTTTGCACTTCACCCTCTGGTGCGGATGTTGCTCCCTCGTAGCCTCCTTCGTTCCGGGGCGGAACTTCCTGTGCGTCGCCCGGTGAGGAGGATTGTTGTGGAGTTGGTAGAGATAGTAATATTTCCTGCGGCGTCTCTTGGTGGGAGCTTTCCTCGCTCATGGACCACCGTATGTAAAATTTGCAGCTAGGGGGGCTTCTGCCGTCTTAATTCCCTTTGTTCAAATTGAGAGGGGGGCTTATTGCCTTCTTCGAGGTCCCTCTCAATTCAGGATCACTGGTTTTTTCGGTTGAAGTTCTTTTGCTGCCGGGGGGGGGCCCGTGGTCTACTTAAATTCCCCTAGATAAAAGCTGAAAGGGGAGCGCGTTGCCTACTTCGAAGTCCCTTTCAGCTCCGGATCGCAGATTGGAGTGTATCTGATCTTCCTTCTAGTGTAATTTAAAAAAATTTGGGGTGTGGACTTCTTTATACTGGGCTGGGATGAAGCCCGCTATTGTCCCACGTTGGCACTTTGTGCTTTGATGAGGGGGTGGCTGCGTGTTTTTCAAACAGAGGCAGTTAAAGCTGTCCGACCCCGAGCGTTGGGAGCCGACAAGATCGAAATACTCCTGAAGCCAGACTCAACTTCAGGCGGAGGGTAGGGTGTCTTGCCCAGTATTCGATCTCGTCCTAAACTCCTTTTTGATTCGTAGGATAGAGGGTTTTCGAGTGCTTATACTTTGTTTGTGTTGCAAAGTAGGCTTCCTCTATCCTACCGGCTGCGCCAATTTTGTTACGTACCTTCGTGTGACTCTGGCAGGGGCTTTATCCAAAACACTTTTCTTTTAATAATTTTTTTTTAATTTGTTTTAATTCCTTTTTTTTTAGCAAACTCGATTTATCTTTCCTTACAAACTTGATTCAGTTTTCTTTTCACAACAATTGATTTATTTATCTTTTTACAACAAATGATTTCGTTACAGCAATGGATTTATTTTTCGTTACAACAATTGATTTATTTTTCGTTACAAAAATTGATTTATTTTTCGTTACAACAATTGATTTATTTTTCGTTAGTTTTTTACACTCGACCGCAAACCACCGTTTTTTCTTAACCACCCCGGTCGTAGAAGATTTTGAAAAAATTCAACTCCGATCTTTTTTTTCACCAACCGCCGTTTTTTAGTCTAAAATCCGACTCTTTTTCTAATTACAATTTTTTCTGCTTAACCGCCGCGTAGAAAATTTAAATCACAACTCTTTTTCTAATCAAAATTTTTTCTGCTTCCGCCGCGTAGAAAATTTAAATCACAACTCGGCTCTTGATCACTTTCGTCGCGATCAAGAGCCCTCGTTCAGGGTAGAAAATGCATAGTTGCATTTTTTCCCTGAGAAACTTTTTCATTTTTTCTGGACTTGATTAAACAAGTACAGAATATTTTTCGTTGGACGGAGGCTTGAAATTTGATGCTTTTATAAACATCAGCGACTCACGACGATTAGAATTGCCGCGCGCGTATACATATAATGTATTTTCGCGGCGCGCTCTTCTTATCGCGAAAGCTTTTTTGTGATATGTATGTACGTTCGTACATACATATTGCAATTTCCACGACAAATCTAACTGAAGGTACGATTTGTCTTTTATTTTATTTTTCAAATTAAATATTTGTACTGACAAATTTTGCTGAAGGCAAAATTTGTCGTGATAATTGTTTTTATTAAAACGACTTGGTTGAAAACAGAAACTTTTGTTTTTCCCAAGTGGTTTTATGGGAATATTTTAAGAAATGTGTGGAATGTGAAGAAAATTGCTGATGCAATTTTCTTCACCTATTTGTGTGATAAGCTAATCATGTTTTTAAGCATGATTAGCTTATAGGAATATATTTATTCAAATTTTTTATTTAAATACCCTTTTCAGGTATGTTTTTAGGCATGTAACATTCTGCTTTAACTAAAGTCTGTCACACGCCACTTGGAGTATAATTTATTTTCCTTGTTGTTGCGCTAGCCTTACTCGGTATAGTACCAATACTTGTTTGCAGTAAAAACTCAGGAAGTTGTGGGCGAGAGTTTAATTTAATTCTTCACTGCACAGTTAATCACAAAAAGTTCCTTTTACTTGGTTACAAAAAACTTTCTTTTATTATACTGAAAAATACTAGACTTTACAAAGACTTTCTTTAATTAAACAGATAAATACTGGATTTTACACTAGAACTCTTTTGACACTTTAAACACTGGAGGCATTACCTTGGGTAGGAGGACTCTCCAGGTTCAACTTAGGAAAACTTCTCTTCTTCGACTTCGCTTCAACAGGTTATTTATTCAAAATCGAACCAATTCCTTAACCAATCAGAATTGGTCGATTTTGCATTTCCCTATTTGGGGGGAATTGTCGGAGAGGCAATTCCATATGCATGCATATGTTCCGATTTTTGTCCAAACGGAAACGCTCAAATGACAAAAATCGAATAAACAATTGAAAATCACAATTCTGATTTTTGTTTAAACGGAAATGCTCAAATAACAAAAATCAGAAAAATAATTGAAAATTCGCTTTTCGTCTTGAACGGAAACGCTCGGATTTCAAAAATCGGTCAACAATTTGGATATCGCAAAAATAATTAAAAATGACAAAAACCATCAGAGACAATTTTCAGGGTCACCAGTAGCGTGTGGAAAATGATAAACAAACATATAATTACATAAGAGTGCTAGCCCGACGGTCAGTACTCAGAAGGGATCGTATATCATGTTTTCGTTCTGGTGAACGGTAGCTAGTTCGCGATGACGTGTTTCTTTTATTGTCTTGCGGGTGCCCCGAGGAATGTTGAGACATGACACCTGTTTCTGAGTGTGTTAATGGGTGAAGGTTTTTTGTATATGAAATGAGTAATTTTTGAATATGAAATTGGTTTAAGATTTATTTTTAGGTTTTTGTGAATAATAATAAATGCATAGATATAGCATTCAGGTAATTAGGGAGTTATGAATCTGAAGGTTTCTTGACACCTTCCCCCTCAAGAGAAATTTTGTGAATTAGAAAATTTTTGTTGGAATGGATGTTGAAGCTCCGCCGTAAAAGGTTACATTATTTGATTAGAGTTATATAGTCTTATCCTTTTTGTTTTTTTGTAAATTATAATCTAAATATAGGTACTATAATTATAATTTTTGTTTACAAATTATACAGGTAAGTGATATATGTATGTATGTACTGACATTGTTTTTTTTTACCTTATGACTATAATACCTTATTATATAACCCTAAGTATATTTGATACAAAAAAAAAACAATTATATGTATTAGTTGAGATATTTAAATATGTACATATATATATGTATATTGAAAAAAGGTAATTGACTTATACTACTAGAACAAAAGTAATTAAAATTAAAATTTTATTTTTCAATTAATTTTTTTTTTTTTTTTTTTTTTTTTTTTTTATTAATTAACAATTCTAGTCAAAGGTATATTCCTAGATGAGGATTCTACTTCAACATTAGCTTGGCTTACTTCGTTTTAAGTGGTTTCTAATGTTGCAGGTTTTTTCTTAATATATTTCTTAATCATTCTCAATATAATAATAATCGAAGCTATTGCTACTAAACAGTATATGAGTAAATAATGATGAACGTTATGTGGGGTGACGTTTTTTAATTTAGTTTTTTCTTTACTTTTAAGAGATTTAATGTCCTCGCTGATTTCAAGAAGTTCTTGATGATTATTGTTTCTTATCGTAATCTCTTTTGGTATATTTAGATTAATTCTGTCCATCAAGGATGTGAAATTAGTTAGATTAATAGACGGCAAATAAAATTTATCAAGTGTTGTTGTTCCTTCAGAATGTCCGTAGAGTGTTTGAAAGTCGCTTCGAATATAGCAGGTGGGTCAAATTTCTAAAATTCCGGTACCTTTTAAGGTTAGTGGTTTAATTTCGCCATTGCATATATTATCTAAAGTGAGGGGTGTTCTGAGACTGTAGAGCCATTTGTTAGGATTTATCAATTGTATCCATAAGGAAGAGCCTTTTAGGGTATTTAACGTGCAAGAAGGCGGAAGATCTTGGGTATGTTTTAGCAATTCCATTTCGCATTGGTTATCTCTAGAATTAAGGTGAGTCGTCTGACATATATAATGATGAGGAACATTTTGTAAACATTGATGAAAATCTTCGTGATTCATAGGATAGTGTTTTTCTCAGTTCAGAGTGACTAATAGAAATTCGGTAGTGGGTTTGACATAAACAAGGAGTCGTTCACGGCAATCGGGAATGGTATAATTTTATAAGCTTGGAATTGAGTACTTGAAAGTAGAGGGATTTTAGTTTCAATAATAATTTGATTGTTTATTTTATTAGTACTCGTTTGGCTAACTCTATACAAATCAATGAGTAAATTTGGTGTATCGGGGACAGGTAATGTCGTTCCTGATGGAAGATTTTTCCTAATGATGGTAAGGGTATGTTCGAGTTGATATGGAGTTATTATAAGAGGATTTGATGTTCCATGTTTAATGTCAAGCAATATTTCCAAAATAGCCTTTTGTGTGTTTTGGTATCTCATAAGGGAGAGTTTTGTAATGGAAATGGCATTTTCTAGTTTTAGTTCTATGAGGTTATCATTTATTTGAAAGGTTAAATTAGTGACGACTTGAGAGATTTTAGCGAGTTTCCTTTTTATATTTCCGAATTCTTTTTGGATTTGGGCCGAGGTTTTATTGAACACGTTGACAGTTTTGTCAACAATTACGGTTTGAGACTTTAATAATTCCAAAAGATGATCTTCGTTTACTTTTAGGAGTTGTATTTGTTCGTCGTAGTGCTTGACATCTTCTTCGTTCAACGTTCCGAACAAATTTTTACTTATACTTCCGACAAAGCTCTACGTGACCTTAAGTGTTTTGGTTGCAGGATTTCGTCAATCTGATCTGTTTCACTCAACAACACCTTTTGCATATTAATCTGGGCTTCACAGTTGTTTGAATGTGATTTGTTTTGTGATTCTCAAATAATCTAGTTCTATGTAAAAATTATCTAAAATATAATACGTTACTAACTTCCAGGAGTTACTGTATAGATGAATTGTTCCGAATTCTTCAAAATATATACCCCGGGTAGAATCGAAAATCGTCACGTTTGTAGCGCTCGTCGTTGTGCATAATAACGCGAAGAATATAATTGGTCTGATCATCCTGACCTATGGAAAAAACGGATGAATAGTTCGTGATTAGTGGATGAATAACTTCACATGGTTATTATGAATTCGTTTGTTTCTGTTTTTAATTCAGACGATAGAGTTTTCGGACGAAGGAGTCCCTACTATATCGTATGATTTTTAATTAAGACTTTATCGCCTATTACAAAAATTTTTGGGTTTGGAGGATTGGTCATAACATATCTTGGATTTTTCTTTATTTCTTATAAGATTTTCCCTAGCAATCTTATGAGAATGTTGAAGTCTGGCTTTTAGTTTGCTGGCATAATTATCGTAATTATACGCAACTTCAGAATCTTTTTTTAATGACGTTGGGATTTCGGCATGGAATCCAAATAGTAAGTTAAGCGGCGTGTAGCCTGTGCTTGAATGAACGGAATTGTTGTAAACGAACATAGCGTAGGGGATCCAAGTATCACATGTAAGTGGATCTGTTGACACATAGTGTCGAATATATTCAGCTTAGGTTCGGTGGTTTCGTTCTAAAGCTCCGTTTGTTTCTGGGTGATAAGGAGTGGTTTGTAGCTTATGAATATTCAGTAGTTTACATACTTCATTAAATGTAGAACTTAAGAAATTGGTTCCTTGATCAGTTAAGATCGTTTCAGGTAGACCGTGTTTACATATGATTTGTTTCGTAAATTGTTCTGCTACAGTTCGCTTCGGCATATGGTAAAGGTATGACATCTGAAAATTTCGTCAGATCGTCTTAGAAAGTAAGTATATATTTGTTATCCAAATAACTAGTGGGTAATGGTCCTACTATATCTAAGAATACTTTTTCAAAGGGTGTATTACTAGTTATGGTTATTTTCATAGGCAATCTTTTGTTTTTGCTACACTTATTTTTCTGGCAAGAAGTAAACTTCTTGATGTAGTCTCTTATATCTTTGAACATGCCTTGCCAATTGTAGATTCTTTTTATTTTGCTTATAGTTTTGGCTTCACCTTGATGACCGCCTAACGGAGAGATATGATGCTCTTTTATTACTTGAGCTAAATCTTCAGGATCCGTTAGTTTATTTACTTTATTAAGAGAGAAAATTGGTCTAGTGCCTGACTTTTCAAATTCTTTGGAACATAGAAACTTTAGTTCGCGATAACTAGTGTTATCGGTGATTGGTATGGCTATAGAAATAGTTTTCTCGTTCTTTGAGTAGGCCTTAAATTTTTGAATAATTTTTATTATTTGATTTCGATCAGTTTCATTTCTGATAGGTATAGGAACGCGTCCAACAATGTAAGAAATTTTGCCTTTGTAAAATTCAATAGCTTCTCCTAAGGGTATTACGTAGTTATCGGGTAAATACGTACTTAATGAATTTTCCTGTATGGAGTTATGAATTGGCAATAAGAAGTATTTTTTCTTAATATCACGAGTCTCTAGAAGATCCCTCGTGTTTTCTTCTACATAAGTCGATGTAGGATTATTGTTTGTTTCCTTCTGGGACTCGATTTGGACCTTATTTTGACTTCTAGTTACCACCTGTATAGTTTTACTTCTATCAGGGATCGCACGGCTGAGTGCGTCGGCATTTAGATTTGCTTTTGCTGGTTTGTATATGATTTTGTAATCATACTCTTCTAACCTTATTCTCCACCTCATTAGGCGAGAAGTGGGGTCTTTCAGGTTCATGAGCATACCTCGTCTCGGACTGATTGAGAGTTCTTCGTGCAAAACAGATGGGTTTATCTTCACCGATTTTTCCTTGAGACAATACACTACCTACAGCGTAGTCTCTTGCGTCTGAAGTCACTAAAAATTCTTTATCGAAACATGGGAATTGTAATATCGGAGCGTTAATCATTTTTTTCTTTAACGATTGGAAAGCTTCATCGCAAAAAGCATCCCATTTGAAAGTAGCATTCTTTTTTAAAAGAGCTGTTAAAGGTTTGGCTAGCTTTGCAAAGTTTGGAATGAAGCGCCTATAATAGCCGACAAATCCTTTTTAGGAATAGGATATTTAGTAACTGCTTCGAGCTTAGCGGGATCTGGTGATACTCCGTTTTTGGTTATAAGATGACCCAGATAGGCTATCTGCTTACTGAGAAAGTGACATTTCTCGGGTTGTAGCTTGAGATTATTTTCTCGAAGCCTGTCAAAAACATTCTGGAGTCTAGAGTTGTGTTCTATCAGACTGTACCCATATATAATAATGTCGTCCATATTAACAAAGCATTCTATTCCATGGAGACCCACTAAAATATTATTCATCAGCCTTTGAAAAGTGGCTGGAGCTCGCTTTAGACCAAATGGCATACGGTTATAGTGGTAATGACCATAAGGTGTACTAAATGCAGTTTTTTCATTGTCGCTTTGACTCATGGGTATCTGGTGAAAGCCGTTGGCTAATTCCAACGTGCTAAAATATTTGGCTTTTCGCAATTGATCTAAGATGTCCGTTATGTTTGGCAATAGAAATGCGTCTCCCACAGTTATATCATTGAGACGTCTGAAATCAACGACTACTCTCCATCTTTTGTTGCCATCGGCATCTGGTTTTTTAGGAACTAATAATAGAGGTGAGTTCCAAGGGCTTGAACTGGGACTAATAATTTCGTCTTCTAACATTTTATTAATTTGATTGTTAATTTCTTCACGCTGAGCTTCAGGTAATCTATTTTGTGTGACATTTACGATAGGTTTTCCAGGTAAGATAGGAATTTTATGTGTCGCTGCATCTGTGAATGTCAGGGAGTCTCCTACCAAGTAGAATATGTCGTTGTATTTACGGCATATATCTAAAATGGATCTGAGCTCTTCAGCATTGCAGTGTGAAAGGTCTATCTCGGATGCGAGTCTAGCAAGCCTTTCTTGAATAGGATCCCTTTGAGGATTTATTTTTATATTATTAAATTTATTAATTTCATGTAAGTGAGGTCTTTTGTCCGTTTTCCTAATATGAACATCAGTTTGATTGAAATTGAGGATAAGAATATTCGCTTGACCATTCTGGTCTAGTTTTATAAGCGTATTCCCAATAATCACTCCTGATTCCAATTCTTTGTGTTCGCAGAAAAAGGTACCTCTTTTATTCATGGCTATCCTAGCTATTACCTGTGTACGTGCTGGTATGTTTATATCGTCAGCATCGCACTTGCCTTTATTCGATTTCTTTGCTTTATTATTTTGTACTTTGTCCTCTTTAGAGACATTTTTCGAGTTTGGTCTGACGTGTTGGCTTGGGTCTCTCAAACCTCCATACCTTGCGCCTGGCCTAACTGGAGATAGTTCGGAGCTTGGGTCTTTCAAACCTCCATACACAATGTTCGATACTATTTCTGTGATTGAATTTTGCATTCCAGTGTCGTCTGGGGACACGTTATTTATTTTAAGAGTTAGTATTTTAGTTTCAAAGTTAATTTTGAAAAGAAAATTGTCTAAAAAATCATGACCTAATATTCCGTCATATTTTAATTGTAGATTACGATCGACCATATGTATATTATGTTTAAAAGTGGTATTTTTAACGTAGAAATTGCATTCTGCAGTTCCTAGCGTACGCAGGGGGTTCCTGCTACTGAAGATAGCTCTATGCTTTTTGAAATGCGTTAGTGGCTTTTAATACCGATATTTCTGCTCCGGTATCTATCAAAAAGGTGCTAGTTTTAAACGCAGTAAGAGAATTCTCGATCGTCACAACTAGCGATTGGCGATCGGCGATTAAGGAGAAAGAAAGTTCTGCTTTTAAATTTGAGGTTGCGGATGACATCGCCGGTTATGATTAATTGATTTAGGAGAGATTGAGTTTCCGCTATCTCGTCTCGCCGCTGACTATTTTTTGGAATTTCCCTTTTTGTATTAGCTTGAGGCATATCAGGGTTACCTTTTGGATTCCTACTTTTAATTGCGGATTTAATATTACGGGAATATGTAGGAAGTGATGGGTTAGTAGGTTGAAATTGGGGAGCTCTATTTCCTTGTGGATATTGGCCTTGCCTATCTATTTGTCGAAGATTTGGAGCTCTTACAGGTTGCTGCTCTTGAGGAATCCTATTGGATTGATAATGTTGCGGGCTTCTTTGTGCGAAGTTAGTGGAAGTTTGAGCAACAGATTGCTGTTAAAATAACCTTTTTCTACACTGACTTATGTGATGATTCGGTGTTTTAAAGTATGCGCATATAAGCCTGTTTTCCACTCTAATTCTAGATGTTAAACAAGAGTCAGCAGACTGAAACGTTTTCGTTGAAAGAACCATTTCTTTCAGATTGCTCTATGGCGAATTTTGTCGAATCTTTTAGCGCTTTATCTGATTCGGCTGTGTGTTTTTGGAATAGGCTACATATGTTTAAGAACGTGTGGAGATTCTCTGGATTCCCATCGAGTTCTGGGATAAGACCCTTGGCATGATCAAGAGTTAAATGTTCTGCAGTGTTATCAGGCATTGTTCGTTTTTGTTTAGGAGTAGATTTCTTCCCATGTGTAACGAGACCTGGAAAACGGGTTGCGCGTACACCACGATGTTTCGAAGATCGGCTGTGAAAATATTTGCGTGAATTTCCATCAATTTTTAGAGTTCAACGTAGTTTCCAGTAAGAGAAAAAATTGCAGAAGTTTTGCGAATAGAGAAGTAAAAACGAACCTGTGCACTTTTTAACACTCGCAACAAAAAAAAACTTCACTTGATAAAAACGTTTTCACTAAACTTAAAAGATTGATTTTACCGTCTGTAAAAAAACGTTATTTCCCAGGGCTATGTAAGAAAAGAACACGGACTTTTACTTATATATATTATCGACAAATCAAGACTCCAGAGTCAACTAACTTAAAACTAATAATTCCAAAATTAACAAGAAGCAAATACAACTAAACACAGTTAATAGAGAATTTCAATACAAGCTCATACTGGAGTTAACAATAAATATGCTAGATAATAAACAAGTGTTGAATTCAACTGGCAGCGTTGCCAACCTTGAATAATTAATTATTTTTTTACATTCTCCCCCGCGGCTTGAGGCGAAGACTCGCCACTTATTTCTAGCGGATAAAGATACTGGATCGGTCTTCGAAGTTTGTGCCCATTTGGTAGTCTCAACTCACAAGCTCTGACCTTACCGTCACGTCCAGGATATGTCATCTCAACTACAGCTATTTTCCATAAGAGTCTTGGAGTTGATTGCTCAGAAATCAGGACAACGTCGCCCCGTGAAATTGTTGACGAAAATTTTCTAGGCATGTGATGTGCTGATCTTAAATGCTGTAAATAGTCCGTTGTCCATTGTTTCCAAAATTTGCTCAAAAGACCTTGACGCTGCTTCCACATTTTAACAGTATCTGTATTCATCGAGGCGAAATCTTTTTATCTGCAATTGGAAGAACATTGGGCATTGCATTAAAGAGAAAGTGTGCTGGAGATAAGGGTTCGGGATCATTAGGGTCAGGACTCAAATAAGTAAGCGGACGTGAATTTACAATGAATTCAATTTCAACTAGCAAAGTTTGAAGTTGGTCGAAATTTAGTATGCTACGACGTATTGTAGCCTTAAGTGCGTCCTTCACAGATCTGATGAGTCTCTCCCACCAGCCGCCCAACCATGCAGCGCGTTCTACAATAAAACGCCATTCAGTTCGTTGTTTCAGTACGAATTCGTTTAAACTTTGGCTTTCCACGAATTGTGAGAGTTCCTTGAATTCAACAGATGCACGTTTAAATGTTTTTGCGTTATCTGAATAGAATCGTCGCGGAACACCTCTTCTCGAAATGAACCGTCTTATGGCTCGAATACAAGCTTCAGTTGAAAGATCGGGGACAAGCTCCAGATGAACTGCACGAATAGAAGCACAAGTGAATAGTAGTATGTATACTTTCTTCTGCGATATGTCCTCCTTGCTAAACAGCGGGCCTGCAAAATCTAGGCCGGTAACCTCAAAGGGTCTAGATACTACGATGCGATCCTTTGGTAGTGGAGCAAATGGTTGACATAATGGATGAGCCCTTAACCATCTGTATACCGTGCATCGATGGATTTTGTCACTTGTCTCGCATGAGTTATCCAATAGCGTTGTCTAATCAAACGAGTGCGTGGAGTTGTACATTTAATCAAATTTAAACATATCTAATCAATCAACTTAAAACAAGTGATAGTGATGTCCTAAACAGTTTTCATCTAAAGCGATAATTATAATTATTTAAAATCCGACGCGACCGTTAAATAATAATTAATCAAACTAAATTTTATCCGCCAAGTGAAGGGCTCTTCTATGCCCTATCAACAATCAATAAGCCAGCAGCACGGTAACGTTTCCTTTCCTTCTCTTCATCTATGATCAGTGGAAATGCATTAGCACTTGTCACTGATCAGCAATCCGGGTGCACCCAGCTGTGCTCATTGAACTGCGCAGTCTGAGTTATTGAAAACAACAAATAGGCATAACACTATTGCTGTTTTTTTTACCTCGCTGTGTCGTTGACTGCTGCTGGTGGCGCCCAAATATTTGTGTTGTTGTGTGTCGCTTTTTTTCTTTTTTGCTTTTTTGTTTTTGCCTTCAGCAAGCAGAATTATATTTTAGATTTCTGCAACATTCGCGGATTAAGAGCAAATCCGGCAATTCTTGCGCTAAGTGAAACCAAGTTCGTTTCTGATGCTGATATTAATCAGTATCACGTCCCTGGTTACAGCTTCGTGCCTCTTTTTTCTCAGCATAGAGGGATCGCAGTTTATATTCGGAATGATGTTGCCTTTACTATTCTTCAAGATTTTCCTTCTGCCAATCCAGAGTTTAATTACATCTGGATTAAGTTCAAACTTCACAAGCACACCATATACTTCTGTTTCCTTTATCGGAGCCCAAATATGACGACACGGTATCCGTATTTGACAATATATCCAACAATATTGATCATTTGCTTTCTGTCTCCCCCTCTTCCGAAATCGTCCTGGCAGGCGATTTTAATGTTCATAATATACCGTGGCTCAGACATTCTTCTACCAGAAGTCCTGTGGGCCGTTTCGTTGAGCTCTTCTGTGAATCATTTAATTTACAACAGCTAGTGGATGCACCAACGCGAATTCCTGATACACCTGGATATAAAGCTAATTTACTCGACTTGTTTCTAACATCTCTTCCGGACAAATATTCCATCTCAGTCGGTTCCCCTCTCGAAAATTCAGACCATTGCTTAATCACGGCTCAATGTACCACCTCAAATCTGTGCCGCCCTACTTCTCCACCTACAAGTACGCTTCTTTGGCACTATAAGAATGCTGATTGGGAAAGTCTCAATAAGTATCTTAGAGAAATTGATTGGTCGGTCTGTTTTGCTTCGAGGGATGTTGATGAATGCACATTAGAATTTAGTAACATACCAAATCTTGGCATGCATGAATACATTCCGTATTCTTACAGCAGATCTCAACAACAGCATGATCGCTCCTGGTTTAACGATAAGTGCAAACAAGCTATAAAAGCGAAAGAATCTGCTTTTCGCGCCTATCAATTGCATCCATGTCCTGAAATGAAACAAGTCTACAAGACTGCACGGAACACATGCAAGTCCATTATCCAGAGAGAAAAATTTCTTTTTGACCAGAATATAAGACAAAGAATCTTGGCAAGCCGCAAAGGTAGCAAAGGTTTCTGGTCCCTGGTCAAAACCATCAGGAACAATTTCACCAGTTCCTTTATACCTTCACTACTTGATAATGGAGAAGTGATTGTTGACTCCCTGGATAAGCTAATATTTTAGCTGCTAGATTCGCTTCAAATTCCTGTCTTCCACCCACTTCACAAACTCCTGTTTTACATTGCCCGTGTGAATTTGTACAAGAGCCAATACACGTTCATACGAGGGATGTGTTCAGGGTTCTTAAGGGGATCAACGTCTCCAAAGCCGCAGGTCCTGATGGTTTTCGCCCCTGTTAATTAAAAGCTGTGCCTTATCCTTGGCTAAACCTCTGCGCAAACTATTCTACTTGTCTTATTCGACAGGAAAATTTCCAACTGCTTGGAAACTAGCTCACGTTCAGCCTATTCCCAAGAAAGGAGAGGGTAGCGATCCCTCAAATTATCGACCAATTGCGATCACTTCGATGCTTTCAAAGGTTTTTGAATCTATCATTAACTCAAAATTAATGAAGTATCTAGAAACTAACCATCTCATCAACGATCGCCAATATGGCTTCCGAGCTGGACGCTCATCTGGAGACTTGCTGACCTTTCTTACGGAACGTTGGAACCGTAGTCTTCACAATTTTGGTGAGTCTAAAATCCTTGCCCTAGATATTTCAAAAGCCTTTGATAGAGTCTGGCATCCAGCCCTTTTAGCCAAACTCAAAGCATTTGGTCTCTCCCCTCCTCTTCTATTATAGATAGAAAGTTTCCTATCTAGTCGTCAAATACGTGTTGTATTAGATGGCGTTACATCTGAACCGCATCCCATAAATGCCGGTGTACCTCAAGGCTCTGTTATCTCTTCAACTCTCTTTTTAATTTTCATTAATGATCTGCTTTCCCTTACTTTCAATCACATCCATAGTTTCGCAGATGACAGTACTCTTGATTTCGCTTACTCCTTTGACACTCTTGCGGAATCCAGGGGGAATGCCGCATATGTTAAACGAAATTGCATGACTGGATCATTGAAGAACGATCTGAACAATATCCTCGCTTGGGGCAAAGCGAATCGCGTCGAATTCAATGCATCAAAGACCCAAAGCTGTCTTATCTCCTTAAAACAAGATCATAACTTAACCACACCCGTTTCTTTTGATGGAGCATTAATTTCTGATTCACGTCACTAAGCATTCTCGGCATTAATATTTCCAGTAAGTTAAACTGGACTGATCACATCTTCTCTGTTGCCAAAGAAGCATCGAAATGTCTTGGATTTCTGAAAAGGTGTAAGAAATTTTTCAGCCCGTCAAATCTAGCGCTCCTCTACAAATCCTACATTAGACCTAGAATGGAATACAACTCACATATATGGGCCGGGGCTGGTCGCACAGCCTTTGCTTCATTGGATATTGTCCAAAAGAGAGCCTTCAAGCTCATTGGCGATTTGGCAATAACTTGTCATATATGCATGGTCAATGTTCTGATGAAATATCTAGTCTAATCCCTTGTAGAATGATTCCTGCACGCAATACTCGCACTGCAATCCGCGCACATCCTTTAACCCTTCAAATTACTTTCGGCCGTACAGTAAAATTCCGTGATGCTTTTTTATCCCGAACAGTGCGAATGTGGAACAGCTTACCATCTTTTGTTTTTCCCCCGGCATACAATCTGCGGAAGTTTAAGGGCGATATACATCGGCACCTCCGCCACTCTCCTCATATCCCGTAATCCTTTCCCTATCTCCTTCCTGCCATGCTGTGCTTTGCATCATAGGGTATCCCCTGAGCTTGGCTTAATAATAAAAAAAAAATGTGAGTGTTGCAACAACTCCTCCGTGAAATGCTCGTTCATGAAAATATAATATCACCAATCGGCTAAATGCTGATTCCTTTGGCAATATGATTGGATGTTTGAAACTTAGATTTCCTTCTGCAAACTGTAATTGTCCTCCCACTCTTATTAAGCCTTCATCATCGAGGAATAAATTCACCGTTGCAATTTTTGATGAAATTGGCAGTTGTTGACCCTTAACAAGGCAGAACAGCTCGTTCGAATAAAAACCTTGTTGAACGATTCGTACCCATAGATTTTCCGCTTTTTCGATTACAGCCGTCGTTAAAACTTCGCTCGATATCACTACTTTCTTACGCAAAATTTGACCAAAACGTAATACGTAAGCCGTTATGCGAAGTAATTTTCCCAAGTTGCTGTATTTCTCAGGCTGCGATATTTATTAGCAACCTAGTGTAATGCAATTTTGGAATCCGACCAAATTTATGTAGCAGAAAATTTTATAGTTATATTTTTACGCAAGTATGATAAGTGCTTAGCAGCAAGTAATATTGCGGTTAATTCCAACTTCGGAAAAGTAAGCTCGGGCGTATTTCGTGTTCTCATAGGCGCTACGCGATTTTTGGAACATAACAATCTTACATTAACGTCGTTGGCTTCATTTATTGACTTCACATAAGCTACCATTCCAAATGTAATTGGGCTAGCATCTGCAAAAATATGTAAGTCTATAGTTTCTAATTTATTTGATACCCTTGAAAAAACACATCTCGGAACTGCGAACTCTTTTAGTAATGGAAGTGCTTCTCGCCAGGCTATCCACATCTTATGGAGATCAGATGGTATTACCTCATCCCACTCTAATTTCAATCGCCAAACTTGCTGCAATAAAATTTTCATTCGAACTGTAAATGGTCCGAGCAGGCCTAGAGGATCATAAATTCTATACAGCAATTGCAGTATGTTTCGTTTTGTAGCTGACAATGAATCTGAAATGAATTTTATCGGGTTTTCTAGCTTAACGTTAATTTCATCAGATAAAATAAACCAGCGCATTCCTAGCACTCCCTGCTGAGTGGGTAACTCTAAGTTTTCATGTGTTTTTTGGAAAATTTCGTAAAGAGAAAGTTCATTTGTGTTCCACTTGCGTAAGTTCATACGCGCAGAAGTCACAATTGTGCAAGACTCGTTAAATAGTTTGCTTGCGCTATCCAGATTGTCCACGCTGACTACAAGATCGTCAACGTAAAACGAATTGGAGAGAGTATCACAAGTTTCTGGGAATCGTTGATGCTCAAGTAGCAAATGTTTTTTTATAACAGCGGCTAAAAGAAAAGGGCTACTTGTGACGCCAAAAGTAACTCTATTCATTCGAAATTCTTGCACTGGAAGAATTTTGTGCGTTTCGTTAATTTCTTCCTTGTACCATAAGAATCTGTGAGTATCTTTGTCGCTATCCGATAAATGTACTTGGAGGAACGCCTTTTCGATATCTGCAACCAAACCTATTTTTCCTAACCGAAAGTTCAATAAAATTTTTAAAAGATCACTGTTCAAATTTTCACCTGCGCATAAATGTTCATTTAGAGAAGTACAGCCCCTTTCGCTAGAGGAAGCGTCAAACACAACGCGAACTTTTGAAGTCGTTTTATCGTCCCGATACACTTCTCTATGCGGCATATAGTATATCGGTCCACTAGGCGCTTCTTTAGTTACCGTTTCTGCATACCCGTTCTCAATATACGATCGCATCATTTTATCATATTCCATAAATTTTGTCCAGTCTAGTGATAGCTTTGTCGTCAATAGCCTTAAACGAGCTATTGCATTCAACCGATTATCGTTAAGCGCGACGCGCCGATCCCTCCACAGCAGATACACTGAATAACATCCATTTTTTACCACCACATTATTTTCAATAAATTTTTGCGACTCGAGATTCTTCGGTTCATTAATGTCTCGAATACCAAGGGTTTCTAAATCCCAAAATTTGCGAACATCAAACTCATTATCAATTTGAACACTTACATGTAACGAAAAAGCTGTAGAAAGGGTTACAGTTATGTCGTCATTACTAACTGGGTCATGTAATGTCCATCCTAATCTGGAATTAACGGCTTTCAATGAACTTGTGATATCCTCTAGCTCACCTGTAACTATTCGCCAATATTGATCAGATCCAATAAACAAGCTTATACCAGATTCCGGCGTAAGCCATTCGGGATATGTATCTGCAAGACATAAGTTTTTTAGGTTAATGTTACAATCATTCGATGGAGTTAACATATCGAGGCATATTTCTGGCACTTCTATAGCCTCAATTTCTATCAATTCATTACCGTATTGACCTTGCAAATTTAATTGAACACGTTTGAACAACCGTGGGCGCTCTTGTTTACATCCAAATGTCAGAATACTCATGCGATGCATGCCTAAAACTGGAAGATCTAATTGACGAGAAATGCTTTCCCGAATAAAGGTGGCTTGGCTACCACTATCTAATACTAGCCTGATAAACACGCTCCCACTTTTAACTGGATTCCTTATAAAACAGCAAGCAGTTTTTAAATGCACTAACGGCAGGCTTTTATTCACTGTAAACAAATTAACAGATGTTTCTGATCGTTTTACTTCAGAATCATTTCCCACGTCGTTCATGTTTTTGTTCTTCTTATAATTGGGATGACACATCGATGACGCGTGTCTCTCATTGCACTTTTTACACTTTATGAATGAATTTCTACACTGCTTTGAATTGTGGTTAGGTTTCACGCATCTGAAACAGTAGTCCCCGTTGGATAAAATTACCTTCTTTTTCTCAATTGTCACTGATTTATCATCGCAGTTTGCAGTAGAGTGACATTTTGACTTACAGAAGAGACATACTTGTACATTCGCAGTTAGCAGTCCAGCAGCTGTGAATATATTTTGACGATTACCCACAGGCTTTGATGGAGTAGTTGCAGTAGATCGTAGATTTCTCCTTCCTTCTATTGCCTTTTCTCGAGCTTCTAATTCCCTACGTATGAACTCTATGAGAGACTTTATCGGTGATGGAATTTCGTTCTGGCATTGTATATTATTAATTGTTTATTTATTTTATTGATTCTGTTAAAATTTGAAGACTGATGAAATGACAAAAATGGATTTTTTTTTATAAATATTTATAGCGTTCTGTCAACAATTAGGAGAGATGTAAATGCTCTGGCAAAAATTCCATGAAGACAAAATACTGTCGAAAGTAATTTCCTAAAATTTTATGACTGATACTTTAACTAAAATAAATCTTATTTCTTACCCTCCTTAAAATTTTAGGGTAGTCTACCCCGGCCACAAAGGGCTGCCAGAAGTGGCTTTTCATTTTCAGTAGGTATAGAGGATTTACTGTAGAAAGTTTCGTGACTTTTGAAATGACCACCTAAAATTGGTCACTGGCTCTCCCTCTAGATTTGTTTAAAGAAAAATGTAGTTTGAAACTTATATAAATATAATACTTTGTCTAATATATAAATTTGTAATTAGAATATAAGTTAATTTATCTAGACTTACTTAATTATTATATAAATTTTGTTGTTGCTCTTCCCGCTGGAGGGCTCTCGACAGTATATCCCACGTTGGTAAATAGATATCGGAAGAACGGCTCGCTTGCTGGTGTTAATATTAATTCCAGTTCGTCTATGTCGATACGTGAAACGATCAGTTGCAATCCTTGTATTAACCTCAAGTTAACCACATCGTCTGGCACGACTTCAGAGAAATCTTCTTCCTCTAGGTGGAGGTTTATATGTTCTATTGAGTCGCTCGCTCCAATCGGGAGAATTACTCCTGGCCAGCACATTAAATGCTGCTCGAGATTTGTAGGTTGGTGTTTTGTAGGTCTTACAAACCTTTACAAAATCTGCACCGCTGCCACCAGTTTTTGTTACACGCCACTTGGAGTATAACTTATATTCCTTGTTGTTGCGCTAGCCTTATTTGTTTTAATTAAAAACTCAGGAAGTTGTGAACGAGAGTTTAATTCAATTCTTCACTGCACAGTTAATCACAAAAAGTTCCTTTTACTTGGTTACAAAAAACTTTCTTTTATTATACTGAAAAATACTAGACTTTACAAAGCCTTTCTTTAATTAAACAGATAAATACTGGATTTTACACTAGAACTCTTTTGACACTTTAAACACTGGAGGCATTACCTTGGGTAGGGGGACTCTCTAGGTTCAACTTAGGAAAACTTCTCTTCTTCGACTTCGCTTCAACAGGTTATTTATTCAAAATCGAACCAATTCCTTAACCAATCAGAATTGGTCGATTTTGTATTTCCCTATTTGGTGGGAATTGCCGGATAGGCAATTCCATATGCACGCATATGTTCCGATTTTTGTCCAAACGGGAACGCTCAAATGACAAAAATCGAATAAACAATTGAAAATCACAATTCTGATTTTGGTTTAAACTTAAACCCTCAAATAAGAAAAATCAGAAAAATAATTGAAAATTGGCTTTTCGTCTTGAACGGAAACGCTCGAATTTCAAAAATCGGTCAACAATTGGGATATCACAAAAACAATTAAAAATGACAAAAACAATCAGAGACAATTTTCAGGGTCACCAGTAGCTTGTGGAAAATGATAAACAAACATATAATTACATAAGAGTGCTAGCCCGACGGTCAGTACTCAGAAGGGATCGTATATCATGTTTTCGTTCTGGTGAACAGTACCTACTTCACGGTGACGTGTTTATTTTATTGTCTTGCGGGTGCCTCGAGGAATGTTGAGACAATACACCTGTTTCTGAGTGTGTTAATGGGTGAAGGTTTTTTGTATATGAAATGAGTAATTTTTGAATATGAAATTGGTTTAAGATTTATTTTTAGGTTTTGTGAATAATAATAAATGCATAGATATAGCATTCAGGTAATTAGGGAGTTATTAATCTGAAGAAGGTGATGTGGATTCATGACAGTCTTACCTACAATGATGTTCGATGTAACTTTTGTAGGGTTAGGTTCCACCAAATAGAATCTGCAGTTCCCGATGTCATCAGTAATCGTCTTCGAGAATGCAGAGAGAGTAATATTCTCACAGACCATCGTCCTTATTTTTGCAGGATAATCTGTTCCTCCTCCTAGTCTCATAGGAATTTCTAAGTTACTATATTTGAGTATTCGTTCTCCGGCATCTAAATTTATTTTATATGTGGTCATAAAGTCTACTCCAAGAATGCATTCATCCATTATGTCTGAAACTAGGAACGTGTGAGGAAATAGTAGTTCGCCTAGTTGAATATCCCAAGTTATTTCTCCAAAAACTTGTGCTGCTGCTCCAGTTGCTGTTCTTAGTAAATATTTGGTGGTATTATGAAGCTATTTGTTCTTGACAAGATCCACACTAATAATTGATCTCGAAGCTCCAGTGTCGATAGTGACAACGCAGTCATTTTTTCCTACATTTTCATATATAACAAGACTGCTATAATTTCTCTGCAACTGGCCTATCTGAATGCCGACTTCGGGGCTGTCGACTCTACCAACCAACTTCTGCCCCCCGAAGTTGGTTTTTACATGTTTTCCGACTGCTGAACAGCGGAGCTGATGCGACTAGTAGCTGTTTGATTTCTAGTCTCTCCCAGAATAGCTTGCTCCCTGGCTCGACATTTTTGGCATTATGTTCTGTCCTCCTCTTCTGGTGATTCCATTCGACGGCGTTTTCTCCAGGTCTTTGGAGGTGTCCTGGTCTATTACAATTCCAGCATCGCAGAATACCACGTGAAGAATTGCTCTGTGATGGCTGCATTCTATTACAAGTACATTCCTCCACCGAAATTTCTCTCACTCGTACTGTACTTCGAGAAGCATGCCTGGCAAATCCATACGCTAGTGCATAGGCTAGTGCTTCTGCTGTTGACTTCTTTCCTGATACCCTTAGTGCTTGTTGTAAATTTTGGTCTGCAATAGCGTTCACAAATGCTTCTGTTGCCACCTCATTAACGAAATCCGCATTTACGCTTGAGTATGAGAGATAAGGTAATCTTTCTACATCAGCCTGCAGTTGTTGTAGTGATTCGCCATGCTTTTGAATCCTGTTGCGTACCTGTAGGCGATATACTTGCTGCATGTGTTCATTTCCATAACGTAACTCTATCGTCTGTACTAATGAAATATAATCACGTTGCCTTTCTATCGGTATAGTTTGTATAAGCTCTGATGCAGGACCTCGAAGTGCTAATACCAGAGCTGTAGCTTTGTCTGTATCCTTCCATCCGTTTACTTCGTAAGAAGCCTCGAATTGTCTCTTGAATATATGCCACGAATTTTGTCCATCAAATAGTGGAGGTTTCATTCAGCCTGCATTGGATATATCAATTCCTTCGTACCGTGGTTGTCGATGCTTCATCTTCTCCAAATCTGATTCAAAGCTGTCAAGCTGTTCGGTGACTTTTTGTTGAACTTCCGCACTTCCTGCTCGATTCCTTCAATTTTTAAATTTTGTTCGTCTAACGAGTTTTTCAGCAAAATTCTTCTGTTTCTCTAAGCGAGTTTCTAGTCAATTCTCCAGGGAACTTTTTGGTTCATCCAAACGCGTTTCCAGTGATTTCTTCTGCTCATCTAAACGGGATTCCATGGAATTCTTTTGTTCATCCAAAGCATTCTTCTGCTCATCTAAACGGGATTCCATAGAATTCTTTTGTTCCTGGACAGAATTCTTTTGTTCGTCCAAACGGATTTCCATAGAATTCTTTTGTTCCTGGAGAGAATTCTTTTGTTCATCAAAACGGGCTTCCATTTTGCTCATCAAAGTACTTAAAAGCGGTTCTACGTTCAGTGGAGGCTCTTCTTCAATTTCTGGTTCTTCCTCGAAAACGTATGTCTCAGGATTCTTTTCTTCCTCTATCAAAGCTTGTCTAAGTCGCTCGACTAGAACATTCTTTAGGCCAGTCGTTTGCAATGACCGCTTCTCCAACTCCACTTTCAATTCCTGTATGCGAAGATCCTCTAGTTTGCGTCCCATTATTGCGTCTTTTGTAATTCACTCACAGTTTAATATAGAATTATCTTTCGGATTACACACGATTTCACAAAACTTATTACTCTTCGAATTTCAAAGACAAATGCCACCACTTTATTTCGTGATTTTATTTTACTTCTGACACCAGTTGTTACGAGCGAGGCTTTAGTTCGTTATTTAAAACACAGTATTTCAGATATAATTCAAAAGTTCTTTCTTTATTTAACATTACTGTTTGCTCTCACAATTCACAAACAATTATCAAATCAACTCTTTATAGTTATCGCTAGTACTGTACTTCTAATTATCGCAATCCAAATAGTTTACTTCGTTCATTTCACTGTCTGAAATAATACTGCCTTCCGTTCTCCAAACCCAAATTACTAGGATATCACTAACCTAAAGTTGTTTCGATTTCCAATAGATGTCGCTTGTATCACTTTTTGGCGCGTAACAATATTAACAGCTTACAAGCTAAATTAACAAATAAATAAGTAAAGATGCCCTCCTCGAGATTTTTAAAGCAAAAATTCCAAAATTTACAAAAATTGATTAAAATCTTCGGATTTACAATCAATTTTCAAAAGAAAAATAACCAAAATGTGGGTCATTTAATTTGCTATCAATTGACAGTACGAAAATTTCATTGTTTGCCATTTTCAGTGAAATGTTTGAATATTTACCTTCATAAATGTCGCAAATGGAACAAGTTTCTCTATAAAAAAGGGGTCATTTCGTCAATCGAATTGCCAAAAGAGATACAGCTGCCGAAAGGTCACAGTAATTCAGATTTGCAAGAACTTCAAGGGGTCTCGGTGATTAACTCAAAATAGTTCATTTTTAAAAAGTGAGGTTTACTTTTCAGAAATAATAAAAACATACATTTTTTTGGGCATAATAATTTTCTGGCTAGTTTTTTTTCAATTCGCTTCAATTTTTATTCCATTCTTTTTTTTCTTTTGCTTCAATTAGTTCAATTTTTCAAATTTTTGTCAAAATTTCAACGCGTGTATTTCGCATTTGTCGCGCAACAAATTACAAGGTATTTATTCTTATCTAGATAAATCATTGGGAAAGGTGATTGTAAGTAATATATAAAATAATTGAAGTGTGATTTGAATTAGTTATTCACAATAAGAAATTTGAGCAGAACTTGAAATCATTAACATAGGTATACATTTAAATTAATAAATTAGAGAATTGAAGTTTACATTAGAATTTGAAATAATTTACTTAGTAATTAATTAGTTTTTTATAGAGCTGAAATATTTCGGGAATAAAGTCAGTAATAAATGAGCAACCAAACGATAATTTTCATTTACCGCTACACTACCGCCACTTAAATATGATTGTGCTTTGACATTTTTCTACGTTGTTTGACAGCGAACAGCAGGCATCGGTATCGTGATAGCTTATTGGAAGGTACACTTTGCTAGAGCCCACACGTTGCAGCTTTAGTTAAAGACTTTCAATCACTTTGTTGGGGCCCACACGGTGCAGGTTCAGTTCCTTTGGGTTGATATTCCACAAGAGAGAGGTTTAGACTAGTAGCAGCTTATAGGAATTTGCATTAGTGCATAAACGTAGGAAGATCAACTCGTCTTTTCTATTTACAGGTTACCAATAAAGATTTCGCAGCACGGATTTAGTTTATGAATGCGCACAACTTCTGTTCTACAAGAGGAACGAAGAAATTGGGCAGTTCAGACATTTTGTTTTATCAAATCAGCTGTCAGTCAAATTGGCGTTAGGCTCCATCTCTCTATATTTAAACACTGACCGACACCACTTTCCCAACACCTTTTTGTATGACATTGCAAACATCACTGCAATCGAGGACTATCTCCTTTCTTTTGCGGTCAAACAACTTTAAAAGGTCTCTGGACATCCTAATCCCTAGCCAGCTTTCAACAAAGCTTCAAGTTGAAACATTCCACTACTTATCACCTCTTCACCTTATGAACTCGGAAGCGAGGAACATTTATTACCTCGGCGAAAGATTTACTACGTTCACTGGGATTTATCAGCGCTGGACCTTTCTGGACTTTCGAGATATTTCTCATCAAGTTGGAAGAAACGCCAGTGTTCAACCCACAGCAAGGTAGAGAAGTCTCTAACGTTCCACACCTTCCCACTCCCGTCCAACTTCCCTATTCCTCTAAATCCACACATCCCAAAATTGTTAAACAAGACAAGAACACAGCTTGCCGTCGCGCAACAAGCTGTTAATAATTTTTCGATATCGCGTAACCTAAAGTTTATAATTATTCGAACAATTTAATTGAAAATTTAATCAAATAGAAATGTGGAACCTAGGCCAAAATTAAAGCATGTAAGTTATTATCTTAAATATCCCGGGATATCGGTTTGGTTTATAATTTCGCCATAATTCCTTTAGTTTCGTAAATCGCTTGTGAAGAACTCTGATTGATTGATTGTATCTCATTAACCATAATAGATAGACAGTTGACATTTTCACAGAGTGTGTATTTCTATTGCGGGTATAATGTAATATAATTAAAAAAATTAAAGGGGGCCCCAAAACAGAAATTATTTTTTTGGCGTATACATAGTGTTAAATTTTGTACGATGGTTCGGAACCCTTCGTTTGCAATTCCGGCTCGCACTTGGCCGGTTTTTTTCATAATACTCTCAGATTCCTATACCTAAAGTAAAAATCGAACTGTTAAATAATTGCGCTACATAACCAGTATCTAGGAGAAAGTCGTGAATTTGATTTGCAAAGAATCTAGTTTGGTAAAATATAGAAAGAAATCTTTTCTCGTGCGAGGAAACAAGGACCTAACCAATATTGGGAAAACGTCACGGGATGTCTAAAATTTGTACTAAGGTATTAAAAAATTTGAAAAACTTAGTAGGATACTGACCAAGAATCTTGGGTGTTGGATAGACTCCTGCTGCAAGCAGAGAAGATGTTAGTGAACTTGCATTAACTTGAATATAGTAACAGTACCGCTTGGATATCCGCTTCTATTTGGAGCTTTCCTTATTTCATTCGATACGAATTGATTGTAATGGAGAAAAAGGCTGCTTGTACAGTGAACTTCTTTGCTCCATATAAACTCGCTATATTGAGCTACATAAATATCCATTACGGCTTGTGAGACAACTTTAGGGTAGGCCAGAGGCTGTTTAATATTACTTAGCCTCGGGCAACCCCAAGTTAAAGATTTAAATTCGTGCTTTATTCAAGTACGTTTCATTTAAACTCCTATCTCCCGCTGTTGTGGCTTTTTTGTTATTGGTGCCAAAGCCCAGGATTTAGCACCGAAGTAAAAGGAACAAAAACGGGACTAACAGTTCCTATAGCCAACGTGAAGATTCTTTCATCATACGATGCAAATCGCGAATCGTACGGTATTTTGTCATAAAGTTACGAAATTATCCAATAGCATCTCGAAGTATGATGATAAGGGCGTAGCAGTAATTTCCCGCATTAAGCAACGAATCGGCAAAATTCGAAGCATGCGAGGCGGTGTCACAATGTCGCCTTCCCTCCAAGCGCCTTGTAAGGACACGCCTTGTACGATTTGAATTAAATTGAGGGAATTTTCAGGAGATTTCAAGGATTGGCTACCGTTCTGGGAACAGTTTCGCACTTCTATCCACGAAAACAAGAATTTTTCGGGCAATGTTTAATTATTTTCAGTCTGTTTTAATAGCTGAATTTACACCCACACAGACGTGTTATGATGCTGCTGTTGCTTTACTTAGAGAAGAGTATGATGACAAGGAGAAAATTATTGTCAAGAACTTGCAGCTTCTAATGGCTTTAGCTCGAGTGATATCACGCCATGACGTAACCGGGCTAAGAAAGCTGTATAATTCTATTATTACCAGCACGAGAGCACTAACCGCTCTCAGGATAGCTCCCTCGAATTATTCAATAATGTTAAAAACCATTTTGTTGAAGTTCACGTCGAAACAGATTCGAATTAAAGCAATGGTAACTCTTTGAGGTTTAAGGGTGATGAAAATGCCAAGTGTATTTTGAAGTTTCTTAACAGAGAGGTCGAGTCTCTTAAAACATCCGGTGGAACGAAGAGCGATTGTGGACACTCAAAGGGCGCATTTAGGTAGATACCAGTACAGTTTTCGCCCACTGATTTGGTATCCGCAGGGTTTCGGTTTATGCAGTCGAGTGCCATAACCTCTAATTACAACTGTCAACAACCGGTATGGATTTTTAAAACTTTTGAAATTTAATTTAATTAAATGTGTCTTTCAGATTTAATTTTGCTAGAGAAATCGCACAGCGGCAACTGTAAAAAGCTGTGACGCGCCGCGCCTCTCCCGATGTGACACCCACTTATATTTCATTTGCCCACTTTTAACACGTAACTAGAACGGTCCTTGTACTAAAGTGACGTCATTATAATTACTTGCATATATAGTTCCCTTTTTATTTTCAATTAGTTTCATATACTTCTATACATTTGTACTTTTTTTATTTAAACATTCCAATAACATTCTCTCGTTAACTAATTTTGTTAAACCAGGTCATTTGAATAAAGCAACCCTACATAATCAATCAAAAGTTTTATTTCTCTTCAAAATATTTTGGTGTCGAAACGCGGGACGAAACTTGATCACGTGTTGTAATTTAAGAACTAAGAACAAATTATAAAATTCATTATGGATTAATTGCACTACCGATACATCTTTTAGTTCAACATGGGGTGAAGATTACAAAAAGCACATCGGTAATTTTGTGATTAACACAAAGAACTGGTAAGGAAAACTTAACAGAGGGTTATATTCAAACTCGAATTGAGCTATTAAAGGAGTATTGGGAAAATAAAATTCCGAGCTAACCATGACAGAATGGTGGAAGTAGCAATGTCTGCGGATATTTTTATCACAGCACAATTAGTTCGAGCACAGAATCTTCTACTTTTGAAATATTTAGACGCTTTCTTCAAAACCGAATCCACCCTTTGGAATCTGTTAGATTTCCGAATATGAAGCGAAAGGCCTCCAATATTCACTCGAAAGTTCCTGTTGTTCGAGCCTATGTAACTTCATGGCTCCCAAAGTGTCCAAATTGCAACGGAGAGCACATTCTTTTATTTTGTCCATCCTTTAAACAGAGCTAAAGAGCATCTTTGCTTTAACTGTCTCAAGAGGCAACACATAGCAGCTAGCTGTCCTTCAACCACTCGCTGCAAATTCTGCCAGCAATTGCATCACTCGATCCTTCACTTATCTTAGGCCATCTTTACTGAAACAAAAGCTTATTCTTCAGCCATTATTACTCCTATTTCCACTAACGTTGCTGCGAAATCCTTATCAGCGACAGTCTTAAATGTGAATATGGGCAACAATATCTTACTGTCTACAGCAAAGATTATTTTGAAATCGCCAGAAAGAAGGACTCTCCATGTAACTGCTTTACTTGATCAAGGTGGTCAACGCACTTTTATCACATCATCTGTCGCAAACTGCCTTCGACTAAAGAGGACCAAAGTTAATATTCCTATCTCTGGAATTGGTGGATGTGACGCTGCACTCGTATAATCCGTGGTAATTGTCCGGATTTAGTCTCAAATTGGTCAAGGCTTTCATTTGGATAGCAACGCTTTAGTTTTACGAAAACTAACTCGATTTACGACCCCTCACAAGCTCCGTAACGCCAGTTTTTCAAAATTTGAAGGATTACAACTTGCAGAACCCCATTTTGTAAAACCTTCAATTATCGAATTAATCATCGGTGCAGACAATTACTATGCTCTACTTAGAGCGAGTTTTCGCCTAGGTTGGATACTCTCGGGATCAACTGGTGCGAAGGCTGCAGCGAAGAGCGCGCTTGTTGCCAGTCCTACCTACATCCATCTAACAATGAACGCAGATAGGCGCTGCAATCGACACCTCTTGCTGCAAAATTCATCTCGGGATATTGCCGCTAGCGGTCAGCCGGCTTGGGATGGTTCTTGCTACCCACATCCCTTGATGCTTGAAAAGCTGTGCGAAATGAGTAATAAAAAAAAACTGAATCATCTTTGTCAGACTTCAGACGGATGAACAGACAAAGAAAACTTTCCACGTCTCATGATGCTTCGCCTGCATTGGTACAACCAGGAAGTAAATACCTGAAAGTGATGTATTTTAAATAGTGCCAGCGATGCGAGGTGCTGAAATAAAACAAAATGAAATAGCAACGCCGTACAAATGCTCAACTACCCGGAGAGAGTCCAACGCCGAGAGGAAGAGAGAGAGATTACGTGGACTCCTGACTGGACTTTGATTGGGCCCATAGCCCCCATCCACCTTGGCTAAGACGTCGCAGTCAGTATAGGATTCTTAGCCCCATCTGCGCATGTGTATGTCCGGGGGACTCACCTCATGGCCGTGCCACCACCCATTATTCTTTTACCACTGCATGCGTATTACGATGTATGACTGGCACCGAGTGATGATTCGTGGAAGATGGGATACAACCATGAAACCAACGTTCCTTTCAAACAATACGGGAGAACAAGAATAATTAGAACGCCAGTCTGCGTAGGGTGATATCACATTTAATACAAAGAAAGATCATATATATATATACTTTTTTCTACCTTTTACTGGCTCTCACAACTACTCTGGCCAGCGCCCTGACTTACATTAGCAATTATGGTTTAATCGCCCTACATAGCTTATTCACAAATCTTAATGTAAGGACCAAACAAAACGTATTTATTACCTGCCTGAATGCTCGATCCCTACTCTGAGAACTTAAAATTAAATTTGTATGTATATAAATATAGGTATCTTTACTATGCGATAAAGTCAGCGATTGTACATGCAATTTACAATAATTAATTCTAAAAGTTACCTTACATAACGTGTCGGACGACTGGGGCAGGTTGTGGTGAAATTCGTCTTCTTCTTTCACTTGGGTTAGTTAATTTGGGCCTCGTACGCAGGCTCCGCGTTCTTACTTTCTCAAACCACTGGTCATGTGCCAGGTAAGTTCTTAATTAAAGCATCTCCAACGAAATCACCAATATGTCGCTTCGCAACTAGTATGCTTATACTGCTCTATTCGGGGAATTTAATTAAGGCGGAGATAATACCGCAGATAGTATTTTCATTCGCTGATACAACAAGAAAAAAATATGACGCTGGTGATGCAGGTTTGGAAAGATTAACGCAGGTAAATATCCAATTAACACAACTATGAATTTTCTTATTCGCAGCACTAATAATGCAAATTGTAGTTTTTTTACCGATCCAAAAAAAAAATTGACGCTGCTGATGCAGGTTTGAAAAAAAATTAACGCAGGTAAATATCCAATTAACACTACTTTGAATTTTCTTATTCGCAGCACTAATAATGCAAATTGTGTTTTTCTTATAGATTCCAATAAAAAAAAATTTACGCCACTGATGCAGGTTCAAAAGAAACAAAAGCTAATTGACACTGTTACGGGTGCGCCTTTGCCGTAACTTGGACCTAGGAGTGCTTGCGTATTTGCGAAGATCACTAGCCCAATCGAATAAAAACACTTCTTTTCACTTTGATACTTGAATACTATTTTATTTGATACTTTGAATACTATTTTATTTGATACCTTGAATACTATTTTATTTATTTGAATAGGTTGCCTTACCTCTGGTGGGGGCTCAACCTTATTCTTTAGACTTTGGAAAAACTTCTGCTTTGTCCCTGAGATGCATCGGCTTTTTATTTAGTTGGATTCTGGCATTGCTCAGCAAATTGATAAAAATAGGTATGGGGGTAACTATCTAGGAAATTCCATATAGGAATTCCAGAAATCGAATATATCGGGAACGCCCTCTCAATATATTGGTAATAGCCAATTTTGCATATTCCTCAATATTTTGTAGTTCCACAAGAGTATTTCCCCTTCATTCAAAAATTCCTTTGCAACCATTGGTCAACTATATATATACGGAAGAAACCAATGTTACAAAAAACTCAGCACTATTGCCCAATAAGTGGGTCAGTTTCCATTTCACTTTACACAAGGGATTTCCCAATTATGTACAAGTAAAAAGTAAAAATGTCACACATGAAGTTTCTTAATTTTGTGTGAGGAAAAAATAAACGGCATGTAATGACTGTGGGTTAGGTCAGGGTTAACCTAGTGCCATTATAATGCATGAAATTGGTCTCATGCCGTGTTTGTATTTTTGTATACAAAGAGCCGGCGTTTTGCCGCAAAAAGGTTGACGCAACCAAGAATTTATCGTATTAAAAGAACAACAGAGAAAGTTGCTTCATAAAACGAAAATAGATTTGGTTAACCGTATGAACCATATGTGACGTAAAAATTCATAAATAAATTGATAGTAAAAGTACTGTTTCTTACTCTCTAGGTTATTGTAATAATTCTTGTTTGTTACTAATTTTATAGAAAGTAGTTACTAGATTTAATAGTAGGCTAGTTATTAGGCTCTAGACTTTATTTATTATTATTATTATTTATTATTATATTTATTTGTATATAATTTCAAGGATTATGACTATCTCTTTTTTTTTTGCGTACAATAGATTAACTTACATAGATTAAACAGCTTTTTGTTTTTCTTGTGCTTTGTAGTTAAACTTGCTTTCTTTTTCGAGTTGTGTGAATATATTTGTGTTTTTTTTTTTTTTTTTTGAAAATTCGCTTAAGGTGGTTAAGGTTGCATTGTTAACTGATAGGATGACTTGGGATTTTCGATCTCTAAGTCTTTTTGTTGTGTGCTTTTGTTTGCGCCAAGCCTTTTGGCTTTACATTTTTTGCATATTTGGACAATGATAACCATCAGGATTACCGCAAATAGAACATAAGAAATGACATAATGATGAATGTTGTGTGTATTCAATGTGGGGAAACTTATATTTTCGCTTTGCTTAAGCCGATTGAGTGCTTCACTTAATGAATTTAACTCTTCATTATCGTGAAATTTAATGACGTGTACCTGGTCATTGGTGGAGTTGAATCTTTCAGGATGGGGTAAGTTAGAAGTTAGATTTAATGATGGGCGGTAGTGGTTACTAAGCTCAGATGTTTTAGTATTATGTGCTTGGATAATTAGATCTTGGGTACGGAGATGGCATCCCGTGGAGAGATTAATAATTCCTGTGTTTTCCAAGTTATATGTAGTAATATTATTTCCGCAAATGGCACTTATTCGGTTGAGATAGTTGTATCCAAAAATCCATTTGAGGAACGGCTTTGATATTACAAGAAGATGGTATTCCATGACTGTGTTTGAGGAGTTGTACTTCGCATTGGTTATTTGTAGACTGGGTGTTAAATATGGGGTGTATAATACGGCACAAGAAATGTACTTGATCTTGCGTTTGACAGTTCTGTAACTCAAATCTGTTTACGGTGTAATAGTGTTCTCTATTATAATCGATTACTAAATATTCGAGTGAAGGTTTTATAAAAATGAACTTATCTAGATGATTTGTCGGCAAGGGATGTATTTTCAGAAGCTGGTATTCATCTTTGAATGGGAGAGGGAGCTTGAGGTGAAAAATTATTCTATTGTCGAGAATTGTACTTCTCACGTTACCAATTTGATAGAGTTGTAGAAGGTTATTCTCGTTCTTGTCTATTGGTAAAGTGAGCGTATTGGGTAGTTCTTTTTGGATATTTTCTAGGATATGTTTCATTTGAGGTGGGGTCATTATTGCTGGGTGTGGTTTACCATGTCTAACATCTGTTATCAGATCTAGTAAGAGGTTTTGGGTGGTCTGATATCGTACCATCATTAGTGCCGTTAGAGAGACCAGTAGTAAAACTCTTCGATAGTTCATCAGTTTGTACGCGATTGGCTAGGTTACTCAAGGCGTTAAGCTTTTTCTCTACATGTAGGAATTGTTCTTTTATTGTCATGCGTGTTTTATTGAATACATTAACTGTAGAATCAACGATGACGGTTTGATTCTTGATTAATTGCAATAGATAGTCTTGGTTGTTTTTTAATTTATCTATATGCGAGTTAAAAGTCTTAGCGTCATCCGCGTCGAGAGTGCCAAAAAGGGTCTTGCTTAGGGTTCCTACGGCATTAATTAATCCTCTTTTAAATCGAGTAGTTTCAGACTTTAACAGGAGTGAATTTTGTTTTAGGATTCCGATTATAGTGTATAATTGGTGTGTTATGTCTCTGCATAAGGGAGCCTTATTGTGGTAGTTTTCTATGTAATTACACAACCTATTTGTCTGTTCCGTATGATTACACAATTTCTCAAGTTCAAAATTGAATTCCTCTAAGTCATAATATGTTATTACTTGCCACTCGTTGCTGTAGAGACTTACTCTTCCTACTTCTTCGAAGTAGATTCCTGGATTGTTCCTCAGGATCGTTACTTGCAACGGTTCGTTTTGTATCATTGCGTCTGCACTGTGAGTTAGGAAGATGAAGACGAGAATCCAAATCATCCTAAGATAAATAAAAAATTATTTTCCTAATCGACGTATAGCTTAAGATTATTGTTGTGTACTGTTCTATTTTTGTTCCCTATTTTAATAGTAGTATTTTCCGTAGAATTAATAGTTACTATATCATAGGGTCCTGTCCACAACGGGGATAATTTGTTTTTCCTTGTGTGGTTCTTTAAAAAGACCTTATCTCCTAAGTTAAAGGTTCTCGCTTTCGAGTTTTTGTCATAGAATTGTTTTGATTTTTCTTTTTTTTTTTAGAATAGATTCTCTAGCTATCTGGTGACTATGTTGCAATCTCGCTTTTAGCTCACTGCTGTAATTATCGTAATTGTAATTTACCGTTGGGTTTGCTTTAATTATAGCTGGGATACTGGGTGGAAAACCGTATATCAACTCATATGGACTGTAATTGGTACTGGAGTGTGTACTTGTATTATATGTAAACATAGCATACGGTATCCAAGTATCCCATGTTTGCGGGTCTCGGTTCACAAAATGCCGTAGGTATTCGGCCAGAGTTCTATGACTTCTTTCCAGAGCTCCATTGGTCTGCGGATGGTATGGAGTCGTTTGCAGTTTTTTAATTTTTAAAAGTTTACACATTTGCGCAAACATTTCGCTTAGAAAATTAGAACCTTGGTCCGTCAATATTGATTCCCGTATTCCATGTCTACAGACTATATTTATAACAAAAGCTTCTGCTACGCTTCGAGCTTCTGCGTTCTGTAGAGGTATGGCCTCAGTATATTTCGTGAGGTCATCCTGGAATGTGAGGAGATACTTGTTACCGTTATAGCTTGCTGGCAATGGTCCTACTATGTCCAACGCTATTCTCTCGAATGGTCTCGTACTAGTCGAGGTAATTTTCATGGGTACTCTAGGATTTCTAACAAGTTTATTCATTTGGCATGATTGACATTTCTTTACAAAGTTTTCGACATCTCTGTTTAATCCAGACCAATTATATGCTGTCTGAATTCTTTTAATAGTCCGAGTTATTCCTTGATGTCCACCTAATGATGTTTTATGAAAGGATTCCATTATGAGTTCTTGCTCTTTTGGGTCAGATACTATTTTTACTTGGGTTGTGTAAATATTTATTTTAACATTTATATTCTTTAAAGAGAAGGTTATCATATTTTTTAGCTCTGCGTGCCCTACTATGTCAATTTTAGGTATAGAAATATGAACTTCCTGTAAGTTTTTATCTTTGATATGATCCCTGATTTTTAAAAGGGTATTTAATATTTGTTTGAAACTGTCTATAGTTTTCATAGGTAAGGGTGCATTAGCAATTATATACGTTTGTCTACCATTCACGTACTCGCGTAGTTGAGTACTTTGCATTTCCTCGTTCAATGATGGAAACAACTCTTTCAGGTAAGTTCCTGTTGGATCTTCTATTTTAGGTAAAATAAAGAATCTTTTGAGTCAGTATATGTATATATATATGTATATGTATATGTCCTTTTATTTCGGAACAATCATCTGTATGGGGGGATGAAACGTATTCATTATATATTTTATTTAGATCCAGTCAGACTGGAGGCTTTTGCCTGATTGCGGGTCATTACGTTTATTGATTTTTGGACTGTAATTTCAGGTTCCTCAATTTTGATTCGACTTAAAGCATCAGCATTTGCGTTTTGTTTACCTGGTTTATGGATTATAGTATAGTCATACTCCTCTAGCTTAATTCTCCATCTCATAAGACGTGAGGTTGAGTCTTTCAAACTCATGAGCCATACGAGGGGCTTATGATCAGTGACTATATTGAATTTCCTTCCATAGATATATGGACGAAATTGTTCCACAGCATAAACTATAGCTAACAGTTCCTTTTCAATTGTAGAGTATCTACATTCTGCAGGATTTAACGTCCGGCTGGCGAAACAGATAGGGTGATCTTTTCCAATTTCGCCTTGCGATAGCACAGCACCTAATGCAATATCACTTGCATCAGTGGTGACGTTGAATTCCTTATCGAATTCGGGGTAAGCCAGAATTGGTGCACTGATGAGTTTTTGCTTTAAGACCTTGAATGATTCATCACAAAACGTATCCCGTACAAAAGTGGTATCTTTTTTCAAGAGATTAGTCAGCGGCTTAGCGAGTTTGGAAAAATTGGGGATAAAACGTCTATAATATCCCACAAATCCTAAAAATGACTTGATATCTTTTGGTTTTCTTGGAGTCGGATATGTCTTCACCGCGCTAATTTTACTCGGGTCAGGTTGGACTCCATTTTCTCCAACCACATGACCTAGATAAACGATTTCTTTACGTAGAAAATGACATTTATCTGGCTGTAATTTTAGTTGATGCGTTCTTAGTCGATTAAACACTTCTACAAGCTTGGCGTTATGGTCACGTAAATTATACCCATAAATCACGACATCATCTAAGTATACAAAGCAGCGAATACCTTGAAGTCCCGTTAGGGCGGTATTCATCAGTCGCTGAAAGGTTGCTGGTGCTCCTTTCAGCCCAAATGGCATTCTATTATAGTGATAATGTCCAAATGGTGTGCTAAAAGCTGTTTTTTCTTTGTCTTTTGGTGACATCGGGATTTGGTGGAATCCATTGGCCAAGTCCAAGGTTGTGAAGTATTTGGATCGTCCTAGTTGATCCAAGATATCCGTTATATTCGGTAGTGGGTAGGAGTCTCCGAGAGTAACTTCGTTTAAGCGCCTAAAGTCCACTACTACTCGCCAACGTTTTTGACCTGTTTCATCTGGTTTCTTTGGTACCAGTAGCAAGAGAGAGTTCCATGGACTCTTGCTAGGGCTTATGATATTTTGGTCTATCATGTCATTAATTTGCCTATTAATCTCATTTCGTTGAGATTCCGGTCATCTGTATGGCTTGACATAGATGGGCGTAGTATCTATTTTGACTGGAATCGTGTGTGCAGCGGCATCAGTATATGTTAATGCGTCTCCTTCTAAATAGAATAAATCATTGAATTCTCTACAAATATTAGTGAGAGCTAATTTTTCCTCTTGGTTACAATGTTCTAATTTTAAATTACTTTCCAATGTGTTTAAGCGGTTTTCTATTGGGTCGGATTTATAATTGGGCTGAATCACCTCATAGTTCCGTACATAATCCCAAATTGGTTCTATCTCATTTTTCGAGATTTCCATATCTTCTTCGTTCGTATTCATCATTAGTACTCTTACCATACTGTTACTCGTTTGTGCCAAGGTGTTTCCTATGTATATACCTGGTCTTACTTCTTTTTGTTTTATTAATAATTCGCCTTTTTCCTCTGTTATTGGAAGTGATACCATTATTTCTGAACGTGCAGGTAATGTAATTTTATCAGATTTTTGATCATCATTAGCTGTATACAGATCACAGTCGTAGCGTCGTGAATCTGTATCTGATTTTTGATCATTATTAGCTGTATACAGATCACAGTCGTAGCGTCGTGAATTTGTATCTGATTTTTGATCATTATTAGCTGTATACAGATCACAGTCGTAGCGTCGTGAATCTGTATCTGATTTTTGATCATTATTAGCTGTATACAGATCACAGTCGTAGCGTCGTGAATATGTATCTGATTTTTGATCATTATTAGCTTTTGATGAACTCGCGGGTCTTTTTAGAACATACAGCATAAAATAATATATTATTTGGAGGAGAATTGTCAATATGTTTGCGTTATTGCAATTACTACTTGTGGGTACATCGCTCAATGTAGCTGAATTTTTTGCTTCGGAAGTATTGCTTTCATTATTTATTTTATTTATTTTACCCTTTAATGGAGACATTTCTCTGAATTGACATTCGTATTCCTGACTTGAGCAGGCATCTGTGTTTATAATTAGCATATGTTTTGAATAATCTATTACGCATTTGTATTTAGATAGGAAGTCATTTCCTATTATCCCATCATAAGGTAAATTATTACCGTTTGGTATGATATGAAAAGGATGTTTTATTTTGCAGTTATCTTGGATGGATATTGTTCCATATGAAACTCCAAATGAAGGAAAACAATTACCAGACAGGGTGATAATTGTGCATTTTTGCTTCTCATATACGAGAGCGGAGTCGTCAGTAGCTTCTGCTCTGAGTAGACTTATTTCTGCACCAGTATCTATTATAAAGTTTGCTTTTGTTTTCTGGGAGATATCGATATGGAAAGCAACCACTAGGGCGCTTTTATGCATCTTTATTGGGATGCTTAATTGGGTGGTTGATGGACTACGGCTTGAATATCTTCCTCGCGGGAGGTTTCGCCGTCTGAATACACCCGCGTGCAATCGTTTCCCAACGAAAAATTTTCTGGAGTTGTCCACCTTACTTGCTTCATGTGGCGAGGTTGTCCTCTGCCATTATTTTCGTCATTAGGCAAATTTTGAGGTTGGTAAGCTCTTGGATGAGCCCCAAATTGAGCTTGCCTATTTGTTGGGTACTGAGTGCGGCGTTCATCAAACTGTCTTTGCCTACACTCTCTAGCGTGATGGTTTGGTTTGCGACAATAGCCGCATGTAATTCTATTTATTTCCCTTTTTATGTTTGGGTAAGCATTTATTAAGGGCAACTGCTTCCTCTTGAAACAATTCTCTTTAGTGTGGCCTCTTTTTGAGCAATAGTCGCATACTTGCACATTAGGCGCTGTTTTTTGAGTATGGGGTTGAGTTTCCTCAATGCGTTGAGCATGTTCGGAAGCAAAAGTTATGAGCTTCCTTAGTGAGGTCTCTGAACGTGCCTTAACGATGACCTTAAGTTGTTCGCTTTTAAGGCCGTCTTCAAATGCTCTAATGGCATTTTTCTCATTCTCTGAGATGAGATATGCCCTTGCGGAAGATTCTGTGGCTTCATTAACCGTGGCGCTATTCAAATCAGCTAGCTGATTTGATAGGCGTGAAGCAAAATCATATATGCTTTCCCGTGTAGTTTGTTTGAGTCGCAGCAATTCTCCTTGTATAGCCACACGTGGTCTATGCTCTTGGAATTGCTCGACGAGTTCTGCTTTTAATTCATCCCAGTTTGAGACTTCTTTATATTTAAAGATGTCATATGCCGGGCCAGTTAGCTTTGTTTTTAAAATGCTAAGCAGTATAGTGAATAACATGTCGCAGCACGCGAGGTACCGATGCAGGTCACCTGAGTTTCCATCGAACTCTGGGATCATATTCCGTGCATCCGTTAATGTTATTCTGAGGTCCGATATCCCCGAATTAGTACCAGTAGGTGGAGGTTGAGTCATTTTGACTCGATTAGAGGCACGTAATAAACGAGAAGCGCGAGCTAGTTGTGCAGCCGTATGTTTTTGGCTATTCCCGGCCTGGGCTGAATAATCACGAAAACGTGTAGCGACTATCTTGCTAACACGTTTGCACGTTTTAAACTTTTACAATTTGAGAAACACAGTACTTTTAAAACGAGGGGGAATCAATGAATTAGCGATAGGAGTGGTACGGAACTGATATATAAACGAAAATAACACTGTAGCTTTGAAGCGCACAGACAAAAGATATCGTAACGAGGTTATGTATAATTAAACTCACAACACCACAAAACAAAAAAAATTCGAACTCACAACAGCACAAAACAAAAATTTTCGAAATTAAGTCGTCGAAACGAGGAACACGAAGTCATCAAAGTGAAAATAGTTTTGCAAGTAGAAAAATTGAACAATGGTTACCAGATGAAATCAAGAGAGAGATGCGTAGACAATATATAAAGTGATAATGGATTTGAAAACTTGTTCATTTACAAAACTTGTTCATTTACATTTTTACACTTGGTTTTTTCCTCACTTAGTTTTCACCAAATTAATTATAATATAAAATTACGTCAATCAATATAAAATTTGGAATCATAACATAACATATGTATATGTGTGAATATAAAAAAAATTTTATAATATTAAAAGATAGTGACACTTATCTTACTTCCTAAGACTGCTCAATCTTTGTTGTTTTGTGATGATTTCCTGGTAGTCTTCGAAGTCCATGGTGTCTTCATTGGATTCGGCTGGTCTGGTATATTCCATTATCTGCTCCTTGATTCTGTTGATCTCGTTTTCCCTTCTAGGGCCTGTTTGATCCATGATTGCCTTTCTTCAATTTGTATATTTATATATTTTTATACTTTTTCACAATCCCTGAGCGCCTGGCTGGGATTGGGTTGTGTAATACACAACGATGGGTACACCTATAGCGCCTGGCTTAGGTTACCTTTGTTGTAGCTTCTTTTATCAAAGCTAAAGATCTGCGACGATAGGTAGCTGGGATAAAATCAGATCCGCAGCGCTGCCACCAATTTTTTGTTACGGGTGCGTCTTTGCCGTAACTTGGACCTAGGAGTGCTTGCGTATTTGCGAAGATCACTAGCCCAATCGAATAAAAACACTTCTTTTCACTTTGATACTTGAATACTATTTTATTTGATACTTTGAATACTATTTTATTTGATACTTTGAATACTATTTTATTTATTTGAATAGGTTGCCTTACCTCTGGTGGGGGGTCAAGCTTATTCTTTAGACTTTGGAAAAACTTCTGCTTTGTCCCTGAGATGCATCGGCTTTTTATTTAGTTGGATTCTGGCATTGCTCAGCAAAATTGATAAAAATAGGTGTGGGGGTAACTATCTAGGACATTCCATATAGGAATTCCAGAAATCGAATATATCGGGAACGCCCTCTCAATATATTGGTAATAGCCAATTTTGCATATTCCTCCATATTTTGTAGTTCCACAAGAGTATTTCCCCTTCATTCAAAAATTCCTTTGCAACCATTGGTCAACTATATATATACGGAAGAAACCAATGTTACAAAAAACTCAGCACTATTGCCCAATAAGTGGGTCAGTTTCCATTTCACTTTACACAAGGGATTTCCCAATTATGTACAAGTAAAAAGTAAAAATGTCACACATGAAGTTTCTTAATTTTGTGTGAGGAAAAAATAAACGGCATGTAATGACTGTGGGTTAGGTCAGGGTTAACCTAGTGCCATTATAATGCATGAAATTGGTCTCATGCCGTGTTTGTATTCTTGTATACAAAGAGCCGGCGTTTTGCCGCAAAAAGGTTGACGCAACCAAGAATTTATCGTATTAAAAGAACAACAGAGAAAGTTGCTTCATAAAACGAAAATAGATTTGGTTAACCATATGAACCATATGTGACATAAAAATTCATAAATAAATTGACGGTGGAATCACCGCGAAATTGCTTGGAATGCAATTTGATGCGCGTACTCGCGTTTGTCAATTTATTATATGTTTGTACGTTATATGTATGTACGTATGCGCGTATGTTTTGCTTGCTAGCTTCAAGAAGTACGTTATCGTGTATGTACGTATGTATATTTGTAATCTTGTACGTAACAAGATTCTTATTATGATAACGAGTCGTTATTATAGATATATGTATATGTACATATGTATGATGTATGTACGTTAGTTGTACTGATCGGGATATTGTGGCGCTAATGAGATAATGATGAATGCAGGTAATGATTCATTCATTACAACACAGGTAAGTACCCAATAATAATGCATATTGTATTTTTCTTTTTAGATTAAAAAAAAAAATTGACGCTGCTGACGCAGGTAAAAAAAACTAACGCACGCAAATAACCAATTAACGCAATTCTAAATTTCCATTCGCAGCAATAACAATGCTAATTGTTTTTCCTTTATAGATTTAAAAAAAAAAATGTGTTTGGCGCTGCTGATATAGGTTAAAAGAAAAGATATTTAACACAGGTAAATAACCAATTCACACAATTTTGGATTTTCATTCGCAGCACCAGTAATTCAAATTGTATTTTTTTCTGTAATATATCCGATTAAATACAACTTAGAATTTTCCTTCGCAACATTAATAATGCAAATTGTGCTTTTCTTTTACAGATTCCAACAGAATAAATTAACGCAGGTAGATATCCGATTAACCACGACTTTGAATTTTCCTTCACAGCAATAATAATGCAAATAGTATATTTTTTTCCTTTGCAGATTCCAACAGATAAATTAACGCAGGCAAAAATCCGATTAAACACGATAATGAATTTTCCTATTCGTAACACTAACGAAGCAAATTCTATTTTCATTCGCAGATGAAATAAAGTATGCTGTTGAACTAATTAACACATGTCAGTATCTAATTAAACCGAAATTAACAATGTTGATACATATTATTCATCAGATGATTTTCTAAAAAGAAAAAAAAACAACCCTACACCGGCCTCCCGTACTAAAGAAGCGCACGAACCAAAGATCATTCTACGACTGACTGCCTTACGCAGTCTCCCTACATTTCTGCCATTCGTTGCCTCAGCCACCGGCAGGCGCGCAATTTTTTATCTGGTATTTCTCGGTCGACTGCCGAAATCTATTCGAGCGGAAATCTATTCACTAAGTACGGGTGTGCGTGTATCACTTTTGTGAAATCGTTAGCACCGAGCAATCGTTGCCGAAAATTTTTTCTTTGAATTTTACGGTCAGGCGATAGTCTATTGTGTGCTGGTATCACGCGATGTTTTACGGCTAGGCGAATTGCCGTTTTCGTCTCCTAGATGTTGGTGACTAGCGGTAAGTTTTTACTTGGAAATTGTAAATTGTGCGCGTTTTGGCCAATTTAGAATTTTTGTTTGAAAGAAAGAAAAAACAATTATATTCTGATGTTACTGCATTCTCTTCTTTTCAGGTTTTAATGGATTTAAGAAAAAGATTCCAATTTGTGCGCGTTCTGCTCGAATTGGAATTTTTTTCTTTTGCAATAATTGCCCCTTTCTCCAGATTTTAGGTATATATGACGAAAGTAGCGAAACTACGTTCCGAAGTTAAATAGACTTTGCCCCCTTTTCAGGTGTATTTAAATCTTCGTATGGAAGGGTAGCATAGGGCTACCTTTCAAAATTAAAAAAAAACTTTTGCCTCTTTTCAGGTACCCGAGAAATCAAAATAAAACTAAAAGAAAAAGGACAATAATAATAAAAAACATTTAGAGAAGAGAAGAAGAAGAAGAAAGAGAAGACGAGGAGAAGCGAAAAAAACGAAAAGTAGCATGAGGGTAGAACGCTACAGCGTGGGGACGACCCACCCAGAGAGGGAGTCTCAAGCCGGGCAAAACAAAACCCAAAAAAAAATTTTAACTAGAGGGAGGAACAGGTGAACCCATTCGTAATAGCGCCCAACATGGGGACGACCCACCAGAGTCTCAAGCCGGGCATACGACCAAAACTGGTTCTACAGCCTGCACTCGCCATGGCACCGCATCGCACCAAGGAAACAAAACACTAGGGAAAAATGGAGAAGGGATAGAAAGAATTAAAATCCTCATACCGAGGCTAATCCTGAAGGGATTCGTATTGAAACATCTACTCAGCTAAGGTGGAGATGGGTTATACTAGGACCATCGTCCTTATTTGTTCAATTGCTTGACCACCACCGCTTAGGAAATACTGAAGAAAGGCAGGGATTAAAGTTGTGGAAAGAGGAACAAAAGAGAGAAAAAAGGAAGAAAAAAAACTATGATAAAAGGAAATATAAGGAAGATAAAAAAAAGATCATATTAACAAGAGGTATACCGGCCGCTAGGTTGAGCAGGTCCTAAGCGGCGCATTGGTAACCTGTAGCTACCAGTTAAGCTGGCTGGATGCCTTCTTATGGCTACCAGGAAATGTCCTTAGTTGTTCACGCTTGACCAACGCAGATCAGGGAAATGATCAAGAAGGTAATTAAAATCTCAGGTCGCGTAAAATAATTCTGTCTAGGAGTAACTGGAAACTTAAGAGCGCAAGGAGGTTGTCAACCGAGTAAAATTAATGTAACCTACACAGGAAAGCACAACCAAAATAACAAAAAGAAAAAATAAAAAAATGTATACAGGTAGGACGAGGAAAATAAATAAATAGATAAATTAGAAGACTAGTACACAAGGAGTTCCTCATAATAATAAAACAGCAAATATTACCATTATGCGTGTATGGTCATTGTGTATATATAAATATATATTAGTGTTCGAAAGGATATTCAAAAATAATACTTTATTATAAAACACAAAAGAAGATCTAGAAACCTAGGCGTACTAAACTTTTGTGTATTTAAGCACATACATTCAAACGAAACTTAAAAACACTAGCTTTGGAAAAGATCTACAGGGGTAGACCCATAAATTTGTGCGCCTATAAACATTAAAACAAAGAAAATTCAAAGCTCGATTCTAAATCCAAAGGAAAGGATCTGTGAAACCGGTTCATGTATTAGAATTGTGCAAATATAAATATATATATATGTGTGAAATAAATTTCAATAATAATACTTTATTAGAGATCCAAAAAAAGAAAATTATAGGTATTTATATAATTTGTTCGTGTATTATAATTGTGCATATATAAGTGTTCAAAGGAAAGAATGCTAAATAATCGCTTTATTATAAATAAAAAAATCTATAAACTTGCGCGTACTAATATTCAAAATGTTAAGTCATACGAAGGAGGTAGTTTGGTCACGCAGTGGTCCACACGAACACACACACAACACAACATTTCAACAATCCAGTTCTGGGAACTGAAACGAAAGAAATCGTTCTCAATCTCCCTCTAACTCTCTACAGCTTGCCAACCTTTCAAAGGGTCTGACGCAGCATAAACTTAGTAATTAAACGTTTGAACAAAAGAAAAAAGAAAGAATTTAGGAAATGTACGGGATCGGAACCTGAAGGCTTCCGTCCCACGTTAAGGACGTTGTGACGAACAATCCTGTTGTCAAGGACAAGTCAAAGGAATGAACATCGTTCACCCACTTGACAACAGACTGAAGTCAATATCAGAAAACAGTGCGAGTGATCAGCGATTCAATGGCCGCCGGTACTCAGGAAAGAAGCCATAGCGATGATGTATAGTGCGATAAATCCAACAAACCCAATGCGTACGATATAATGATCGTAGCTAGCTATTCCACCTTCAGGTAACGATAACCATAATAGGGATAGGACTACAGCAATAATGACTAAATAACTACTCATATAATATCATGATCATAACTAAATATCCGGTCTCATATATCGGTGACTAACGTAGAAAGACCGTTGCTAAGGTAAACTTAACTAAGTTAATCAAACCAAGCTAACAGTAACTAAGATGAAAGACTTAACCTAACCCTAACAGCTAAATTGCGGCACAATAGCCAAAATAATCTATGGATAACTAAGGCAAAAACAATAATCAACGGTGCGAACTAGATTGAGTCATGATAGCCAACATAGTTCAAATATGACTTAGATACAATCGAAGCCTAACAACTAAAAAGATATACAAGCAAAGTAATCTAAAGGCCACCTCAGATAGCTTAAAGGTAGCTACAATGAAACCAAAACTAAGTTTAGATAAGGTAGCTATAATAATCCTACGGTAATTAGGATACTCTATAACCAAACTATAAGAACTAAAATAAAAGATGATATCTAAACTGACCCAAGCCTGATTGAGGTAGAGGCTATGACAAAACTAAAGTACCTACAAAAAGATACGCTAGAATCTAACTAACTATACCTTAATGATAACCAGACCCTAATAGGCTGTACTTACTTAAGGATATATCAATAACTATAATACGACAAAGGTAAGTATTCAACAGCTATATAGTCATATCATAAAAACAACTAAGATCGTAAAAGCTAACTACAATATTACGATAATCCCAAGGTAGCTCAAAAAGGTAGCTCTGCGTAGACCAAGCCATTGGCAGCCTAGCATGGTAACTCGTCCTGCCAAACCAAGAGTGACATCTATAAACTGACAACAACAACAAAAATTTCCATATGAACTGAAATGAGCAAAGAACCTTATTTGCAGAATCGAAATAGAGAAAAAAAAACTGAATTACTTGAAGACAAGCGTGTTGCCATGAAACTGATGAAATTATTCTTAAAGTATAGTGTCGATATAAAAAAAAAACAAAAATGTTTGACATGATATGGTCGTAGCTAGAACTTTACAAAAAAAGCAAAAAGAAAATATTTTAAAACCGAGAAAATACTGGGGAAGAAAAGCATTGCACTCTAGTCAAGAGAAGCTTGACTAAAGGACAAAAAACCGAATTTGGGTGCCATTGTAGCGAAGCACAATGAGCGACCAGAAATAATACCAAAATTCGTAGTTGCACCGTAGTCAAGTGAAGCTTGACTAAGTGCAAGAAAAGGAAAAGAAACCATTTGGGCGCCACTGTAGCGAACCGCAAATAGACGACCAGAAAAATCGCAAAATAAAACTTGAAATTGTAGTTCCGCTTTAGTCAAGAAAAGCTTGTCTAAAGATCAAAAGAAAACCGAGCTTGGGCGCCATTTGTAGCGGAAATGCACTTTAATCAAGAGAAGCTTGATTATAGGAAAAAAACGACCTTTGGGCGCCATTGTAGCGAAGAGCGCGAGCTATGGATTCCCTTTGAGGAATTCATATAAAAAAAAAAAAATTAATAAAAGAAAAATTAGTAAAACACTTCGGGTTTTGTTAACTAGAATTTATTTCCAATTTCTTGCTAATCCAAATTATAACTGACTGAAAAACTCTTTCTAAATTTCTACACAAGTGCTTTTACCTTTTTTTAAAAAGTCATTACTTTGCGAAACGTGCCTTCTGTTCTTTTGAATAACAGGAAGGTGTCAGCTTTCAAATAATGTCTGAGAATTTACTCTAGTTATTTATTCTATGGGAATATTAAATTGTCTTTTATTTTAAATATGCTTCGTATGCATATGTTGGCTATTTGATATGTTGCAGAGCAACATGCCTAGGTAACTCCTCCCCCCTTAGTGAAGCGAAGGCCAAAGGAACTGAATTTTTGAAGTTTCTTTCCTTCGCTTCACTAAGGGGGGAGGAGTTACCTAGGCATGTTGCTCTGCAACATATCAAATAGCCAACATATGCATACGAAGCATATTTAAAATAAAAGACAATTTAATATTCCCATAGAATAAATAACTAGAGTAAATTCTCAGACATTATTTGAAAGCTGACACCTTCCTGTTATTCAAAAGAACAGAAGGCACGTTTCGCAAAGTAATGACTTTTTAAAAAAAGGTAAAACCACTTGTGTAGAAATTTAGAAAGAGTTTTTCAGTCAGTCAGAAGCGTCTTCCGGTTTTCCAGGGATGATGTCCTTTAAGGGCAATGATAGGTTGACATTTTGATTTCCAGATCTTCGGTTTTTCGTTCGGCTTATTATGTAAGTTATTAAAATTGCGATGATGAGTATGATGGATATGTATTACTATTCCATAACTTTTGTATTGGATTCTGGTTGAAAAATGTTATTTAGTTCTTGTTCCTGGGTTTCTATCAGTTTATATGTTGCTGGTTTATTGTTAATTAGTTTAGCGATGCAGGAAGATTCGTATGTCCTCTCTCGGTTGTTCGAAATTTTACAGTAGAATGTCCCTTCTATTTTTGGGCAGATTTCGTCTAAGTATTGAATATTATCTTGATTTAGGATGGCATAAGGATTGGTGACTATTGTTTTTGTTTTGTTGATTGGTAAGGGTATTAGGTGAAAAAGGGAGTAGGATTCGTTTGGGATTATGGGAACTTCAATATTGAAGATTATATTTGAGTGGTTATAATAAGCTTTTAAGCCGAGAAGTTCATATATATGTTCGTCTGATTTCATTTGTATAGTTTGATTTTCAAAGGTATTGTAGATTTCTGATAGTTCGTCTGGACTCAGTATGTATTTAGAAATGATATTAAATCGAGCCAAAGTAATAGCTTCAGCTATATTGCTTAAATGATTGTTCAAAAGATCTATGTTGTAATTGATTTGGTTTAGATATTGCATTTGTATAAGGGGATCGTCTTCAGACCTGATTCTATTCTTCATTTGATCTTGGTAGTGATTTAGATAATTTTCTATGACTTCTTGTTGGGTGTTAATATGGTTAGTAATATTGCTGAATCTTTCTGTCATTTGATTGTTCATTCTTATTTGTTTGTTTAGTTCATTTTTTGTGTTCAATTGGTTTTTTTGTATACTCTTTATTTCTTTATTTAAACGATGGGCGTCGTTTGCGTCCATGTTGCCTGTTATACTTTTTACCACTGTCCCTAATCCGTCGATTAGCCCTCTCTTATTCCTGATTCTAGGTTTTAATATCTGTAAGTTATGTTTTAATTCTTTAAGCTTAAGGTTAGTTATCTTTATAGAGTCTTTCAATTTATGTGCTTCGTTAGTTTTGGAAAATGTAGTTAATTGTTGTATATGTAAACCGCAGTATACATACAACGCCTTAGCGATTGGCTAAAAGCCCCGAGAAGGGAGCACAAATGTGCCTAATAAAATATCATGCATAACATTTTCACATAAGCTAACCATGCCATGGCTTATCTATTTAATCAGTGAAGAAAATTGCGTCAGCAACTTTCTTCACATTCCATAGAATTGAAACAAAATTATTCCCATGGAAAATTTTGCCTTCAGCAAAATTTGCCAGTAGAAATATTTAATTTGAAAAATAAAATAAAAGACAAATCGTACCTTCAGTACGATTTGTCGTGAAAATTGCAATATGTATGTTCGAACGTACATACATATCACAAAAAAGCTTTCGCGATAAGAATAGCGCGCCGCGAAAATATATTGTATGTATACGCGCGCGGCAATTCTAATCGTCGTGACAGTGGCTGATGTTTATCACAGCATCAAATTTCAGGCCTCCGTCCAACGAAAAAATATTCTGGACTTGTTTAATCAAGTCCAGAATAAATGAAAATTTTCTCAGGGTGAAAATGCAACTATGCACGAGGGCTCTTGATCGCGACGAAAGTGATCAAGAGCCGAGTTGGTTTTTAAAATCTCACTACGGCGGATCGGGAGTTGCGATTTAAAATATGTCCACGGCGGTCTTGCAAAGAAAAGTCTGATCTAATCTGGAAAACGGTAAAGTTACGGCGCTCTTGATTCGAACATAAAATATGAAGAATAAGTAGGAAAAAGTTGTTGGTATATGTTATATATGTGGATCGGTCGGTTCGGTGCTTGGTTAATTCGGAGTAAAAAGAAATAGTGTATACAGCAGAAAATGAGAGTTTAGAAAGTAGTTGTCTTTAAAAGAAAAGGAATTGTGGAAACTAATAGTTATAAATACAAAAAATTGAATATGTAAAAGTAAATTGTAATCAAAAGAAAGTTTGAATATAAGACGATGGATATATTTCTGCCGTACCAGTGGAAAAAATAGTGAGAATCGTATTTTTAAACAAACAAAGGATTATGCAGGTAGGAGAAAAAACAAAATATAACATAATGAATTTTCAATCTTCGTTACGCTTTTTTCAGGGTTCCGGATTTATGATGTGGATCAGTTTGTTGTGTCTCTGTATGGTTTTCGGCTCTCCGAGTTTCATTGGAAGTAGTCCTTGGCTGTTCGTCAAGTCCTGTATTTCTATCTTCTGTCCGTATGTTATCGTCAACCTGTAAATAATGTTTCTTTTTGAGTTTTGATTTATGTAGTTTTTGTTTTCTGTCAGTAATGAGTGCTATTTTGTTGTCCCTTTTAACTTTGTGCGTGCTAAACCTGCGTATTAATTTATTGCGTCTACATTCTTTTCTAAAGACTACGGTACCTTCCCTAATTTTACTAGGTATTTGTCTATTTTGATTTAGTTTCTCAATGTTTTTGCTAACAATTTCTTGAATTTGGGTTTTAATTGCAGGGTATAATTGTACCTGAAATTCATGTAGCTTTTTTAAGTATTCGTGTTCGTCTTTGAATTTTAGTTTATTGTTAAATTTATATGTTTTGCCGTTAAATAATTCGAATGGCGTTAATTTTGTTGTAGAGTGTATTGCGTTGTTGTAAGTTATGATAGTTTCGTTTAAAATGTCGTCATGATCTTTTGTTTTTGTTTGTTGTACATTAGTCTGTATATTTCGGTCAGGGTAGAGTGCATGCGTTCCACTGGAGCATTACTACTGGTTTGCTGAAATGAAGTTATATGGTAGCGAATATTATATTGCTTGCAGAAGTCTCTGAATATTGATGCGGTAAATTCAGATGCTTGGTCTGATATCAATTGGTTGGGGATGCCGTGGAGGCGTACGCAATGTTTGATAAATTTAATGATGGACAGGCTATTTCTAGCTGGTAGTATATATGCGGCAGCGAATTTAGAAAATTTTATAGTGAGGATTTGTTTGTTGTTTATACTATAAATATCTGTGTGAATGATATCTAGTGGTCTCTCTGGAGTTTCTGGGATTTCAAATTTTAATTTGGGATGATTTCTATTGTATTTTAGTAACTGACATTCTTCGCAATCATTAATTATTTTTGTGATCTTATTTTTCATAAGTGGGAAGTAGTACTCGCGTTTTAAGTGAAGTAGCGTCTCATTTATGCCTCTATGGTTATTGTTTCTGTGGTAGTCATTAATTAATTTGCCCTGTTGGTCATTGTCTGTAATCTCTGATAAAGTTTCGGTACAACGGATTATTTTGAATGTCTTACTTCTAGAGAAGAATTTTGTGTAGACGTTCTGCACGATTTTGAAGGTATCGTCGTCACTAATTATAGCTGTTAATTTGTTCGGTGGCAGATAACGTTTAACTGGTGATGGATTCCTCTGTGTATTTTGGCATACAGAAGGTGCGTCTTTGTTTGTTCTTAAAGGGTAGATCCAGCGATATTGGTGGTCGTTTATTGGTTTTTCGAGGACAATTTGGAGGTTGAACTCGTTCAAAGGGCGTTCAGATATGTACGTGCCATCGTTAAGATTTTCTACTCTGGAATGTACTGTAGTAATAGCTGAGGTTTGATCTGAGCTATGAATTTCGATTTCGTTAAGATTAATTTCTATTTCATCTTGGTTTGCGGGTTCTATTGGTTTAATTCGGCTCAATGCGTCTGCGTTCGTATTAAGCTTGCCCTTTTTATAAACTATTTCGTAATCGCATTCTTCAAGCTTAAGCCTCCAATGAATTAGTTTGGAGTTCGGGTCTTTTAAGCTCATCAGCCACAGCAGGGGTTTGTGATCTGTGATGATTTTGAATTTGCAACCAAATAAATATGGCCGGAAGTACTTTATCGCCCATACAATGGCGAGTAGTTCTTTTTCGATTATGGAATAGTTAATTTCAGATTCGCTTAAGTTTCTACTAGCATAACATATTGGCTTGTCGCTACCAATAGGTCCTTGAGATAAGATACGTAGTTGCTAGCATCGGTGGTTAGTAACAAGCGTTTCGAGAAGTCCGGATATTGGAGAATAGGGTCGTTCACGAATATATCTCTGCATGTTTGGAAGGCTTTGTTGTAGCTTTCACTTAATTTTACTGTAGTTCCTTTCTTCAAGCATTGGGTTAGGGGGTTGGTTAATTTGAAAAATCTTTGATAAATTTCCTGTAATACCCTAGTAATCCCAGGAAGGATTTAATTTCCCTTTGGGTTCGTGGGATTGGAAATTCTTTGATGGTCTGACTCTTTTCTGAGTTTGGTTTAACGCCTTTACTTGTTACAATGTGTCCCAGGAAGGAAATCTCTCTATGAAGGAACTCATATTTCTCTATTTGGATCTTTAAATTTGCTTCTCGGAGTTTATCGAATACTTTCCTTTGACTCTCGATATGTTCTTGCAAAGAAGTAGAGAAAATTATTATGTCATCGAGATATACAAGACATATTTTTCCTACTAGGTCACTTAGGACGTTGTCCATGACCCTTTGAAATGTAGATGGCGCATTCTTCAAACCGAATGGCATTCTTACATATTCTAAATGTCCGCCTTATACAGTAAAAGCTGTCTTCTCAATGTCTTTTGGGTTCATCTCAATTTGATAGAATCCGCTTGCTAGGTCGATTGTTGTAAAATACATACTTTTACCCAGCTTATCTAGTATTTCGCTAATATTGGGAATTCGGTACCGATCGTTTATGGTTTTCTCGTTCAGTTTACGATAATCAATAACCAGGCGCCATATCTGTTTCCCACTTGCGTCTGGTTTTTTTGGAACGATCCAAACAGGTGAGCTCTACGGGTAATAGCTTGGTCTTATTATACCTTGGCTCAACATATCGTCCATTTATCTTCACACTTCTTGTTTGTGCACGTAGTGGTATCTTTATGATTTGGTATAATTTGGAATATCGTCTGTTGTGGGCATACTGTGATTTATTTTGTTCGTGAAAGTTAATTCTTGTCCCTCTTTGAGGAATATCTCTTCGTAGTCCCTACACGTTTTCAATATTGACCTTTTTTATTCCTGATTAGCTGTATTATACTGCCCGGTGTATCTACCATAGGGACGGAGTTTCCCAAATCTTCATACTGTAGGCTAAAGTTATTTAATTCGAGAAATTCTGCGTGGGGCACTGGTTTGACCTTGAACGGTTATTCGTGGAAAATCGTTTGGTCAATGTTTGCAATGTTTGTTACTTCAATTTTGCCTTGTATATTCCTTCAGAGATTTAAAGGTTTGGTTGGATTTTGATTGGGCTAATATAGATATCCCCATTTTGTATATCGACGGGTAATTTGGCTATTAATTTTGATTTAGCGGGGACGTTGAACCTGTTAGACATGAAATTTGGTTTGAAGGCCAATGGTAGAGTTGCGTTTTTAGTTATTAATATTTTATTTGATAGATCTATTTTTGCACCTAACGTTGTTAATGCATCGAGACCAAGTAGACCGTCAAAGTATCCGTGGAATCGGAAGATTAAAAATCTTAAACTGCCAGGTTGTTTAAATTCGAGAAAGGTTCGTAAGGTTATTTGTTTATCTAATTTATACTTGCTTAGTGTGGTTGTTATTACTATGGGTTCAGTTTGGACGAGGTCTTCTGGATGTGTGAATTCAGGATATATAAATGAAGAAAAAGCTCCGGTATCAATAAGAAATTTTAAAGGGTGTCCAAATGGTGATGATACATGGACTTACGGAAGTATAAATCTATGTTTATTTATGTCTAAGTACCCGATTTGTCTGTCGAGGCTGGTACAAGAAAATTTGTGTCATCTGCTTCAGGTGACATACTGGGATTGTTAGTATCTTGTTGGTAATTATGATGTACGTCTGAATCGTAGTCGTAATATTGGTCTAACTCTTGTATATGAGATTTGCTTCACCACAGGATTCATTGTTTAGTGCTGTATGATCTTGTTCGTAGACATTATGAAGTTCTTTACTCACAAAATTTGGTGGACCGTTTGATCTAAAGAAGTTATTTTGTGGGAATCTTTGTTGTTGACTTTGGTTCGAGGCTTTTTGTTTCAAATATGAGTAGCCTCAGCTGGTATCCATAGGCTCAGGTTTGGGAAATTGAGGACGATTGAATTGCTGTTGTCGCGTAAATTGTGTTTTATTACTCAAGAAATTATTATTAAATGTTGTTGGCTTATGAGGTGCTTGCACCAGCCGAATTTGTTGTTGTGGGATGGGTTGTATGGTCCTAATGTTATGTTGGAGTATTGGTCCTGATTGTACATATGTACCTTATATTTATTGGGTACTTATGGTTTTGATAATGATTGTTATTTTCGGATTTCACATAGAAAATATTCTGTTCAGAAATGCAGTAAGAGAATGCTTCCGCTATTGTCGTGGGTTTCATTGCTCGTATTGTAGAGCCAAATGGTTCTCTTAATCCTGTTAAGAAAGTATTTAAGCACATTTCAGAATATAAATTCTTCTTTGCTTTGATAACATTATCGTTTTCTTCGTGAATTTGAATAAGATTACTCATAGCAGCAAGATTTTCTACAATTTCGCTATAGAATTTTTCAATCGTTTCATTATTTTGTTTAAGGTTATGCAGGTCTTTTATCAGGGACGTTTCGTTCCTTTTATCTGAATAATGTAGTATGAGGTTCGTTTTAATTTGAGCCCATTCAAGCGGTGTCCCATAAATATTTAAGACTTCATGGGCTGGTCCTTCAATCTTGTTTTTTATAGCACGCAATAATTTTCGGCCGTGAGGTGTACCGTCAATTTCAGATATAAGAGAAAGGATTTCCTCGACTTTCTCAATGAAGTCGTAGAGTAGTCTTGGGTTGCCGTCGAATTTTGGCAAATCTTTAATAGCATGTGGTATTTTTAATGCATTAAGTACATCTGTATTTTTCGGATTCGAATTTACTAAAGTAAAGTTTGCTACATTAGGATTTCCTACGATAGGATATCCTTCAGCGTTCATCATTTCGTTGTTTAAGAAACTATTACCAGCAATGCAATTTATACCGTTTATAGATTTATCTTTTGCACTGATATTATTGGTTTCGTTAATTTCAAATTAAGGTTCTCCTAGATTTATAGGGAACGATTTATCACTACGTGTTATATTTAGTTCTTCAGAAAGATTCTGTGGATTTTCGTATTTCTCTAATAAATTTATTTTACTTAATTTTACAAGCAATTCTTCGTCAACATTTTCTAAATCACTACTTGATTCTATTTTACTATTCAACTTTTCGTCATACTTAAAAATTTCTGTATCAGATTCACTATCGCTTTCACTTGTATTAATCACTTTTCTTCCAAATAAAAATTTATTTTTCTCGGGCTTAGGCTTAATATATTTTGTAAATTTTGGCATTTAGGATAAATATAAAGGAAAATATTCAAACTTCGACTTACATAATCAACCAGATAAAAATTTTCTTCATATTTTAATAATCTGTTGTTTCCCTGGTTGTTTGTGGTTATAATTTTTTTAATCACTATTGTTGTATTTTACATGATATTCCCTCGCGAATTAATTATCTCACGTAGGTCTGGAGCTAAAGAGTTGAAACTCACCAAGTCTTCTAAAAAAAAATTCTTGTGTTCCACTTTTCTCTAATTGAACAGGCCGTCGTGAAATTTTCGACACGACACAACAACACCGTAAAATTTTTTTGAAAAAAAAGAGATAGTTTTCCGACTATCCTACCGACTGCGCCAGTTATGGATTCCCTTCGAGGAAAAAAAAATTAATAAAAGAAAAATTAGTAAAACACTTCGGGTTTTGTTAAATAGAATTTATTTCCGATTTCTTGCTAATCCAAATTATAACTGACTGAAAAACTGTTCCTAAATTTCTACACAAGTGCTTTGACCTTTTTTTAAGAAGTCCTACTATGCAAAACGTGCCTTCTGTTCTTTTGAATAACAGGAATGCGTCAGGTTTCAAATAATGTCCGAGAATTTACTCTAGTCACTTATTCTATGGGAATATTAAATTGTCTTTTATTTTAAATATGCTTCGTATGCATATGTTGGCTATTTGGTATGCTGCAGAGCAACATGCTTACGTACGTAACTAATCCCCCCTTAGTGAAACGAAGGCCAAGGGAACTGAATTTTTGAAGTTTCTTTTGCAGGAGCGTCTTCCGGTTTTCCAGGGATGTTGTCCTTTAAGGGCAATGATAGGTTGACATTTTGATTTCCAGATCTTCGGTTTTTCGTTCGGCTTATTATGTAAGTTATTAAAATTGCGATGATGAGTATGATGGATATGTATAACTATTCCATAACTTTTATATTGGACGTTTGATTGTAAGAGTTGAATTGATTCCAGGTTTTCGAAATAGTATGTTTTGAGCTTTTCCAAATTTAGATTCTCGACTGTTTCAGTGGCGTTGATTTGACTGAAGTTTGATGGGTAGATGTTGATGTCATCCCATTAGGTGTATATGATTTTATTTATTTCTGCTTGGCAGTCTTCGAAGTGAATTAATACGGTTCCTCTTATCGTCTTTTCCTTAACTCCGCATGTTGAGTATACTATGGTTTCAGGAGCATTGATTAGTAGGATGTAGTTGGGTTCTGGTTGAAAATTGTTATTTAGTTCTTGTTCCTGGGTTTCTATCAGTTTACATATTGCTGGTTTATTGTTAATTAGTTTAGCGATGCATTAAGATTCGTATGTCCTATCTCGGGGAATTTAATTCGCCGCCTTAATACCGCAGATTCTATTTTCATTCGCTGATACAACAAGAAAAAAAAATTGACGGTGCTGATGCAGACTTGAAAAAAAATTAACGCAGGTAAATATCCAATTAACACTACTTTGAATTTTCTTATTCGAAGCACTAATAATGAATATTGTGTTTTTCTTATAGATACCAATAAAAAAGCATTTACGCCACTGATGCAGGTTCAAAAGAAACAAGAGCTAATTCACACAGGTAAGTACCTAATTAAACGCAACTTAGGATTTTTATTCGCAGCAATAACAATGCTAATTGTATTTTTCCTTATAGATTAAAAAAAAAAAATTTGGCGCTGCTGATACAGGTTAAAAGAAAAGAAATTTAACACATGTAAATAACCAATTCACACAATTTTGGATTTTCATTCGCAGCACCAGTAATTCAAATTGTATTTTTTTCTTTAATATATCCGATTAAACACAACTCAGAATTTTCCTTCGCAGCAGTAATAATGCAAATTGTGCTTTTCCTTTACAGATTCCAACGGAATAAATTAACGGAGGTAGATGTCCGATTAAACACGACTTTGAATTTTCCTTCGCAGCAATAATAATGCAAATATTATATTTTTTTCCGTTGCAGATTCCAGCAGAATAAATTAACGCAGGAAAATATCCGATTAAATACGACGAAGAATTTTCGTAAGCAAATTCTATTTTCATTCGCATATGAAAGAAATTATGCTGTTGAACTAATGAACACATGTTCGTATCTAATTAAACTACTTTCAACTTCCTTATAACACTATTAATGCAAATTGTAGATACCACACAAAATGACGTTCTGCAACTTTAATTCGTAGGTAAATATTCGATTTAGCACAACTTTGAAATTTTTCTTCGCAGCACTAACAAAGCAAATTCCATTTTCATTCGCGGATAAAAGAAATTATGCTGTTGAACTAATTAACACATGTAAGTATCTAATTAAACCGAAATTAACAATGTTGATACATATTACTCATCAGATGATTTTCTCAAAAAAAAAAAACTTTACCACCGGCTTCCCGTACTAAAGAAGCGCACGAACCAAAGATAATTCTACGACTGACTGCCTTACGCAGTCTCCCTATATTTCTGCCACCGGCAGGCGCGCAATTTTTTGTCTGTTCTTTCTCGGTCGACTAATCTATGGGTAACTAAGGCAAAAACCATAATCAACGGTGCGAACTAGATTGAAACATGCTAACCAAGATAGTTCAAATATGACCTAAATATAATTGATCCCTAACAACTAAAAAGATATACAAGCAAAGTAATCTAAAAGCCACCTCAGATAGTTTAAAGGTAGCTACAATGAAACCAAAACTAAGTTTAGATAAGGTAGCTATAATAATCCGACGGTAATTAGGATACTCTATAACCAAACTATAAGAACTAAAATAAAAGATTATATCTAAACTGACTCAAGCCTGATTCAGGTAGAGGCTATTATAAAACTAAAGTACCTACAAAAAGATACGCTAGAATCTAACTAACTATACCATAATGATAACCAGACCCTAATAGGCTGTACTTACTTAAGGAAATATCAATAACTATAATACGACAGACAGCTATATAGTCATATTATAAATACAACTAAGATCGTACAAGCTAACTACAAGATAACGATAATCGAATTAATAACTAAGATATTATACAGTAATTTCCAAAATATGCCAAAACAGAATCTCTAAATATACAAAATACTGACCTCTTTCTTGGAACCAGCAGATGTAAACGGAACCTAAGCTCGAAGTAGTATGCTACGCATACGACGTTCACCTTCCACTGATCAGCCGAACATCCCGACATTTCTAATTAAGGAACGTACATGGGGAATAATAATAAAAGAACTAAGGGAAGGGGAAATTCACCTGTCTTCACCTCACGTGGGACTCCGCTCCAAGGGTACCGCCCCGGTATTGTATCAATCACTCCAAGTCGGATACCAATCGAGAGGATGCTAACCAGCCATCCGGGAGGATGTGATCGAGACAGTGATCGAGATCGAGAGAGTGATCGAGACAACCCCGAATGGAGTCATGGGAGCAGAGCGCCACGCAAGCGCGAAGCATAGCGGGTGAACACAATTTGGATAATACTAGTCCACTTCGAATCCCAAGGCTGTCCTGATCTCCCCCACAAGGAATAAATCAAGCAGGTGACTATTATCGCTCACCGACTTGTAGGTGAGAAGAGGACATTTGCGTGCTTCTTCTGGACCTAAGGTCGGGTGGTCAGCCACTCAGTTGGCGCGAACCGAAGCAACGCTTCCCAGTGGTACCCGCAAGCCCAAAGCCCACCTACCACTGAATGGATGAGCACTCCGACGCATGGAACTATGGAACTCTAAGGAAGAGCAAAAGAAAATAGAATTTAATGATTGAAGGGGAATTTACTAGGTTACACCAATGAAGACGAGCCATCTCGCCAACTACCAAAGCCAGCTCTAACGAGGGCAAAAATGAACTACCACGAAAGCAACGAGATTTACGGGAGAAAATGTAGCCTAGCAAAGTAACTCGTCCTGCCAAACCAAGAATGTCATCTATAAACTGACAACAACAAAAAAAATTTCCATATGAACTGAAATGAGCAAAGAACCTTATTTGCAGAATCGAAATTGAAAAAAAAAACTGAATAACTTGAAGGCAAGGCAATACGACATGAAACTGATGAAATAATTCTTAAAATATAGTGTCGATATACAAAGAAAAACAAAAATTTTTGATATTATATAGTCGTAGCTAGAACTTTACAAAAAAAGCAAAAATAAAATCTTTTAAAACCGAGAGAATACTGGGGAAGAAAAGTATTGCACTCTAGCCAAGAAAAGCTTGACTAAAGAACAAAAAAACCGAATTTGGGTGCCATTGTAGCGAAGCACAATGAGCGACCAGAAATAATACCTAAATTCGTAGTTGCACCTTAGTCAAGTGAAGCTTGACTAAGTGCAAGAAAAGAAAAAGAAACCATTTGGGCGCCATTGTAGCGAAGCGCAAATGGACGACCAGAAAAATCACAAAACAAGACTTGAAATTGTAGTTCCGCTTTAGTCAAGAGAAGCTTGTCTAAAGATCAAAAGAAAACCGAGCTTGGACGCCATTTGTAGCGAACCGCAAATGGACGACCAGAAATGATTTTCAAGATAGCAAATGCACTTTAATCAAGAGTAGCTTGACTATAAGGAAAAAAAACCGACCGTTGGGCGCCATTTGTAGCGAAGCACAAATGAGCGACCAAAAAAAAATATAAAAGTTAAGATCAAAAGAAAAATGTTAAACCGAAAAATTTGGGCGCCATTCGTAGCGAAGCGCAAATGTACGACCAGAAATGATTTTCAAGATAGGAAATGCACTTTAATCAACAGAAGCTTGACTATAGGAAAAAAACCGACCTTTGGGCGCCACTGTAGCGAAGATCGCGAGTTATGGATTCCCTTCGAGGAATTCATAAAAAAAAAAAAAAATTAATAAAAGAAAAATTAGTAAAACACTTCGGGTTTTGTTAAATAGGATTTATTTCCGATTTCTTGCTAATCCAAATTATAACTGACTGAAAAACTCTTTCTACACAAGTTCTTTTACCTTTTTTTAAGAAGTCATTACTTTGCGAAACGTGCCTTCTGTTCTTTTGAATAACAGGAGGGTGTCAGCTTTCAAATAATGTGTGAGAATTTACACTAGTCACTTATTCTATGGGAATATTAAATTGTCTTTTATTTTAAATATGCTTCGTATGCATATGTTGGCTATTTGGTATGTTGCAGAGCAACATGCTTACGTACGTAACTAATCCCCCCTTAGTGAAACGAAGGCCAAGGGAACTGAATTTTTGAAGTTTCTTTTGCAGGAGCTTCTTCCGGTTTTCCAGGGATGTTGTCCTTTAAGGGCAATGATAGGTTGACATTTTGATTTCCAGATCTTCGGTTTTTCGTTCGGCTTATTATGTAAGTTATTAAAATTGCGATGATGAGTATGATGGATATGTATAACTATTCCATAACTTTTGTATTGGATGTTTGTTTGTAAGAGTTGAATTGATTCCAGGTTTTCGAAATAGTATGTTTTGAGCTTTTCCAAATTTAGATTCTCGACTGTTTCTGTGGCGTTGATTTGACTGAAGTTTGATGGGTAGATGTTGATGTCATCCCAGTAGGTGTATATGATTTTATTTATTTCTGCTTGGCAGTCTTCGAAGTGAATTCATACGGTTCCTTTTATCGTCTTTTCCTATGGTTTCAGGAGCATTGATTAGTAGGATGTAGTTGGGTTCTGGTTGAAAAATGTTATTTAGTTCTTGTTCCTGGGTTTCTATCAGTTTACATATTGCTGGTTTATTGTTATTTAGTTTAGCGATGCAGTAAGATTCGTATGTCCTATCTCGGTTGTTCGAAATTTTACAGTAGAACGTCCCTTCTCTTTTTGGGCAGATTTCGTCTAAGTATTGAATATTATCTTGATTTAGGATGGCATAAGGATTGGTGACTATTGTTTTTGTTTTGTTGATTGGTAAAGGTATTAGGTGAAAAAGGGAGTAGGATTCCTTTGGGAATATGGGAACTTCAATATTGAAGATTATATTTGAGTGGTTATAATAAGCTGTTAAGCCGAGAAGTTCATATATATGGTCGTCTGATTTAATTTGTATAGTTTGATTTTCAAAGGTATTGTAGATTTCTGACAGTTCGCCTAGACTCAGTATGTGTTTAGAAATGATATTAAATCGATCCAAAGTAATAGCTTCAGCTATATTGCTTAAATGATTGTTCAAAAGATCTATGTTGTAATTGATTTGGTTTAGATACTGCATTTATATAAGGGGATCGTCTTCAGACCTGATTCTATTCTTCACTTGATCTTCGTAGTGATTTAGATAATTTTTTATGACTTCTTGTTGGGTGTTAATATGGTTAGTAATATTGCTGAATCTTTCTGTCATTTGATTGTTCATTCTTATTTGTTTGTTTAGTTCAATTTTTGTGTTCAACTGGCTTGTTTGTAGACTCTCTATTTCTTTATTTAAGCGATGGGCGTCGTTTGTGTCCATGTTGCCTGTTATACTTTTTACCACTGTCCCTGGTCCGTCGATTAGCCCTCTCTTATTCCCTATTCTAGGTTTTAATGTCTGTAATTTATGTTTTAATTCTTTAAGCTTAAGGTTGGTTATCTTTACAGAGTCTTTCAAATTATGTGGTTCGTTAGTTTTGGAAAATGTAGTTAATGAAGTTTCAATCTTAGTTACGCTTTTTCATAGTTGTCTAGATTTATGATGTGGATCAGTTTGTTGTGTCTCTGTATGGTTTTCGGCTCTCCCAGTTTCATTGGAAGTAGTCCTTGGCTGTTCGTCAAGTCCTGCATTTCTATCTTCTGTCCGTATGTTATCGTCAACCTGTAAATAATGTTTCTTTTTGAGTTTTGATTTATGTAGTTTTTGTTTTCTGTCAGTAATGAGTGTTATTTTGTTGTCTCTTTTAACTTTGTGCTTGCTAAACCTGCGTGTTAGTTTATTGCCTCTACATTTTTTTCTAAAGACTACGGTACCTTCCCTAATTTTACTAGGTATTTGTCTATTTTGATTTAGTTTCTCAATATTTTTGCTAACAATTTCTAGAATTTGGGTTTTAATTGCAGGGTATAATTGTACCTGAAATTCATGTAGCTTTTTTAAGTATTCGTGTTCGTCTTTGAATTTTAGTTAATTGTTAAATTTATATGTTTTGCCGTTAAATAATTCGAATTGCGTTAATTTTGTTGTAGAGTGTATTGCGTTGTTGTAAGTTACGATAGTTTCGTTTAAAATGTCGTCATGGTCTTTTTCTTTTTGTTTGTCGTAAATTATTCTCTATATTTCGGTCAAGGTAGAATGCATGCGTTCCACTGGAGCGTTACTACTGATTAGCTGAAATGAAGTTATATGGTGGCGGATATTATATTGCTTGCAGAAGTCTCTGAATATTGATGCGGTAAATTCAGATCCTTGGTCTGATATCAATTGGTTGGGGATGCCGTGGAGGCTTACGAAATGTTTGATAGATTTAATGATGGACAGGCTATTTATAGCTGGTAGTGTATATGCGGCAGCGAATTTAGAAGATGTGTCTTTTATAGTGAGGATTTGTTTGTTGTTTATACCATAAATGTCTCTGTCAATGATATCTAGTGGTTTCTCTGGAATTTCTGGGATTTCAAATTTTAATTTGGGAGGATTTCTATTGTATTTTAGTAACTGACATTCTTCGCAATCATTCATTATTTTTGTGATCTTATTTTTCATAAGTGGGAAGTAGTATTCGCGATTTAAATGAAGTAGCGTCTCAGTTATACCTCTATGGTTATTGTTTTTGTGGTAGTCATTTATTAATTTGTCCTGTTGGTCATTGTCTGTAATCTCTGATAAAGTTCCGGTACAACGGATTATTTTGAATGTCTTACTTCTACAGAAGAATTTTGTGTAGACGTTCTGGACGATTTTGAAGGTATCGTCGTCACTAATTATAGCTGTTAATTTGTTCGGTGGCAGATAACGGTTAAAGATACTGGTGATGGATTCCTCTGTGTAATTTGGCATACGGAAGGTGCGTCTTCTTAAAGGGTAGATCCAGCGATATTGGTGGTCGTTTATTGTAGTAATAGCTGAGGTGTGATCTGAGTTATGCATTTCGGTATCGTTAGGATTGATTTCTATTTCATCTTGGTTTGTGGGTTCTATTGGTTTAATTCGGCTCAATGCGTCTGCTTTCGTATTAAGCTTTCCCTTTTTATAAACTATTTCGTAATCGAATTTTTCAAGCTTAAGCCTCCAACGAATTAGTTTGGAGTTCGGGTCTTTTAAGCTCATCAGCCACAGAGGGGTTTGTGATCTGTGATGATCTTGAATTTGCAACCAAATAAATATGTCCGGAAGTACTTTGTCGCCCATACAATGGCGAGTAGTTCTTTCTCGATTGTGGAGTAGTTAATTTCAGATTCGGTTAAACTTCTACTAGCATAACATATTGGCTTGTCGCTACCAATAGGTCCTTGAGATAAGATACGTAGTTGCTAGCATCGGTGGTTAGTAACAAGCGTTTCGAGAAGTCCAGATATTGGAGAATAGGGTCGTTCATGAGTATATCTTTGCATGTTTGGAAGGCTTTGTTGTAGCTTTCACATAATTTTACTGTAGTTCCTTTCTTCAAGCATTGGGTTAGAGGCTTGGGGTTAATTTTGAAAAATCTTTGATAAATTTCCTGTAATACCCTATTAATCCCAGGATGGATTTAATTTCCCTTTGGGTTCGTGGGATTGGAAATTCTTTGATGGTCTGAATCTTTTCTGGGTTACAATGTGTCCCAGGAAGCAAATCTCTCTATGAAGGAACTCAGACTTGTCTATTTGGACCTTTAAATTTGCTTCTCGGAGTTTTTCGAATACTTTCTTTAGACTCTCGATATGTTCTTGCAAAGAAGTAGAGAAAATTATTATGTCATCGAGATATACAAGACATATTTTTCCAACTAGGTCACTTAGGACGTTGTCCATGACCCTTTGAAATGTAGATGGCGCATTCTTTAAACCGAATGGCATTCTTACATATTCGAAATGTCCGCCTTCTACAGTAAAAGCTGTCTTCTCAATGTCTTTTGGGTTCATCTCAATTTGATAGAATCCGCTTGCTAGGTCGATTGTTGTAAAATACATACTTTTACCCAGCTTATGTAGTATTTCGCTAATATTGGGAATTGGGTACCGATCGTTTATGGTTTTCTCGTTCAGTTTACGATAATCAATAACCAGGCGCCATTTCTGTTTCCCACTTGCGTCTCGTTTTTTTGGAACGATCCAAACAGGTGAGCTCCACGCGGAATAGCTTGGTCTTATTATACCTTGGCTCAACATATCGTCCATTTGTCTTCACACTTCTTGTTTGTGCACGTAGAGGTATCTGTACGATTTGGTATAAATTGGAATATCGTCTGTTGTGGGGATACTGTGCTTTATTTTGTTTGTGAAAGCTAATTCTTGTCCCTCTTTGAGGAATATCTCTTCGTAGTCCCTACACGTTTTCAATATTGACCTTTCTTCTTCCTGATTTAGGTGTGATACCCGCATTAGCTGTGTTATACTGCCCGGTGTATCTACCATAGGGACGGAGTTGCCCAAATCTTCATACTGTAGGCTAAAGTTATTTAATTCGAGAAATTCTGCGTAGGGCACTGGTTTGACCTTTAACGGTTGTTCGAGGAAAATCGTTTGGTCTATTTTTGCAATGTTTGTTACTTCAATTTTGCCTTGTATATTCCTTCAGAGATTTAAAGGTTTGGTTGGATTTTGATTGGGCTAATATAGATATCCCCATTTTGTATATCGACGGGTAATTTGGCTATTAATTTTGATTTAGAGGGGACGTTGAACCTGTTAGATATGAAATTTGGTTTGAAAGCCAATGGTTGAGTTGCGTTTTTAGTTATTAATATTTTATTTGATAGATCTATTTTTGCACCTAACGTTGTTAATGCCTCAAGACCAAGTAGGCCGTCAAAGTATCCGTGGAATCGGAAGATTAAAAATCTTAAACTGCCAGGTTGTTTAAATTCGAGAAAGGTTGGTAAGGTTATTTGTTTATCTAATTTATACTTGCTTAGTATGGTTGTTATTACTATGGGTTTAGTTTGGACGACGTCTTCTTGATGTATAAATTCGGGATTTACAAATGAAGAGGAAGCTCCGGTATCAATAAGAAATTTTAAAGGGCGTCCAAATGGTGATGATACATGGATATGCAGAAGTATAAATCCATGTTTAGTTATGTCTAAGTACCCGAATTGTCTGTCGAGGCTGTTACAAGAAAATTTGTGTCATCTACTTCAGGTGACATACTGGGATTGTTAGTATCTTGTTGGTAATTATGATGTACGTCTGAATCGTAGTCGTAATATTGGTCTAACTCTTGTATATGAGATTTGCTTCACCACAGGATTCATTGTTTAGTGCTGTATGATCTTGTTCGTAGACATTATGAAGTTCTTTACTCACAAAATTTGGTGGACCGTTTGATCTAAAGAAGTTATTTTGTGGGAAATTTTTGTTGTTGACTGTGGTTCGTGGCTTTTTGTTTCAAATATGAGTAGCCTGAGCTGGTATGCATAGGCTCAGGTTTGGGAAATTGAGGACGATTGAATTGAGAATGCTTCCGCTATTGTCGTGGGTTTCATTGCTCGTATTGTAGAGCCAAATGGTTCTCTTAATCCTGTTAAGAAAGTATTTAAGCACATTTCAGAATATAAATTCTTCTTTGCTTTGATAACATTATCGTTTTCTTCGTGAATTTGAATAAGATTACTCATAGCAGCAAGATTTTCTACAATTTCGCTATAGAATTTTTCAATCGTTTCATTATTTTGTTTAAGGTTATGCAGGTCTTTTATCAGGGACGTTTCGTTCCTTTTATCTGAATAATGTAGTATGAGGTTCGTTTTAATTTGAGCCCATTCAAGCGGTGTCCCATAAACATTTAAGACTTCATGGGCTGGTCCTTCAATCTTACTTCTTATAGCGCGCACTAATATTCGGCCGTGAGGTGTACCGTCAATTTCAGATATAAGAGAAAGGATTTCTTCGACATTCTCAATGAAATCGTATAGTAGTCTTGGGTTGCCGTTGAATTTTGGCAAATCTTTAATAGCATCGGGTATTTTTAATGAATTAAATACATCTGTATTTTTCGGATTAGAATTTACACAGTTAGAGTTTACTAAAGTAAAGTTTCCTACATTAGGATTTCCTTCAGCATTCATCATTTCGTTTTTTAAGACACTATTACCAGCAATGCAATTTATACCGTTTGTAGATTTATCTTTTGCACTGATATTATTGGTTTCGTTGATTTCAAATTTTGGTTCTCCTAGATTTATAGGGAACGATTTATCACTACGTGTTATATTTAGTTCTTCAGAAAGATTCAGTGGATTTTCGTATTTCTCTAATAAATTAATTTTACTTAATTTTACAAGCAATTCTTCGTAAAAATTTTCTAAAACACTACTTGATTCTATTTTACTATTCAACTTATCGTCAGACTTAATAATTTCTGTATCAGATTCACAATGGCTGTCACTTGTATTAATCACTTTTCTTCCAAAGAAAAATTTATTTTTCTCGGGCTTAGGCTTTGTTAATAATTCTCAAGCAGCTCACTCCGATAAAAAATTTCATCGTCATCAGGAAAATTCGTAAAAGAATCGTTCTCACGGCATACACGGCATGTCCTTGCAAACAGATGCGATGCCTTCAACGTCGCATTTATGCGATAGAATTCGATGTCTTTTTCATGATTATGAAATGCTCGGTCAGCTTGATGCCTGAGAAATTTTCGCTTTGTTTTAAATATTTTCTTTTTTTTTGTCTTTTGTGTTGTCTTGTCACAAATATGTATAAATAACCGATTTTTAAATTGAATTTGTTAAGTAAAAAGGTAAATCTTCATTAAAGAAGGTGTTTTATTAGAAAAATCAAAAATCTTCTTTCTGCGGTGCTTAAGTGTTGCACTTACGGCACCATTCATCAGGAGTACAGGTGATACACCTTACTCACATACAACGCGGAAGAGCAAAAGAGTTTATCCGCTCAAGAAAATACATTGGTGACCCCGACGTGATCGTGTCATAAAAGAGATCACTGCTCAAAGATTGTAGAGAAAGTAACCAAGTTGTTTCACATCATGGACGGACTTCTAGAGTCGCAATCATTCTTTGGTGATCAAATTTAGAACAACTATAAAAACTACAAGAAGGATGGACTTTGTCGGAAGACTACCAGAAAGTACTTTGCAACTCGCCTAGCATTGCTTGAGGAGCTTTGGGCAGGATTCCACGTCAACCACCAAGAATTAGTAAAACTGGATTCAACTCATGATGACAACGAATACTTCACCACAGATTATCATGCCACCATTCAGCAGTTTTACAAGCAATTCAAAGAAAGCCTCACTGAAGGTATAGAGGCAATCAATCCAGATGAAATGGAACTGCAACCCAAAGCAGACAATACAAATACATGTCAATCATCTGTGACTGATGATTCAAACGATGCCAGTACCAGCCAATCAAAGGATCAGGTCAGTGCACAACAAATAATCTCGACGCCAAAGAAAAACACTGAAGAAATTCCTGCAGAAAAAAAGGGTTCGTCCAAGGTACATTTTCAAGTACCAACAAACCAGAGTCACTCAACACGAAATCAACAGAAGAAGTAATTTGAATGGTTCGTAGGCAACATCGTGTCATGGCATCACTCAGTCGAACCCTACAGGAGATCGGTAACAAAGCCGATGAAAGACATTCAAGGGTATACTATGAGCTGAAAATACAGATGATCAATAAAACAGTCGATGATATATCCGAAACTGATCACGAGATTTGGGAAGAAACCATGGAGCCACCCCTAGATTACACTAGGGAGCTATAAGATGTTCTATACGATTGGTGTCAGGAAGCTATTGTACACTTACATAAAAAACTTGCGACCATAGAGACTCCAACGGCAAGCAAACAACCAGCACACTCACAAGTTGCCCCGGGTCACTTTGCCAATATTCGATGGTGACTATACGAAATGGATGCACTTCCATGACGTTTTCGATCAAATGGTCCATGCAAGTTCGATAAGGAATGCTGAAAAAATGTTCTACCTCACCAGCAATCTCAGCCGTGAGGCGATGTCACTAGTCAAGCATCTCTCCTTATCAGATGCTAACTATACCATTGCATGGGACGCCTTGAATAAACGATATAATAACCAAAGATTATTATGCACAGCACTGCTCAACAAGCCGTGGGACCAGCCACCTACACAATGGTACTCAGCAGCGTCCATCAAACATCTCCACGATGTAACAAACGAGTGCATCCTCGCTCTAGAAATTATAAAGATCTCTACCACAAACTGGGAACCCATATTGGTGCACATGATCATCAAAAAGCTCGACCAGACTACTCATGCGCTGTTTGAAGACTCCTTAAAATCACCAAAAGATCTGCCTTCCATTAAAGGGCTATTAAGCTTCATAACACTTGGACAACACAAGATATGCATCAACTGTCTGAAAAGCGACCATCCAGTATCAGAGTGTCGGCTCAGGAGCTGCACTAAGTGTTCCGAAAAGCATAATTTATTAGTGCAAATAGACTCAGCTCCAAAATCGTACAACAGTCCTAGGTCGCCAAGTCAAGGGCAATCATCAGTGAGCTTGGAAAAGGGAACACCGATCAGCAACACTAGTGCTCAAAATTCAACGGGTCTAACAGCTCACACCAAAAGGCCAAGGCAAAATTACGTTATGTTCAGCACAGTAGCAATCGAAGTGAGCAACATCAAGGGAGAAAGGATACAATGCCGAACCATTCTTGATTCAGGATCACAGCTCAACTGCATCACGTCAGAGTTATCAAGGCGACTAAATCTACTACACATTCCAGAAACAATGTACGTTCAAGAAATAGGCAAGGGACTCCGAAAGACCCACCATAGAGTACAGTTGTATCTACATTCAAGAATGAACAACTACTCCACCCAACTGGATGCGTTTGTGTTTAACAAGGTGGTGTCCAACCTACCAGATCATGCAATTGAGAGCAAATCATGGCCTATCCCACAAAACATTCCATTGGCCGATCCAAACTTCAATAAACCTGGCACAATTGACCTCTTAATAGGAGCCGAACTTTACTTTGATTTACTTGCAGTTGGGCAAATCAAACTCGGTGAAAACTTGCCAACACTTCAGAACACATGTTTGGGTGGACCGTGTGTGCAAGATGAAAACAGCTTTGTTGCGTTATGTGGCATCTGCAGTAAAGATGAGACAATTGAGGAGCAACTTAGCCGTTTTTGGAAACTGGCGGCAATGGACTCAATGGATGAAAACTGCAGTCTTACAAGAACTGAGCAAAGATGTGTAGAGCACTTCGATCAAACTGTCAAAAGAAATTATCAAGGCAGATTTGTAGTCAAGCTACCATTTTCCCAGGATCCCAAGGCTATCGGAGAATCAAGAGATATCGCCCTTAAACGATTCTATTCCCTTGAAAAGAGACTTCTTCGTCAACCGAATATTACAGAATAATATGTCGATTTTATGCGGGAATACGAAGCTTCAGGACACATGAGAAGGACGAAATTAACAGAAATAAAAGGCCCATATTACTTTTTGCCGCATCACTGCGTCACAAAGCTGGACAGTACTACTACAAAGCTAAGGGTTGTGTCCGACGCATCAGCCAAAACGACGTCGAACGTGTCGCTAAATGAGGTTCTGTGCAAGTGCCCAAATATCCAGGACGAGCTACTCTCAATCCTGTTACGATTCAGATTCCCAAGGTTTGTCTTCACCGCCGATATAGAAAAGATGTATCGGCAGGTTGAAGTCGCTGAAGAAGATCAGCAATATCAATTAATCACCTGGAGAGAAGATCGACACCAGCCATTACAGTACTTCAAATTATGTACCGTTACCTATGGACTAACACTAGCCCCATTCCTCGCAACCAAGTGCTTGGAATATCTTGCCAATGATGGCGCTCTGACTCATCCACTGGGGTCGAAGGTCCTCAAAAGAGACTTTTATGTAGATGATGTAATGACAGGGTCTGATAGTTTAACGGAGCTTCTTGAGACACAGCATCAACTCAAACAATTACTCATTTCTGGCGGATTTAATCTGTGGTGTGGAAATCACCCACAGATGTTACAACATATTCCGAAGGAAGACATTGAACTTGAGTTAAACTTCAAGGAGCCTGCAGAAGAGCCCATAAAAACGCTTGGTCTAACCTGGATGCTGGAAAGCACGGAGGGTTTCCAAAAGAACAGCCCTCTCCGACATCGCACATATCTTCGATCCACTGGGATTCATTAACCCAGTCACAATATTAGCAAGAATATTTATCAGAAAAATTTGGTCTCTAAAGCTGGACTGGGATGCCTCACTACCCATGGACATGCATACCAGCTGGTTAAAATTTCGAGAGGACTTGAAGCTTCTGAACGACATTAAAATCCCAAGGCATATAGCATCTGGTAAAATATGCAAAACATTACAACTACACACCTTCGCCGATGCATCCGAAACAGCCTACGGGGCCGACGTATATGTCAGAATTACACATCAAGATGGTATCATCACAGTACGTCTACTTTGTGCGAAATCGAAGAGAGCTCCGATAAAAACAACAACATTACCCAGGCTCGAACTGTGTGCAGCGAAACTAGCAGTTCAATTAACTCACCGAGTAAGAAAAGACATCAATATACCTCACATAAAAGGATATTTTTGGACAGATTCCGAAATAACGCTGGCATGGATCAATTCAGAGTCGTCATCATACCACACATTTGTTGCCAATCGAGTCTCAGCAATCCAAAGACTATCCAGTCCAGAACAGTGGAGGCATGTACGGTCAAAGACAATCCTGCAGACATCATTTCTAGAAGAATGGCATCAGCCAAACTCGTCAAATGCAATCTCTGGTTTTACGACCCTCCATTTCTACATGGATCAGAAGCCATCTGGCCATCAAAACCGCCCAGAAAAGAGATAAATGTAGAAATAAAAAGGAGCAAGACACCAGTTATATTGGCATCAACAAGCGAATAACCATGGATCGCCAACATCAACCACAAGAACTCCGCCCAGGAGCTCTTAAGGATTCTAGCCTACATGCTCCGATTTACTCGCAGCTCAAGGCGACAAAAACGAGCGTCGTCATTAAAGTTGTCAGCTGAGGAATTAGACAAGGCACTTATGGCAGTCATTTACCGAACGCAACGAGAAAGCTTTAAAGATGAAGTACATCAACTCGAAAGGAACAAATATGTCAGCAACAAAAATCCATTAAACAGTCTTTGTCCCTTCTTCGATGATCGAAATATCATCCGGGTTGGGGGACGACTGGAAAACTCTGAGCTGTCTTGCTATGCTAAGCACGCAATATTATTGCCGTATTCTCATCCATTAACAACGCTTTTGATGCTCGACATTCATAATCGCAATCTACACGTCGGACCTCAGGGGTTGCTGGCGATCACCAAACAACGATACTGGCCATTCAAGGGAAAGAACATCGCAAGATCAATTGTACAACACTGTGTCCGCTGCAACAAGGTGAAACCAAAGCTGATGACCCAACTCATGGGCAACCTACCAACGACCAGGGTCCAGCCTGCGAGACCTTTTGTCAATACGTGCGTAGATTTCTGTGGACCAATACAAACTCACTTGAAGTTACGAGGGAAACGTCCACAGAAGTCCTATATAGCTGTGTTTTGTTGTTTTGCCACGAAGGCCATCCATCTTGAGGTTGCCAGTGATCTCACAACAGAGGGGTTCATAGGAGCACTCAAACGTTTCGTCGCAAGAAGAGGAAATTGCCGAAATCTCTACTGTGACAATGCCACAAACTTTCATGGCGCCAAAATTCAACTGCTGGAGTTACAGCAATCTATATATGCTCCAGAGTCAACAAACAAAATTTCTGCATTTCGTCAAGCAAGAGGAACGGACTTCCATTTCATCCCCACTCGAGCCCCACACTTCGGTGGTTTATGGGAAGCCGCAGTGAAATCAGCGAAGTTTTTGCTCCAAAGATCGGTAGTATCAGCTGCACTCACCTTCGAAGAATTATCAACCATGACAGCTAAAATTGAGGCTATTCTCAATTCTAGACCGTTGACACCATTATCTGCCAAACTAAATGACCTAGCCGGCTTATCCCCAGGTCATTTTCTTATAGGTGAGCCAACTACTGCAGTAGTTGGTCCAGGTGAAGTTCCACCACATGTAAGTCTAGTTAGAAGGTGGAAATTGGTGTCGCACATTAAACATGAGTTCTGGCGACGGTGGTCAACCGAATACCTCAGCGAACTTCAACAAGGCACAAGTGGAAGCAAGAAAGCCAAATGCCAAATGCCAAACCACCAATGATGGTTCTAATTAAGGACGACAACTTGCCTCCTTTGAGATGGCAGCTCGGAAGAATCGAGAAGACCATACAAGGAGAAGACGGATTTGTACGAGTCGCCGATGTCCGAACGATTTCTGGTATTATGAGGCGGCCAATTCACAAATTAGCTCCACTACCAATCGAAGAGATGGAGAAATCTAGCAATTCCAATCCTGCAACTCGACCTGGCACCTCTCGAAGCGACGAAACCACTTCCGACACGACCAACAATCCAGAAAATCGCCCTAAAAGAAGAAAATGTCGAGCATCGTCAAGTCCAGTTACAAGTATGCTCCTACTAATATGCTTAATCATGCCTATTCTTGGAAATCCCTTAGCTCAGATTTTTCCATTCAAATCACAAGCGGGGTTATATTTCCAGAATCGCGGTTCTGCTAACTTGGTCAGCCGTGAGTGGTCTCTTATAGTGTACTACAACATGGTGGGATATTGGAAGGACGCTGACGCAATCAGCACTGGCATATGTAACCTTCAACATATATGTAGTATGCTCAAAAACGCAAGCTACTGTTCTCTGATCACCGATCAACTTGTCTCATTGAAAGAAGACCTCGCCCACAGTAATGAGCTACTCCAAATTTCCTCATCAAAGAGACCAAGGCGAGCCCCACTTAACATAATCGGCAACATAGCAGGAGCACTGTTTGGGATCCTAGATTCAGAATAAGCCGAAAAACTATCAACAACTATCGACCTAATAAGAACCAATGAAAATCATTTACTGCAGTTGATCAAAAATCAAACATCTGTGATAGACTCCACTGTGAACGTATTAAAACACGATCAGGAAAGCATGACTACCCACTTAGAGACCATCAAGAATCATATAATGCTCATAACCACCCAACTCAACAATATTACCAGCGGAAAGTGGCTGAAACATTTTCCACTTGGGCTTTGCAGATAACATTGATGACTATGAAGTACCAACGAGCTCAAACAGCAATTTTGAATATACTGACTGACACTCATCTCGGGAAGATCAACCCCCAGCTATTGTCTCCGCGATAGGTAAAGGAAGAATTAAATACAATAAAAGATCACTTACCATCAGCAATCAGATTACCCACAAAAACAGATAACCTATTTCAGCTTTATAATCTCATGAAAGTCTAAGGTCGATCGACAAAAAAATATGTAATATTTCGAGTAAAGCTCCCCTTGTTTACCTTTGAGGAGTTTGAACTATATCGCATCATTCCAGTTCCAGTAATAATCAATGGCAGTTTTGTAGCTATCAAACCGTCAGCTGAATTTCTGGTCGTCAATCTTCACAAAGTCAAATATTATCGGCTCAACAACCAGGAATCTCATCTGTCAAACCATTGGAGAGTCACAGCACCTGTGCATTCAAAACCATCCAATGTATCAAAGAGGAGCCAAAGTCAGCTCCTGTGAAATGAACTTCCTCACATATGCGCAACCATCCAGCAGTTGCGAGCTAATTAATGCGGAAAACCTCCCCAAATGGATTCAGCTCTATAATCCAAACAAATGGATTTATTCCGTGAAAGGAAACACCAGCATCACTGTCGTCTGTCACACCAACACCGTTCAACAGGTACTACAAGGTGCAGGAATTCTGAGCATGGAAACCAATTGCGAAATTAGGCATGATTATTTAACTCTGCAAGCCCACAACACCTATCCACATACAATGAAATCATCCTTCAATCCCACACAAAATCTTACCGATTTCATATACCCAGAAGGCTCTGCATCTACTTTCAAGCTTCCAAGATCCAACGAACATTATTATAAATGGGAAGAAATAGAAGACATACAGAAGCAGATCCAGGAACTCAAAAAAATTAAAATTTTACCTTGGGATACAGCGTAATCCTGCTGACAATCACCATCGCTTCATTTTTGCTATACATAAAATGCACAAGAGGTAAACATAATTCACCAAGAAATGCACCAATTCCAGCCCAACGGATCTTGGTTGCAAGACAATTCGAAATAGATCCGGAACTCGTCAGCCAAGAGCTTTTCCCAGAAGCTGGTCAAGGCGGGGGAGGATTTAATAATTCTCAAGCAGCTCACTCCGATAAAGAATTTCATCGTCATCAGGAAAATTCTTAAAAGAATCGTTCTCACGCCATACACGGCACGTCGTTGCAAACAGACGAAATGCGATGCCTTCAGCGTCGCATTTATGCGATAGAATTCGATGTCTTTTTCATGATTATGAAATGCTCGGTCAGCTTGATGCCTGAGAAATTTTCGCTTTGTTTTAAATATTTTCTTTTTTTTGTCTTTTGTGTTGTCTTGTCACAAATATGTATAAATAACCGATTTTTAAATTGAATTTTTTAAGTAAAAAGGTAAATCTTCATTAAAGAGGGTGTTTTATTAGAAAAATCAAAAATCTTCTTTCTGCGGTGCTTAAGTGTTGCACTTACGGCACATTCATCTGGAGTACAGGTGATACACCTTTCTCACATACAACGCGAAAGAGCAAAAGATTTTATCCGCTCAAGAAAATGCAGGCTTATTATATTTTGTAAATTTTGGCATTTAGGATAAATATAAAGGAAAATATTCAAACTTCGACTTACATAATCAACAGGATAAAAACTCTGTTCATATTTTAATTATCTGTGGTTTCCCTCGTTGTTTGTGGTTATAATTTGTTTAATCACTATTGTTGTATTTTACACGATATTCCCTCGCGAATTAATTATCTCACGTAGGTCTGGAGCTAAAGAGTTGAAACTCATCAAGTCTTCTAAAAAAAAATTCTTGTGTTCCACTTTTCTCTAATTGAACAGGGTTATGCCACTTTTACCGATATTCCTTCGATAATGCGATTATTTCAGCTATAAGCCGTCGTGAAATTTTCGGCACGACACAACAACACCGTAAAAATTTTTTGTGAAAAAAGAGAGATAGTTTTCCGACTATCCTACCGACTGCGCCAGTTATGGATTCCCACCGAGGAATTCATAAAAAAAAAAACAATAAAATTAATAAAAGAAAAATTAGTAAAACACTTCGGGTTTTGTTAAATAGAATTTATTTCCGATTTCTTGCTAATCCAAATTATTACTGACTGAAAAACTCTTTCTAAATTTCTACACAAGTGCTTTTACCTTTTTTTAAGGAGTCCTACTTTACGAGACGTGCCTTCTGTTCTTTTGGATAACAGGAAAGTGTCAGCTTTTAAATAATGTCTGAAATTTACTCTAGTCACTTATTCTATGGGAATATTAAATTGTCTTTTATTTTAAATATGCTTCGTATGCATATGTTGGCTATTTGGTATGTTGCAGGGCAACATGCCTACGTACGTAACTCGCGCCTGTTGCCAGGCCTACCTACATCCATCTAACAATGAACGCAAATAGGCGCTGCAATCGACACCTCTTGCTGCAAAATTCATCTCGGGATTAGTGTGGGGGGCCGCACAGGATATTGCCGCTAGCGGTCAGCCGGCTTGGGGTGGTTCTTGCCACCCACATCCCTTGATGCTTGAAAAGCTGTGCGAAATGTGTAATAAAAAAACTGAATAATCTTTGTCAGACTTCAGATGGATGGACAGACAAAGAAAAGTCTCCACGTCTCATGATGCTTCGCCTCCATTGGTACAACCTGTAAGTAAATAATTGAAAGTGATTTAATTTAAATAGTGCCAGCGAGGCGAGATGCTGAAATAAAACTAAATGAAATAGCAACGCCGTACAAATGCTCAACCACCCGGAGAGAGTCCAACGCCGAGAGGAAGAGAAAGAGATTACGTGGACTCCTTTTGGGCCTCGTACGTAAGCTCCGCGTTCTTACTTTCTCAAATCACCGGTCATGTGCCAGGTAAGTTCATAATTAAAGCATCTCCAATGAAATCACCAATATGTCGCTTCGAAACTAGTATGCATATACTGCTCTATTCGGGGAAGTTAATTCGCCGCCCTAATACCGCAGATTGTATTTTCATTCGCTGATACAACAAGAAAAAAATATGACGCTGGTGATGCAGGTTTGGAAAGATTAACGCAGGTAAATATCCAATTAACACAACTATGAATTTTCTTATTCGAAGCACTAATAATGCAAATTGTAGTTTTTTTACAGATCCCAAAAAAAATTGACGCTGCTGATGCAGGCTTGAAAAAAAATTAACGCATGTAAATATCCAATTAGCACTACTTTGAATTTTCTTATTCGCAGCACTAATAATGCAAATTGTGTTTTTCTTATAAATTCAAATAAAAAAAACATTTACGCCACTGATGCAGGTTCAAAAGAAATGAAGGCTAATTGACACAGGTAAGTACCCAATTAAACGCAACTTAGGATTTTTATTCGCAGCATTAATAATGCATATTGTATTTTTCTTTTTAGATTCCAAAAAAATTAACACAGGCAAATAACCAATTAACACAATTCTAAATTTTCATTCGCAGCAATAACAATGCTAATTGTATTTTCCTTTATAGATTAAAAAAAAAATTTTTTTTGGCACTGCTGATACAGGTTAAAAGAAAAGAAATTTAACACAGGTCAATAACCAATTCAAACAATTTTGGATTTTAATTCGCAGCACCAGTAATTCAATTTGTATTTTTTGCTTTAATATAACCGATTAAACACACCTTAGAATTTTCCTTCGCAGCACTAGTAATGCAAATTGTGCTTTTCCTTTACAGATTCCAACAGAATAAATTAACGCAGGTAGATATCCGATTAAACACGACTTTGAATTTTCCTTCACAGGAATAATAATGCAAATAGTATATTTTTTTCCTTTGCAGATTCCAACAGAATAAATTAACGCAGGCAAATATCCGATTAAACAAGACGATGAATTTTCTTATTCGTAACACTAACGAAGCAAATTCTATTTTCATTCGCAGATGAAAGAAATTATGCCGTTGAACTAATGAACACATGTAAGTATCTAATTAAACTACTTTTAACTTCCTTATAACACTATTAATGCAAATTGTATTTTTCCCTTGCAGATACCACACAAAATGACGTTCTGCAAATTTGATTCGTAGGTAAATATTCGATTTAGCACAACTTTGAAATTTTTCTTCGCAGCACTAACAAAGCAAATTCGATTTTCATTCGCGGATAAAAGAAATTATGCTGTTGAACTAATTAACACATGTAAGTATCTAATTAAACCGAAATTAACAATGTTGATACATATTACTCATCAAATGATTTTCTCAAAAAAAAAAAAAAAAAAATTTACCACCGCCCTCCCGTACTAAAGAAGCGCACGAACCAAAGATAATTCTACGACTGTAGAGCTGTATTGTTCAGAAATGAGCCATTTGTTCAGAACGAATCTTTTAAAAGATCCAAAACAATCCTAAGAAAAACATCCGTTTTCAGTTATGATTCTGACTCTGACTGACAGAAGTCAGCTAGACCGACAGCGCGACAGTATTCAATCACACACAGCACCGAGTGAGCACAGTACAGTGACACTGACTGTATGGTGTATTAGTTCCGACCGGCCAGATTCTGCTCCGATCTGTTATTTGGGTCTGCTATGAGCAGTGAGCTGCACTAGTGTGTACTACATTCTGTTCAATTTGTACCCACAGTGCATGGCATGGCTAGGGGCATAATATATTGGGTCTCTTGCAGTAATTAATATGTAGATATTGTGTGTCATTCACTCGAGCCAGCCAACCGTCATGATTCATGTGATGGCACGATGATAACACGACGAGTTTTTTCCCTCTTCTCAAGAGTGAGGTTTTACGAATATGACATGGCATGGCAGTGGTAATAGGTATAAAATAAAATAACGGAAATGTTTCGGTATGTGATAGAAATACATATGGATCTGGCTTATGCAGTTGGTGTAGTTTACTTTGCCGCTCTGTGCTCTCTCACCTGTTTTTCAGTGGTTAAAAGAAGAAAAATTACTTTACATACTATTGTCTGTTGGTACGATATAGATAAAGATTACATGGAGTAGTTCTATTATCGCTAATGACTTACAGCACGAATACAGTACGATGCAAATAAAATTAATTCCTTAAATTTCAGGATCTGGATTTATTGTACAGAGTTTTACTCTTTTTGACTGGTCCTACTATATAAGTATAAATGAATTTTTAATTTTACTAAACTAAAATGTATTTTATATCTGAAGGATTTCAAAATATCAGAAAGATATGAAATTAAAAAATGAGTACAAATTATGCACTGTAGTTTCCACTAAATTTTTCCCCACAATTTTTAATGAACTCCTTTTCGTTTTCGTAATTTATTCTTGGAACTTTGGTTTTAATAGGAAATTGCTGGGATGTGAGACTTTATACAGTTACCTTTCCTTGTTTAGAAAACATTCATTTTAATGGTAAACAAGGAGAAGGCTACATAACCAGGGCGTGAACAATTTTGTAAGTATTATTGGATTTTTAATTCACAATCTCAAAAAATCAATATTTAAGGTAAAAAATATGCTCGATAAAGTAACATTTTCTTCGTTTACTAATTTTTTACTTTCAATTCTCAGTAAAAGTTCCTGTTGAAATTTAAAAATAATCATTTTGTGGTCTGAGCACAAGCTTTCAAGTTCATCTAACTGTGCACTAATTAATTATATGTAGTTATATATATCATAACTTATTGTAAGTAGAATTAATATTGGTTGAACAAATAAAGAGAAATTAAATCATAGTTTTAGAGTAAAAATGTCCTCTAAGCGAAGCGCTATTTGGAACTGCTTTGAGAGCATTGAAGGGCAACCAAAAGTTAAATGTGCTTTTTGCCGTGTGATACTTTCATGAAAAGGAGGATAACTGGGAATCTTTATCGTCATCTTAAGACTAAACATGCCGGAGTTTCAGATTCACGGCTAACACGACTAGAAGAGACAAGACCTAGATTGGGAGAAGCAAGTTGGTCGTCAAAAGCAGCCATAGCAACCTCAGTAGTAAGGGTCCCACCTCCCTATACTTTTACATTAGGTCCGATAGAGACAACTGCCACGAGGATCCCACTCGCTGGTTTTCTGCAAGACGTTCCCACCGCCGATAAGAAGTTCTTGAGGAGGGAGTAGGATAGACACGTAGATGGATCCTTGTCGCAAGCATTGGGAGGTAAAAATAAAAAAAGCTCACTTGATACCGAGTTGTGTTGCTGTCTGTGGTAAGGACGGTAGATGGGTCCCTGTCGCAAGCATTGGGGGCAAAAATAAAAAAAGCTGACTTGATACCGAGTTGTCTTGATGCCGGCTGTTGGTTGAAAGGAGAGAGCTGGTGCTGTCTGTGGCAAGGATAGGAGATGGTTACTGTTTTGGAAAGGTCCAGTTGCTAGGATGGCTCAGCCTAGTGGGTGCAAGCAGGTGTACTATAGGCGGCTTACGTACAAGCATAGTAAAGTTTTATAAAATTGCACTACCAGGCAAGCAGATAACTAAAGCACAAAATCTTGCACCCATATGTAGCAAGCATGCATGGTTTAAACCTGTATCGCTGTCTTCATATCTTCAGCGGTTATCGCGCCTCTTTTTTTATATTCCGTTCATTTTTTTCTTCCACTCCCAACAAGCTTTGATCAGTTAGTCACACTTCTTCAACGTCATTTTTCCATACGAGTTTAAAAACTTGAACTTGACCGCGATGCGGTCACGAGTTGTTGTTTCTTTATGCATAGAATTTTAAGTCTACCTGAATTGAAACTGCGAGACATGTGGGTGACTTTATTTCCGGAATATTTTTTGATGTAAAGGAAAAAAGATTAAGGAAAGATCGCAAAGAGCAAGTTCTGCTGCTGCTTATGCAAGGGTTCTTGATTCTTGTGGCGTTCAATACTGCTGGTGTATGAAAAAGAGCTGCAAAACACGAAAAGATCGGGGGCAGTCAGTGAACTTGATGTTGTGAACGACACGAATGTGGGTGAAGGTGAGCTAAAAGAAACGGGTTGCTTGAGTAAAATAAAAAACCAATTCGGCTGAGATGCCTTTATTGAAGGTCTCGCTTTAATTTGTAATTCTTGCTTTCTGATTAAAGAAGTTCATGCTTGCCCAGTTATCACAGTTGATTCCATATTGTTTTTTGTACCGCGACAAATAAACTTAATTTGCCGCCTTGATGATCACTGCAATAGGTAGATATACCTTGCAAGTAAGTAAATTGGAAGTCCAGGTTCAAATACCTGTACTTTGTTGGAAGTAAGCCCAGGTTCAAATACCTGTACTTGTAATAAGTGTGCAACAGTACAAAACCTATGCACAGCGCTTGAAATTATAAATGCCGTAGCAGATTCACTTGAGTATAATTAAAAGTCGTTCTTAACTTGTAGAACAATACTAATAATTTTATTGATATTTCTTCCGTTTATATATACAAAATCGTTCATTCAATGTTATTGCCTTTAGAAAAAACTAAATTGATTCGCTTGCATTCGCTTGCATAAAATTCTTTTTCGTGCAATGACTTACGTTAACATTAAAGCAACTTGAGTGTGATATAGCTTACGCTCGCATTAAATTTACAATAAAATTTGACCTATATTATTTGCTATGAATAAAAATTTAAATTGTATTGCGAAATAATTTGGATATGGAATTTTGTTTATGTAGAGCTTGTTAGGGTTCAATGAAATTGTATTAAGAAATAACAAACAAAATTCCATAACCAATGTAAAGTTCATTAGAGTTCAACACATATATTCGTCGTCACTAACATAAACAGAAAAACAAAAGCTGTTGTGAATGAATAACTGCAGCAGGGTTACTGACAATGTTATTAATAAAACTAAAAGAAGTTTAAGACTTTTTTAATAAAGATTTTTGCAAAGCGTTTGTTTGTTAAGCATTATTAGTGGCATGAAAATAAAACCGAATTTTGTTATGTAAAACAGGTTGTGTATAAAAACGGTATGTGTAAGGGATCTTTCAAGAAAATAAAAGCAAATCTTTGTTATTAATAGTGTTTATTTCAATTGTACATAGTTTAGTACATAGTTTGTTTCAAAAGCTCTTCGTTAACGTAGACAAGCATAGGTTAGTGTCCCCGGCCCCCTCAGCCGTTTCCAATAGGCTTTGCTTATGACTCGTCTTTAAAGGTTGATAACACTGCACAATATGCAAAAGCTATCATTAAAAAGAAGACAAACGTTATTCACTCTTGCTGCTTCAGACTTCGCTGGCAACGTAAACCTGATTTAGCACAAAACAAAAATAACAGAACAGCACGTCACATCTTTCTGCGAATATGTGTGCAATTACGCATTCACCTATTATGTGCTCCTGTTGCTTAGCTGCTACTGTTGCTTCGCATAATTTTTATATGAAATTCTGGATATTTGCATAATATCATTGATCTTGTCCAAATCACATTATCATATTTTCTTAACAAAATGACATCAATTTCCAAAGTAGGAAGGTAGCGTAAACAAAAAAGCATGACCTACCACAATAACGAAAAAAACTGGGTCAGATTGCCAGTATGTAAACAAGGGCTCGTGCCGGTAAAAACAGGTTGACGATTTGGTGAACATGAACTGAAAAAACATGAAATGTATGCCATTTTAATTTGAAATATTTTATTTTTGGATCATCTCTTGCAGATTGCAACTAAAAAGGTCAACATTAATTGAAAAAAATTTAAATAAATAATGCATACCTACTGCTCGCGTTTCAAAACGATTATCTTGAGATTAAAAGTCGGTTATCAAGATTTAATTTGCTTTCAGAAACGTTTTGTAGATTAAAAATAAAAAACTCAGCTGTGATGAGGCCGCTTCTCTGTAAAAGCAAGAAATAATCTGGAATAAGAGATGATTTGCTTTTGTTTAAAACAGTATTTGCAAATTCTGTATGCATATATACATATGTGGAGAACTAAAAAGAATCAACATATTAACTTTATATAAATTTTATTTAAATCATTGTTTCTATGATTTACATTTAAAATGATATCACCTACTTGTGACAATTCTGGTTTTATATCTAAAAACTGCCTACGGCGAAGCTCCATACAAACACGTGCCCAAGTTAATAAGCCTACGATTTAAAAAGATTATCTCGGGGTTAAAAGCCATCAATCTGGTTTTTAAATGAACTCTACTGCATTAATTATTTGTAATCGAAATTCATTGCATCAAAAATTAGATTTGCAATACAATGCAATCTAGAATAATTTAAGTGTATTTATCCAGTTTTTCAAAATTTTTACGATTACTTCATTTTACTTTCATTTCTTTTAGTTTAATTTGTTGTTTTCCTCTAGAGATAAGACTTATCTAAATTAATTGATAATGAGAAACATATCGGTGGGTGATTTTATTTCCTCAATATTTTTATGATAAATATAATATGTCTACTGGGTTTGCTTCTGCTTCATATCATTGTTTATTTTTTTTTTGAAAAACTGGATAAGTTTGTCACAAAAAAAGTTCCTTGAGACAGATATTCATTAAAAAATATACAATGACATGAAACAGAAGCAAACCCAGTTGACTAAAACCTAAACGAAATGAAATCAAACTGAAATAATCGTAAAAAATTTGAAAAAATTGGAAATGGTTCTAACAAAAAAGTTCTCTTGCTACAAATATTCATTAAAAAATAAACAATGATATGAAGCAGAAGCAAACCCAGTAGACATATTATATTTATCGTAAAAATATTGAGGAAATAGAATCACCCACCCATATGTTTCTCATTATCAATTAATTTAGATAAGTCTTATCTCTAGAGGAAAACAACAAATTAAACTAAACGAAATGAAAGTAAAATGAAATAATCGTAAAAATTTTCAAAAACTGGAAAAGTTTGTCGCAAAAAAGTTCCTTGAGACAGAAGCAAACCCAGTTGACATAAACCTAAACGAAATGAAATCAAAATGAGCTGAAGATTTTTTTATATCAAGTCGAACTTCTTATGTACACTTAAATTATTCCAGATTGCATTACATTGCAAATCTACTTTTTGAAGCAATGAATTTCGATTACAAATAATTAATGCAGTAGAGTTCATTTTAAAAACCAGATTGATGGCCTTTAACCCCGAGATAATCTTTTTAAATCGTAGGCTTATTAACTTGGGCACGTGTTTGTATGGAGCTTCGCCGTAGGCAGTTTTTAGATATAAAACTAGAATTGTCACAAGTAGGTGATATCATTTTAAATGTAAATCATAGAAGCAATGATTTAAATAAAATTTATATAAAGTTAATATGTTGATTCTTTTTAGTTCTCCACATATGTATATATGCATACAGAATTTGCAAATACTGTTTTAAACAAAAGTAAATGATCTTGATAACCGACTTTTAATCTCAAGATAATCGTTTTGAAACGCGAGCAGTAGGTATGCATTATTTAGTTAAATTTTTTTCAATTAATGTTGACCTTTTTATTTGCAATCTGCAAGAGATGATCCAAAAATAAAATATTTCAAATTAAAATGGCATACATTTCATGTTTTTTCAGTTCATGTTCACCAAATCGTCAACCTGTTTTTACCGGCACGAGCCCATGTTTACATACTGGCAATCTGACCCATTTTTTGTCGATATTGTGGCAGGTCATGCTTTTTTGTTTACGCTACCTTCCTACTTTGGAAATTGATGTCATTTTGTTAAGAAAATATGATAATGTGATTTGGACAAGATCAATGATATTGTGAAAATATCCAGAATTTCATATAAAAATTATGCGAAGCAACAGTAGCAGCTAAGCAACAGGAGCACATAATAGGTGAATGCGTAATTGCACACATATTCGCAGAAAGATGTGACGTGCTGTTCTGTTATTTTTGTTTTGTGCTAAATCAGGTTTACGTTGCCAGCGAAGTCTGAAGCAGCAAGAGTGAATAACGTTTGTTTTCTTTTTAATGATAGCTTTTGCATATTGTGCAGTGTTGTCAACCTTTAAAGACGAGTCATAAGCAAAGCCTAGGGGAAACGGCTGAGGGGGCCGGGGACAATAACCTATGCTTGTCTACGTTAACGAAGAGCTTTTGAAACAAACTATGTACTAAACTATGTACAATTGAAATAAACACTATTAATAATAAGGATTTGCTTTTATTTTCTTCAAAGATCCCTTACACATACCGTTTTTATACACAACCTGTTTTACATAACAAAATTCGGTTTTATTTTCATGCCACTAATAATGCTTAACAAACAAACGCTTTGCAAAAATCTTTATTAAAAAAGTCTTAAACTTCTTTTAGTTTTATTAATAACATTGTCAGTAACCCTGCTGCAGTTATTCATTCACAACAGCTTTTGTTTTTCTGTTTATGTTAGTGACGGCGAATATATGTGTTGAACTCTAATGAACTTTACATTGGTTATGGAATTTTGTTTGTTATTTCTTAATACAATTTCATTGAACCCTAACAAGCTCTACATAAACAAAATTCCATATCCAAATTATTTCGCAATACAATTTAAATTTTTATTCATAGCAAATAATATAGGTCAAATTTTATTGTAAATTTAATGCGAGCGTAAGCTATATCACACTCAAGTTGCTTTAATGTTAACGTAAGTCATTGCACGAAAAAGAATTTTATGCAAGCGAATGCAAGCGAATCAATTTAGTTTTTTCTAAAGGCAATAACATTGAATGAACGATTTTGTATATATAAACGGAAGAAATATCAATAAAATTATTAGTATTGTTCTACAAGTTAAGAACGACTTTTAATTATACTCAAGTGAATCTGCTACGGCATTTATAATTTCAAGCGTTGTGCATAGGTTTTGTACCGTTGCACACTTATTACAAGTACAGGTATTTGAACCTGGGCTTACTTCCAACAAAGTACAGGTATTTGAACCTGGACTTCCAATTTACTTACTTGCAAGGTATATCTACCTATTGCAGTGATCATCAAGGCGGCAAATTAAGTTTATTTGTCGCGGTACAAAAAAATATATGGAATCAACTGTGATAACTGGGCAAGCATGAACTTCTTTAATCAGAAAGCAAGAATTACAAATTAAAGCGAGACCTTCAATAAAGGCATCTCAACCGAATTGGTTTTTTATTTTGCTCAAGCAACCCGTTTCTTTTAGCACACCTTCACCCACATTCGTGTCGTTCACAACATCAAGTTCACTGACTGCCGCCGGTCTATTCTTGTTTTGCAGCTTTTTATCATACACCAGCAGTATTGAACGCCACAAGAATCAAGAACCCTTGCATAAGCAGCATCAGAACTTGCTCTTTGCGATCTTTCCTTAATCTTTTTTCCTTTACATCAAAAAATATTCCGGAAATAAAGTCACCCACATGTCTCGCAGTTTCAATTCAGGTAGACTTAAAATTCTATGCATAAAGAAACAACAACTCGTGACCGCATCGCGGTCAAGTTCAAGTTTTAAAACTCGTATGGAAAAATGACGTTGAAGAAGTGTGACTAACTGATCAAAGCTTGTTGGGAGTGGAAGAAAAAAATGAACGGAATATAAAAAAAGAGGCGCGATAACCGCTGAAGATATGAAGACAGCGATACAGGTTTAAACCATGCATGCTTGCTACATATGGGTGCAAGATTTTGTGTTTTAGTTATCTGCTTGCCTGGTAGTGCAATTTTATAAAACTTTACTATGCTTGTACGTAAGCCGCCTATAGTACACCTGCTTGCACCCACTAGGCTGAGCCATCCTAGCAACTGGACCTTTCCAAAACAGTAACCATCTCCCATCCTTGCCACAGACAGCACCAGCTCTCTCCTTTCAACCAACAGCCGGCATCAAGACAACTCGGTATCAAGTCAGCTTTTTTTATTTTTGCCCCCAATGCTTGCGACAGGGACCCATCTACCGTCCTTACCACAGACAGCACCAGCTCTCTCCTTTCAACCAACATCCTGCAACAACACAACTCGGTATCAAGTGAGCTTTTTTTATTTTTACCTCCCAATGCTTGCGACAAGGATCCATCTACCGTCTTACCACAGACAGCACCAGCTCTCTCCTTCCAACCAACATCCTGCAACAACACAACTCGGTGGCAACACAGCTTTTTTATTTTTACCTCCCAATGCTTGCGACAGGGACGTGTCTATCCTACTCCCTCCTCAAGAACTTCTTATCGGCGGTGGGAACCGTCTTGCAGAAAACCAGCGAGTGGGATCCTCGTGGCAGTTGTCTCTATCGGACGTAATGTAAAAGTATAGGGAGGTGGGACCCTTACTATTAACCTCCAGAAGCGAGGACCCTATAATTAGTGAAGTTCCACGGAATACGGAAACAGCAACAGTCGGTGTACAGAGGGAATCCCCGACGAGATTCAGCGCTTCAACAGTTTTTCCAAGCTCGGCAGATGGAAGCTCATCTATTCCACGTTGAACTCGTCAACTTCAAGACAGTGTCACACATTACCTGACAAAACCACTTCCAATAAATAAGTCAAAAAGCATTGATCGATAACTTATTAAAATGATAGCAAAAGAATATCAGCCCTGCAGCATTATCGAAGATCACGAATTCAGAAAGCTTGTTTATATGCTTAATCCATCGTACTCACTACCAAGTCGGAAAACCTTGTCAACTAGCTTATTGCCACAAGTTTTCGATGAAATTAAAGAGAAGATTGTCGCTAGTCTAGAAAAGGCGTCGGTGGCATGAGTGGTGGTCGATCTTTTGGCAGATTTATTAAATCAGTGACTTAATCGGCGGTTATCATAGTTTCGAATGTTGCTCCACTAAATCCTAGCTTATTTAATTTCTTTTTCACTGTATTCTTTTTTCTCTCAAATATTCCATAGCTTAGTTTGACATATGTAAGTATAGTATATTCTCCTCATTAATTTTTTTTCCTCTTTATACCTTAGATGAAATCTATAGGGGTATACTAAGTTTGTAATTCCGTTTGTAACACCTCGAAATAATGATGGTAGAGCAAAATCAATTGGACACCCACGCACAATATTAAAAGTTATTTTGATTTTTGCATGTCCGTCCGTCCGTCTGTCTGTCTGCCTGTGCGCACGATAACACGAGAACGCGTTCACCTAGAAAACTGAAATTTTTTACACGCACATTTTAAAAAAAAAAGTAAAATTAAGTTCGAAAATGAGACAATCGGGCAACTCCTTCGTGGGGTTGCCACACAATAAATTCGTTTTCCACAATATATTTGGACTCTACCTGAGAACACGGCGACATAGAAAGCTGAAATTTGGTAGGCTGTGTTTTCATACTAATAGCAAATAAAATTTTAAAAATGGGCTAAATCGGGCAACCCCTTCTTGGTGTTGCCATATAATACTTTTTTTTACATATACTTTGAAAACGATCAGTCCTAGACATTTTTATTGTACTAAAAACTTCTTCAGAATAAGAGATCCTATAAAATTGGTTATAATCATTTTTTCTGTCCGACGAGCCGTTCTAGAAATATATGCGAGAAACCTAGCAAAAAATCAAAATTGTTCTAATGGGTGACCATACGAAATTTCATACGTGCATTCATCTAGGGTATCATAAGAATTGGTCTTAGACCAATTCTAGCTTTTTCACTTGTTTTGTTTTCTCTTCGTTTTTTTTCTTTTCTTTTTTTTTCTTTTTGCACTCAACTCTAATATTAATTTTATTGTTACTTTTGTCTAATTAGTTCGTAGTAATTTTTTTATTTTTTATTTTTTTTTCTCTCTTTTTCCTATTGAATCCAGCACACTACTGTACATTTTAAGATTGTAATGATCTTTGTACTGAAAATAAGTTGTCATTATTATTATTATTATTATTATTGCCGCAGAGAGCGGACGCGTCAGTTTTAGCTCCGAAAAAGTACAGCATTAAATTAGTGTAATAATAGTAAAAAAGTGCAGTAAATAAAGAACAGTGAGTGAGTGTGTTTTTCAACGAGAAATTTTGTGAAAATTTAATCTAACTTAGAAAACCAATAAAAAAGCGTAAAAAAATATTGAAATTTGAAAATTCTGACATTTGGAGCATTTAATTTATTTTAATTTCGGTAGTTGCCATGACAACGTGGCAACAGTAAAAAATTTTCTAGTCAAAATTAAAACGTGATTACTTCGATAATCTAAAAATTTCGGACACAAGTAAGGAAAATAAAAAAATTAATTAATTGCAAAATATAAATAATTTACACTGCCGGGCTCCCAATGAGCTCGAGCAGCAGCGACTCTGGGGGGACAGATGATCCCCTCAAGTTGAATGGAAGGAGGAAGAAAATCAAAAATGTGTCTCCTCCTTCATCAAAGAAAAACCCCCAAGGGCCCACCGAAAAGGCCAATAAGGGCCCAAAAGAAGAGACCAATGCCAAAAATGTGCAGCCACCTCCATTGGAGAATACAATGGCCAGGACGGCTGCTCCTATCCGAGAAGAGTCTGGACAAATAGCTGCAACATCTGCAGCTGTAGCAAGTGTGCAGTTGACGAACTCAAGTCAAGTAAAAAATCCAAGCTTGATGGAAGTCATCAAAGCCGCTTCATCTTCAGCGCCAAAACCTATTGGTGTCATAATGAGGCCACCGCTTTCATCAAAGAAGGTAAACGCCTCTAAGAAGCAACCATCCGAATCAGCAGCAACAGCAGTTAGCTCAGAAGCAGCACTACGATCCCCTGCGTTAGTATCAGGGATATCGTATGCACAGGTAAGTGGCAGTTCCAAACAGGCTTCCACCATTGAAATTATAGGAAAGGGCATCACTCCTCGTCCAGCCCCATTGGACGCAGGTAAGCCTCGGCCTAAGACCGGTGCGGGTCTACAGGCTTTTTTCGACGGGAGGTGGCAGGATGAGAGCTACGGTATGCAGCTCGAGCACATCAATAGATGTCCTCAGAGCGCATACCTGAAAGCGATCTTCCAGGTCATCTCTCGTGAGGAGCTATTCTCCATGGGAGTAATAGCTGGGGGAATGGTTGAGGTGTATACCACAACCCTCGGTAGTGCTACCAAGCTTAAGCTTGCGGGCATCGAGGTGGATGGTAGGCACCTTGTGCCGTTCCCACTCAGGGAAAAGCCCACGAAGATCGTGTTTTCACGGGTCCCTATGCGCGCCAGTCATGAAGACCTCCTAAATTTCTTGGAGAGATTTGGGAAGGTTCATGGCGGCGTTCGCGCCATTCCAATTAAAATTGGGGACGAGGGTCTCGGGCGGAGTATCTTCGGTACCAGCCGGGAGGCGTCCATTACTTTAAATAAGGGATGTACGCTTCCGAGAGGCTTCTACTTGAGCATATCCGGCTCGAGGCACTGGATAGACGTGAGCACCGAAGCAAAATGCCATGCTTGCCATTTGGTAGGGCATTTTATTGCTGACTGCCCCAGGAGAACCGGGAAGAAGGCTGAACCGAGGGTTCCCTCGAAGGAAGCCACTACTACAGTAGTGGATCTGGAGAAGGAGCCTTCGGCCGGCACTCAACCTGCTATTTTGGAGCAGCCAGTGGTTAAGGTGCCTGAAGTTGTCCTAGAGGCAAAAGAAAGTATGGCTATAAACGGCGCCACGTCGGCACGTGAAAACACGGCTACTTCTGACGAGGAGTCGAGTAGCCATCAAGGCAAAAAAAGGAGGACGAGAAGGAGGAAGACGAAGGTGGACCGGGTGATGCTGCCTCCTCCAGAGCCAGCAAAGCCAGTCGCATCAAAGCGGCCCCACTCGGAGGAGGACGATAGTGGAGCTCGCGGTTCGAAGGTTGTTGTGAGGGACGCGGAAGTGTCTCTCGAGCAGCTTTCGGACTGCGACATGACCAGTTTGGATGAGACTGGTCTCTCGAGCTTCAGTGGCTATGAGTCGTGTGGTAGCGCCATTTCGACTGGTAGCCAATTTGAGGTCTCGAGGGGGATCGAAACCGTTCCTAGGGAGAAAATTCGCAGCATTCTTGGCCAGCTCTTGTACAAGAAGAATTCAGGTAAAATCTGGAGTATTCTTGTACGGGAGCTGGAGAGGCCAGAGTTGTTACTTTCTCAACTTCTACTCCTACAACAGGAGTCGAAGAAAAGGGGGAAGTACAACGATGTAGCTCGCTTGGATCGTCTCCATAGGAGGGTGGAGGAGCTGATTCAGGAGCATGGCTTGGTCGATTCTTCTCGTCCGTAGACGTCGTACCATCATCGTTTGAGCTTCTTATCTCTTTGAATGTGTAAGATAGGCTCTATTAACACCGGGGTTTAAGTGCTCATACAAGACTACACAGTACTATCGAACATGTCAAAATGTTCGATATAGACATTACACTTCTGCAGGGGACGAATTTCACTCAAGACACTTATACACAACTTGAGCGCTATGCTTATCTACACACTGGCTATGCAATGTTTGCCACACCTGCGCCTCGCCGAGGCTCAGGGGTGGCAATCATTGTATCCAACAAATTTACACTATCGTCTCCTGTCTATACAGATATCTTCCCAGGCTTCGCTTCTTCCTTGGATTTTGTCGTTCAAGACAAACATATCAAGGTAGTAAACGTGTACCTTCCTCATGACCAGGACATTACAAGACAAGTTCTTGAGAGTGTTCAGTCCTGTCTGGTGAATTTTAGCGGCGAAACTGTCCTCGGAGGTGATTTCAACTGCACTCTGAATCCCTCAATGGATCGGCACTCCGGAGTTGAGTTCAACTCTGTCAATGCTACTCGATTGGGGAATTTTGTCGGTGTTTTCAGACTCGTGGATATCTATCGTTGGATGCATCCTACGACTAGATCATACACGAGGGTCTCGCGAAATATCCATGGAAGTCTCGCAGGCTCCAGAATTGATAGACTTTACGTCTCACCTGGAATACTAGAACATTTCGTTGGTGTCACTCATGTAGTGTGTTCCGTTAGTGATCATCTTCTTGTAGTGGCGACCAGCACTCTAGTTGAAAGACGAACTGCATACTGGATATTCAACAACTATTTGTTGAATTCCGAGCAGTTCATCAATGAGTTCACTGAATTCTGGCACGATTGGCAAGAGAGGAAAGTTAACTTTCCTTTTCTTAGTCAATGGTGGGATGTTGGAAAGCTCCAGATTCGGTCTTTTATCGAGACGAGTTTCAATCGAAGTGGCTATCAAGCTTCTAGCTTGTCGGCCGAGGTCTCTCGGGTGGCAGCTCTTCTCCCAACTCAGCCGGGGTTGATTCTTTATTTCAATGGAATAAAGGAACGCTTGGCGACACAGACTTACAAGCACAGCTTGGAGTTTGTGCTGCGCGGCCAATCGCGCTGGCTGAGAGAAGGCGATTCTCCAACTGAGTACTTCTTTCAGGCGACTAGACGTCGTACTGCTTCTTGTGAGGTCGAATCGATAATTGATGAATCTGGACAAGTCCTCAACGGACAACAGCTATCAGAATATATTCGAGACTACTACAGTAGTCTCTACTCTGAATCGACGTCGACAACATCCTCGACCACTCATGAATTCCTTGAGAATATTCCCACCTTCTCTGAAGACAGTAAGGAGCTCCTGGATACAGTAATCACATTGGAGGATATGATTGCTGCGACAAAGGATCTAAGGCGACACACTTCACCTGGTTATGACGGCTTGACTCCAGAATTCTTCATACGTTTATTAATTCCTGACCTTTTGGAAGTCTTCAATTCGGCGGTTGAGACGCATTCAGACTTTCCTTCTAGTTGGAGGAGATCTGTTATGCGCTTGATTCCAAAGAAGGGAGATTTGCAGAGGATGGGGAACTGGAGGCCAGTAACCCTATGCAATGTAGACTACAAAATCGTCTGCAAAGCATTAGGGGCGATACTCCGCTCAGTGATTGCTTCGGTAATACACCCGGAACAGTCCTATTGTGTACCTGGTCGTAGTATCTACGACAACATCGCGGTAGCCAAGCATTTGTTTGCCTACCATGAACAGACAGGTGCACAAATGGCCATGATTTTACTTGACCAGCAAAAGGCTTTTGATAGTGTCTCGCACGAGTATCTTTTGACTGCTCTCGAGGCATTTGGGTTTCCGCCCAGGTGGCTCGATATCGTCGGGAAACTGTATAGAGATTCAGCGATTTTGATTAAGCATCAAGGACAAGTTCTGGCTCCTATCTCGTTTCATCGAGGTATCAGACAGGGCTGTCCATTGTCAGGTATGCTTTATGATCTTTCGTTGGAGCCGCTACTGGTGAATCTTCGTCGAATGCTCGGACAGTATGCGGTTCATCTGCCGTATACCAATGTGAGGCCTCTTATGTTGGCATATGCGGATGATCTGTCTATTTTCGTGACAAGAGATGAAGCTTTTCCGGTCGCTCGTGCTGTTTTCGAACAGTTCGAACGTATAGCGGGCGCTAAAATCAACCTTAGTAAGAGTCAAGGCTTGTGGTGTAGAAGGTGGAGAGATCGTACAGATACTCCACTGAACATCCAATGGACTAATACTTGCCTGAAGTATTTAGGTGTGTATATCGGACGCGAGAGTAAATCAAATAATAGCCGCATCGCTCTTGAGAAACTCTCTAGAGCTGTAAACTCATGGCGTAGTCGACTGTTTCCATTATCCTTAATGGGTAGGTCAGCCGTGATAAACTATTTGATTACCTCGTCCATCGTTCATCTGCTAAAGTCTGAAACGTTTGATGAAGGCTTCGTAAGTCTTCTTCAAGCAAAAGCGATAGACGCCTTTTGGTGCGGAAGACGATGGGTTGCTGAAAGCACGCTCTGTCTGCCAGTCAAGATAGGTGGATTAGGTCTCACTAACTTGGTTGTGAAATCAAGGTGTCTCCAAGTGCGTGCATTCCAACGAGTGTTCTGCCAGAGAGACAGCTTGATTTCTCAACTGTGGGTGAATGTACTGGGAGGGATCGGCATAGGGGAGTATTACTACCTACTCTCTGTTCGACCACCTTATCCTCGTGACTGGCCACAGGATCTAATCTCAACGATTCAGACCTGGGGCAGAATCAGGCCAGCATTTCACCTTAAGTGGAATGCTCTACGGTACACGCAATTCGCGTCAATTCCAATCAGGTTTAATCCTGAATTAATAGATTCAGTGTTCAGTAATGCTCGGGGTTTTGAAGCTGACACGCATACACTGACACTTCTCGGAGATATTACTGATATCTCTGGAAACTGCCGAATAAACACTAACACTGCACAACTACACGACCTGGCTGCTTCTGCGCGGGAGAGATTTCGCCAACTTGGGACCAGTGACCCTGGCACTAAGTTGGAAGATGCTTTCGTTCTGAACAGGCCACCACACACACCTTTCAGCACACTTACAACACGTGTGCTCCGTGACGTGCTTATGTCAATAAGACCTCCGGAGTATACAGGATACAACAGATGGCGAACACACCTCGGGGTGAATATGGGCGTGATGGGAGGGATAACTTGCAGAGTAGTCTACAGTTATCCTTCTAATTACAAAGATGCGGATGTAGCATTCAAATTGCTGCATCACAGTCTTATGCATCCTAATCAGTTGTCACATATCGACCGCCGAGTTCAGAGGATTTGCAAAGTTTGTGCTGGTGAAGGCACCCTGTTTCACAGGTTCTTCACTTGTCCGGCTTTGCAGGGCCTAATGGATCTCGTACGCGGTATGTGTCAGTTGATCCACCCGAATTTCGGCATTACTAGGACATCGTTTCTATGGGGACCAAAGGTATGTAGTCGAGTGAATTGTTTGATTAGCTTTGTGTTGACACTGGCCAAATCTACAATTCACCTGTACTACATGAGAGTCGAAGCTGGGAATCAGAACACTGATCCACAACACCACGCACACGCACTTAAGCGCCACTTCGTTGACAGGTTGAAGAGACGTTTACGTCTTGAATATCTGGCAACGAACGCAGGCACATTCAACTGCACATGGCAACCACTATCGTCGGTGCAGGACGGAGCTCTTGTCTTTCACTGGTGATAGCAGGCCACAGCATTTGCAGCACTAGTCCACGGGGCTTCTCCCCGCTTAGGAATCGTTGCAAGTGCTGTGGGAAGGACAAGCACTCTGTTAGAGATGCTAAGCTGGAGGGATGATGAGGGCAGTTTGTAGAGGTCTATGATACTACAGGCTGCCCTCGCGGGACTCTATAACGGTATCGCGTAAATTTTTCGTTCGTTCGGTCATTTATTTTTAATTCGGTGTCGGTGCTAAATTTCAAAATTTTATGTTGAAAATTCGTTCATTTAGGCAATTATTTTTATTAGTTTATTTTGGAAATTTGGAACTTCTTGGAGCTGCCACTTACCCAATTGTCAAAATTGGGACTTTTAAATTTTTTGTCTATCTTTAAGATCCTTTTCAAAATTCTTGTAGCCGTTTTTTAGTCTCTTTTGAGAATTTTTGTCTTGTTTGGTTTCCTTTTGTTTGTGTCTTTTTTCTTGTTGATTAGTTTTTCTAATTGTTTTAATTGTTTAATTGTCCCTATTGACCTTTTATAACTTTTAGATTAGCTAGCGACCTTTTGTTTACACTTTGTAGAGCCTTTTGCCACCTATTTTTAGGGAATTTTGAAAAGAGCCAAAGAGCCAAAAAATAAAGAGCATATATACATAAAAAAAAAATTATTATTATTATTGACAAAGGGTTTGAAATGAAATCCCATTTATTGGAGTGCTTCCATTATGACGAAAGCCACACAGCTCAAAATCTGTCACAGGAATTGAAACGAATTGTCCAATCTTCGAACTTAGAGAACAAAGTTTGCGCTGCAATTACTGATAACGCAGCAAATGTAGTGGCTGCAATAAGACTGTGTCAATGACATCACATACTTGCTTTGCGCCTACATTAAATCTAATTGCTCAAGCGGCTATTGAGTGTATTAGCAGTATTCGAAGCAAGGTTAAATCGATTGTAGAGTTTTTTAAACGATATTTGCAAGCCTCAGCTAAATTGGCATCTACTATGAAGCAGATGGGAACTGCAGAAAGAAAATTGAAGCAGGATGTCATAACCAGATGGAACTCAACTTGCGAAATGTTTCGACGAATTCTTGAAGTACAAAAACCTTTGCAGTATACTATCACCTCACTTCAATCCACTGCTCCACAGTTGTAGCAATTAACTGTCACCGATATATTTGCAATAAAACATGCTTATGATGTTTTAAAAATATTTAATGGAATCACGAAAGAAGCTAGTAGTGAAAATAGTGTAACGGTGTCAAAGGTCTTGCTTTTCGTCGGAGCCATACAAAGGTATACTTCAGCATTTAAAAACCTTCCCGAAAGTGTGGCGAATATGGTCACAACTATAATGGATCAATTGACAAAACGTTTTCCGAACATTGAAATGAATGCTATATATAGTCAAGCAGCTTTACTTGATCCTAGATTAAACAAAAAAGGCATTTGTGACAGAATCGGCGTATCAATGTGCATACCAAGCCATAAGTGATAGGGCATCAAGAATATATATCCATTCAGAAACTAGCAGCGACTTGACCGATAATACAACTGCAGTGGCGACGCAACAGTCCTTAGTTTGGGAACACTTTTGCGAAACCGTTCAAGTATCCAAGCGAAACAGGTACCAAGATCTCCGGCAATTATAGAAATAGATAAATACATGAAAGAGCCACACGCGAATTTGTCTTCAGATACCCTGGTATGGTGGTAAGAACGGCAAGCAATATATCCCAGACTATTTGAATTAGTGAAAAGATGATTGTGCATTGTAGCCACGTCAGTTCCCTGCGAAAGAATATTTTCAAAGGCAGGTCCAACTATTACCGACAGAAGAAGCTGCTTATCTTCTAGTAAGACTTCAAAACTGATGTTTTGAAATTATAATATGTGAATAGATACATTTTGCATATATGTAATTAGTATACCATTATTGAGTTTTTAAATTTTTAATGAATTCAGTTTTTGAGTTAATTGAACGTTACAAGACCTATATACAGCAAGCTTTGGGTACACTAGAATCATTTTTAGTAGGTGAAAAGCAATTTTTCGAAACTGGGTTTCTTGAAGAATTTTTTTTTTGCCGTAATCTAAGAAATACTGTAGCAAGTGTTATACCATTTTAGAATCCTTATTAAATGCGTCAACTTTTCAAGTTGCTTGCCAAACTGGCGTAGTACAATTTTTTTTCATTACAGTCAGTTAAAGTTGGGTGAAATATTAATTTTCTATTGTTGGTTCGGCAAAATGTGACATTTTCTTCCAAGCTGGAAAAGCAGGCTTAGAATTTAAAGCAACAGGTTACATAAGCATAATTCGGTAGTACATAAGAAAAATAAAATTGAAAAAAAGTAAAGATTTCTAGCAACTGGAGCTAAAAGACCATCGCAAAGTGTACATTTTCTCGAAAACAAAAGAAATGTCTATAATTTGAAAAATACATGACTTAGATTTTTTTAAATATTTTTCTGGTAACTGTTATGATTTGGTATATCACCCGATTCCGGCTTGACGTCGACTTACGGGACACCCTGTATATGTTTCTCTTTTGGAAGAAAAGTTGGTCCGTATTTTATAATTTTATGTTTGCTGCGAATATCAATTTTGTTATATTGTTTCTTTTTTCATTATTATTATCTCTGAATGTGTTTCTGTTTATTTTTGTATTAATTTGATATTATATAAATCATCTATGCAAATGATAAGCATATTATGTATATAAGCATCAAAAAAATTGGAGGAAATAAACAAACATCCAACTCCTTCAATTGTCTTATATTTCTATCATAAAGCTGAAGTTCACCTTATGAGAGAAAGAGATTTGTTGACTTTTTCTCGCTAAAAAATTACGTGCCCATCTCGACATTCACGAGTCCTTTTCGACACTCGTCTTTATCGGACGTGAAAGTATGGAATAATGTGATTATCTAAACCAAAGCATAGCAAAAATGAAATACTAGTGAAATACAGTGCCAAATGAACTAAACGAACGGATCAGTTCTATGGATGTTTATATGTATTGAATTTTGTATGGAATTTTTTGTAAGTTCTTTCTCGGTCGACCGCCGAAATCTATTCGGGCGGCAATCTTTTCACTAAGTACGGGTGTGCGTGTATCACTTTTTGTGAAATCGTTAGCCCCGAGCAATCGTTGTCGAAAAATTTTTCTTGGAATTTTACGGTCGGGCCATTGATGGTCTATTGTGTGCTGGTATCACGCGATGCTTTACGGCTATGCGAATTGCCGTTTTCGTCTCCTGGATGTTGGTGACTAGCGGTAAGTTTTTACATGGAAATTGTAAATTGTGCGCGTTTTGGCCAACTTAGAATTTTTGTTTGAAAGAAAGAAAAAAATATATATTCTGATGTAACTGCATTTTCTTCTTTTCAGGTTTTAATGGATTTATGAAAAAGATTCCAATTTGTGCGCGTTCTGCTCGAATTAGAATTTTTTTCTTTTGCCATAACTGCCCTTTCTCCAGGTTATATATTAGGAAAGTATCGAAACTACTTTCCGAAGTTAAATAGACTTTGCTCCCTTTTCAGGTGTATTTAAATCTTCGTATGGAAGGGTAGCATAGGGCTACCTTTCGAAAGTAAAAAAAACTTTTGCCTCTTTTCAGGTACCCGAGAAATCAAAATTAAACTAAAAGAAAAAGTGCAATAATAATAAAAAAATATTTCGAGAAAGAAGAAGAAGAAGAAAGAGAAGACGAGGAGAAGCGAAAAAAAACGAAAAGTAGCGTGAGTGCAGAACGCTACAAGGTTTCAAACGCTGCATCTCATATCTACGTTCACACTTGGACTACTTCGACAGATCTATTAGAGCTAGATCATCTGATTCGGAAATTTTGGGCGATTGAAGAAATAGCAACATCTCCAATGCCACTTACCGAGGAAGATCAGCATTGTGAACAGTTTAATCAAGAAACAATATAGCGAGATAGTGACGGGCGTTATATTATATTGTATACCTCCGCACCAAATCACAATTTAAGCGAGGGCTAACTTTTGTTGACTGCAGATTCAACGCGGTAACTTGCCTCATGTTAATAGAAACACGTTTCCTTCTACATCCTGTACTGCTATCTAGGTATGTGGTACTCATGGAAGAGTATCATACACTGGACCACATGGAGCTTGTTCACGCTACCAGTCATTATGATGACCACAAATTGCTATTTTACTTTCCACATCATGGAGTTTTGCGTGAAAATCCTGTAAGCACAAAACTGAGATTTGTTTTTAGTGGGTCTCGGAAATCTAGAGGTGTTCTTGCCTGAATGAATACATAGCTGCCGGGCCAGCACTTCAAAACGACCTCCGATCAGTCATTCTTCGCTGGAAAAAACATCCGATTGTATTTGCAGCAGATATCAAAATGATGTATCCACAAATCCCAGTACGCGATCAAGATACCAATCTTCAGCGCATTGTGTGGCGCAAGTCCAGTTTAGCTTCTTTTCAAGACTTTTGGTTGTGTATCGTTACGTACGGCATATCATCAGTACTTTATCTTGCCACACCTACACTGATACAATTGTCAGAAGTCGAGTAAAAGCGATTTCCGTTAGTATCTGAAGTTCTTCGCTCTGATTCCTATGTGGATGATGCCCTTTCTGGAGCTGGAAATATTACATCAGCGCTTCACCTACAAAACAAACTCATCAATATCCTCGAACCTGGAGGATGTGAACTCCACAAGTGGTCATCGAACTGTTCCTCACTCCTACAAGCGGTTAACTTTGAATCGTGCCCGTCGGTGGATTTATCAAATGGCACTAAAATTGAAACCCTTGGCATGCTATGGCATCATACTGAAAATTGCTTTAAGTTTCAAGTGTGGAATTTTTGATCTCTATGCGCTTCCGAGCTAGAGGACGCATTTATAATTTGCATTCGAGACACTCAAAAATCAAGTTACCCAATATACTCAATACCGCCGACTATCAGTTGTAGACCCCATTAAATCCACTAGTCGACTCATACGACTGTCACCCTTTTTCGATCAATCTACCAAGACAATAAGGTTAGGAGAACGACTAAAAAATTCTAATTTGATGACAGATGCTAAACATCCATTTATTCTCTCAAAAAATTGCCGGCTTAGTGACTTAATCATAAACGAGACTCACAACGTTTTTGGATTCTGTCCTTGCAAGTGATCGAGTTACAGCAACAAGGCATTTCTGGAACACTGGAATTGACTATGCTTGTCCTATCGTCATTCGTTACGGACATTGAAGAGGCATAACAGCGCACAAAGCTTAAATAAAAATTTTTGTTGGCCTGTCGACAAAAGCGATACATATTGAATTAATGTCTATCAGCCTATAAACGCTTTACAGCTGGAAGAAGATTTTGCAATAAGGTTGATAGTGACAATACAAAAAAGTTTATCCCTGCGAATCGAGAGCTACAAAAATATTTATTTCTTTTCAAAGTTCAGTTACCAGAGAAAGACCTATCACTCCTAACTTTTCAAAGGACAACCTAGATTTTCATTCCGCCCAACGCCCCAAATTTTGGTGGACTCTGGAAAGCAGGTGTCAAGGCTACGAAACATTATCTTAAAAGAGTGATTGGCAGTGCTACACTTACTTTTGAGGAAATGTACACTCTCGTCACCCAAATAGAAACATGCCTTAATTCCCGGCCACTCTGCCCAATCAGCTCACACCCTAAAGATGAAGAGCTACTAAATCCTGGACATTTTTTGATGGGATCATCACCGTTAATACTTCCCGAACAGAGTACACAAGACATCAGTATGAATCGCATGGCGAGATGGCAAATGATTTAACAAATGTAATGAGAATTTTTTGAAAAAGTGGTCGCTGGAATATTTAAACAATCTTCAAGTTCGCACTAATCGGACCACGATAGCGCCCAATATTGAGATTGGAAGTGGTCATTCTTCGTGACAACAACCTCCCACCATCCCAATGAGCTCTTGGGCGAGTACTACAGACTCATCCTGGAACCAATGGATTAGTACTTGTAGTCTCTATCAAATGCAAAGACACCATCATCAAGCGTCCAATTACTAAGATCTGTCGTTTACCCAGCCACGATTCAGTTTAATATCAAAAACCTTCACTGCGCGGGGGGCGTCGTCGTAAGGACGAGGCGGGCGGTGATGTACCAGAGTGACGTAAGTGTATTACCTACATATATAGTTCCTTTTCTATTTTCAATTCGTTTCATATTCTCATATACATTTGACTTTTTTATCTAAGCATTCCAATTACATTGTCTTCTCAACTAATTTTGTTAACAAGTTCATTTGAATAAAGCAACCCCACATAATCAATCAAAAGTATTATTTCTCTTCAAAGTATTTTGGTGTTGAAACCCGGGACGAAACTTGATCACGAGTTGTAATTTAAAAACTAAGAACAAATTATAAAATTCATTGTGGATTAATCGCACTACCGATACATCTTTTAGTTCAACATGGGGTGAGGCAAGTTACAGCGCAGCAAACTTTCAAAAAGCACATCGGTAATTTTGTGATTAACACAAAAAAATGGTAAGGAAAACCTAACAGATAGTCATTATCAAACTAGAGGAGTATTGGGAAAAATATATAGTTCCTTCTGTATTTTCAATTCGTTTCATATTCTTATATACATTTGACTTTTTCATCTAAGCATTCCGATTACATTATCTTGTCAACTAATTTCGTTAAATTTTTATAATTAAAAGAAAAATGTTTTATGGGATAAAATTTATATTTTTTAATACAACAATACATTGTTGTATTTTCTGTTCGCCATTTACGTGCTTGGTCCTTAACTTGGCGACGAGGGTTTTAAGTAACACTTTCAGTGTGTGAAGAATTTACGGAAAATAGAAATGAGATTTTAATTACTTGCGATTTAAATTAAAAAAAATGTCGGGAAAGGAAATACGTTCTAGTATGCGAAAAAATAGGCCATTCCTCCAAAAAGATTTGGATTCGAAATTCATGAGAATTTGCAGGCAGAAGCGCATAATACATCGAAGCCAAAAATTGTACACAACGATGAGAAAACACTCCTAGTTAGTTCAATGTGTGTGTTGTTCGCAAACATCAACGGCGCTCAGGTCCAACCGTACAGTGAACATGCGACAGGTTCTCAACGACGAAACAATAATATGTGCGAATGGCAGGGAAACGCAATTCTACATAATAAACGGGATTGTATGAGCGAAAACGACATTGGAAGACAATCATATTATTACTATGAAGGTATGCAGGTGAGACAGATAGCGAAGTAGTTGCGCTATGGCGTTACGAGATCACTCAAAATTGATTTGTTATACTTAGTTGTTTAAAAACTATTAAGCTGTTATCAGAGCTGTTTGAAAAGCTGTTTACATGTTATCAGACCTGTTTGAAAGGCTGCTTAGCTGTTTTCTGACCCCACTTCCGGTTGGTATCAAAGGTCAAGGTGGCGTTAGAGTTCAGGGTCAAATTGAAGCCTCCGAGGCCACGTGCCAAATATCTGTTTCATAGCGCCATCAAATACCATGTCCCCATAAACACAACCACCCCCACCACCACAATCACCAGCAGCACCGCTACCCGCTGTAGTGGTCAAATATTATTCGAAAGCTCTTGACTTAGTATGGGAAATTGAATAAAAAGAAGGCCATATATAAAATATCATTTATTAAAATGTATTAATTTTTATAATCTTATGGTACAGAGCTGTATTCCTTATTTTAAATGTAATCAAAATATCCCATGTTTGATGAATCTCTCTTTGAAATCACCATCTGTCTACAGTGTAAGTTACCATGATGCTTTATGGGCTCTCCAGGTATATAAAAAAAGTATTTCTAATGATATGTTAAATCGCACTTTTTAAGGCATGCCTCGCAATTACTTTGTGTCAATGTTAGGTAGAATTCATATAGCTTCACAAATTGTTTCAGCTATCTAGCAACACCACAAATTTCACATGTATCCATGTGTCTATCCGTTGAATCATCTCTTGACCAAGGCCAGATAATATAGTGCTCACCAAATCTTGACTCGACTTTTTCAATATTTTCATATAATTTTAAAAAGTTTCGCATTCTTTAATTTATTTCTTATGCTCATCGAGACAGATGTTATTATATTATAGGTCATCAAAGCATTTAATTTAACCCATTCTCAACTTAGCGCTTAAAAAAATAGACTAGACTTGAATTATTAGTAATATTAATTACTCCTAAAATGGTAAGATCGCTGATATAACGAAAACCCTAGCCCGTAGAGGATATCTGATAAGGCTTTTCAATACACGCACGCCGCTACACCCACAATTTTCTGTTAGGACTTTCGTTTTCATTACTTCATGTTTCTCATCGTCCGAAGAAGCCGTGATCTATTTTTAGATATTGAATATCATGATCACTCTTGTTTATAAAAGATACATACAGACCACAACTTACGTTATAGTACTAATTTCCATTACTTATCTAAGTCAACATATGATCCCACATTAGTTGTTGTTGTTGTTGCCATCAGTATTTTGGTTTGTATAGAATCATGAAACTCTCTGATATTTGTAATTGTACAAGAAAATCTCTAAAGAAAATGGTGAGTCGTGCAGTAAAATTTATCAAATTTAAAGGGCAGTATCTTCTGAAGTTCGGGAGAGGAGTTTATATTTAGAGTCTACATAATTAGCTGAATAGCTGAGGGTATAGTGAAAAATCGGGTTTTTTAACATTTTGAGCTTTGAATCTGCAACTTAAGCTATTCATACGGGTGGCGCCCCCTGCTCCCAAATAGCTGATAACAGGTAAACAGCTTTTCAAACAGGTCTGATAACATGTAAACAGCTTTTCAAACAGCCCAAGTGTGTCAGTTGATGATGTTGCCGATGCTAGCTCGTCACTGCTTGGTACTCACTACAAGATAAGGGCCGTCTTGTTTGGGGCAAAACTTGGGCCTATACCCTTTCTTGGTACGGCTAATTAGGTGGGTTGCTACTCAAACATAATCTCTTGTATGATATGAAGGATCGCGTCGTCTTTTTCGGTCGGCTACCGTTTTCATACGTTGAGTCTTTTGTTCCTGGAATTCCTCGGCATCTCGTAAAGCTTCTGGAAGCTGGTGTAAGTACGGGGTTATTTCCGGAATAAAGTTTTCGCCTAGACCTATGGTCTGCAAAAACGTTTTTGGGAGTTCTTAATTCGCGTCCAAAAGTTAAGAAGGCGGATGAACAGCCAGTGTTGTCATTGAAGGCTGAGTTCATGGAGAATCTTATGGCTGGAAGCTTGTCTGGCCAGTTTCTATGGTTACCTGCTACCAGTATGGACAGCTGCGCCTTCAAATCTTGATTCTTTCGTTCAACCGGATTAGCCTCCGAAAGGTATACTGGTGTAAAAGAATGGTGTACACCAAGACAAAACATGACTTTCGGCATGACAGCAATAATAAATTGCGTTCAATTTTGACTGTAGTCTGCAAGAGTTCAGCTGACTTCTTTTTTGTAGCCTTGTATCGTTCACAGTGAGGGCAGCTCCTGATATAGTCAGTAATGTACTTTCGCATTCCTGTCCAATAATAGCGACTGGCGATGCGATTATAGGTCCGTTGAAACCGGTAATTTCCTGATGTCGCGTCATCATGGTATGATTTCAGTATTTCAGCTTTTTCCCAACGAGCTGAGCATTATAAGAATCGATATCAGGATTATATCTATAGAGCACTCCTCCATTGAGTAGGTAACCTTTGTTGATCCGGTGGGCGAAATCTTCTAAAGGTTTCCGTGATTCGTAGCATTTAATGATATTTTCCAGATCTGGATCTTTGAGTTGTTCATCACGTATCTAATTAGCACCACAGCCTGATATATCTGTAGATACACTACATACTCCGCAAACCTCTGAATTTTCTACCTCGCAAGGTGGACGTGATAATGCATCAGCGACCACATTTCCACGTCCGGTTATGTACTTTAGCTGAATAATATAGGGCTGAAATTGTAGTGCCCATCGAGCTAACCTGCCAGTTGGCGAATTAACAGTCAGGAGATGGTGATGTGCTGTAATTGTTACCACAGCACCTTCTATTTAACCACAAAATGTGTCTACAGCCCACACGATTGCAAGAGCCTCCCGTCCTGTAGTCGAATAATTGCGCTCTGCTGAGTTTAGAAGACGGCTGGCGTATTATATAGGGTGTTCTTCCAATCCTTTCCCCTGAACCAAAATTGCTCCTACTGAGTAATTGCCAGCGTCTGTCTTTAAAGTATAGGGTTTACTTTCATGAGCTTGTTTTAGTACCGGCGAGCTAGTTAATGCATTCTCTTAAGATTTCGAAAAGATTTATTTCTTGTCCCATTGCCATTCTACGTTTTTCTTAGTCAGCTCGCTAAAAGGTTTACTTTGTTGGGCGAAGTTAGGCACGAATTTTCTATGCGACGAGCAAGTCGAGATTGAGATTAAAGCTGAAAGCTACTCACCTCTCGAAGACTTTTCTAAGATCTTTTATGCGTTTTTCGAACGTGTCAGAAAGTATTATAAGGTCATCGAAATATGCTAATATAGTACTATCACTACACAAGTTGCTTTTAAATTTGTTTGTAAGTCTTTGGGATGTGGCAGGAGCATTTCGCAAATAAATGGTATTCTTTTAAACTTACAAAGACCAAGTGGAGTAATAAAAGCGGTTTTTCTTGATCTTCCGCCTTTACACCCACTTGCCAATATCCGGCACGTAAATGTAATGTCGTCATATATTTCGTCTGCTTTGCCTCATGCAAAAGATTATCCATTCTTGGTAATGGAAAACTATATGATTTGATAATTGAGTTCAGCTTTCTGTAGTCAATGCAGACTAGTGTACCACGGGTGCAGCCCATGGGTATTCGCATCGTTCAATTATGTCCATTGCCATACATATTTTCCATTTCGGTCTCTCACTCTTTTCTTTTCTGATACGAAAGGCGATGGGGTGGAGAAGATACAGGCGGATGACTTCCAGTATTGATGAGATGCACTAACTCATTAGTAGGTCGTCCTTATGACTGAAACACAAATTTGCATTCTAGAATTAGTTGGTTTAGTACGCTTCGTTCCAAAGTCGGCCAATCTTGACCTTCGTCATCACGTAAGGTTTCGAAAACTATCATGGATATAGAAATATCACTACCAAACAGTCTTCTGGGTCGAGACTTTTTCTTCGCATTATTCTTTGAAGAGGAATAATTCTCAGGGGAAGGTGAAGGCACTTAATTAATCATGCATGTTTGGGTTATTGTTTTGTTTAGGTTTTATGGCAAGACGATTTTGGTCCATGAATCTTATCTCAAGTGGATAAGGTTTTATGTTTCCTAGCCAGCTACATTGTAAGGGTTTTTGGGTTAATCGGGGGTCCGTGAGTTTTGATTTCTCATTCACCATGTCGTTTAGATTGTGCTAGTTCGCGATCCCCGGTATCCAGCCGAGTTTATGACGTTCAGGATCACGATGATTTGAGTTGCTCGCGTTGCCAGAGAGTGACAGGGGACTATCCGGCCTTTGTTGAATGAACTGGGCGAGCGCCTGGCTGTGCCCTGGATGGAGACCGCTGAGTCGGGACATTCCTATGTGATGAATTTTCGGTTGATTCGCCCCGGGAACACTGGCTGGTCCGTCCAGGTAAGCACACTGATTGTCAGCGGGGAATACTGCATTTATTTTTGCTGCGTTTTTTTTTTAGGGACACCCCATGTCCGCGCTTTATAGTATGCTGTCTGCCACCCCTCTCGGGTCGTCATCCGGATCCGATGAGGTCCTGTCGGTTCTCTAGGACCTCCGCCTGGTTACGAAGAGGTCTTGGGTGAGCCGGAGGCTTCCGAAAACTGGGATGCGGACATCCCCGTGGAAGTTGGTCTAGAGGAGCCCGAAGATTGGGACGTGGACATCCGCGTGTAAGTTGATCCAGAGGAGCCCGAAGATTGGGATGTGGAGCAAAAAAAATTTTTTTTTTCTTTCTTAATAATTTTTTTACTTTTCCTATCTTCCTTCTATTTTCGATAAAGCTTTAATTAAGCGTGTTATATAATAAAAAAGTGGTTCTACTTTAAACCTTTCCGGTTCCTCTTTCAAGATTTTTGTTTTTGCTATAGCTTTTGCCTTGGGGTTGGAGCGGTCGCTTGGTTGGTTGTGGCTGTGTTTTCTCTTTTACATGGATTACTGTATTTTCTCTTTAACATTTCTTATTTCTATTTTTAAAAAAACGTTTTGTTATGTTATTTTCTAAAATTGTTTTTAAATATCTATTCCTATTCTATTATATTCCTTTATTATCTTACTAAGTTCTACGTTTTTCTTGTATGTTATGTATATATTTTTTTGTTATACTTGTATATCTGTTATATGTTAAAGTTAGTGGTTATTTAATTTTTATGCTCGGTTAGTTTTGTAATATTTTTTAACCTTATTTTTAATTCTACGTTGTGTTCTTAATATTATTTATATTGTTTATTAATATTATTTAACGCTAGTGGGGGAGGATATCTTTTACTTTGTTTTTGTTTTGTATATATATATATATATGCTTTTATTACACTATTTTCCTTAAATCCAAGCTTTAATAATTATTTATATATGTCCTCTCCCCTTTAGTTTTTTTTTGTTTGTGTTTCTGTGTTAGACTGATAGTAACAGTGGCTTTGGCCGTGGTGACCTTTTGAAGTGATGAATTTATACAACTTGCACTGACCTAGTCGGTGGTAAGGTGCCGATCGTTTTGAGAGGAGTAGGTACGATTATTTCGCTTTGTTCGATTTATTCCTCCGTCTCTGGGGTCTTCTCAGATGTGCGCGATCGATAGTTTTTATGAATGTGACTAGCCATTTGCCGACCAGGTATAGTACCATACATGTGATGACAACACCAGTTAAGGATACCGATGTTGCAGCTAGTACATGTGTAGGGTGACGGCTTAGATGAGGCGCTATTTTTTCTAATTTTTTGTCCAGTTCTTTTAATGACCGGGTACCTTCTAGGATGCTGTCATCTCCTGAGTATAGTTCTATCTGTAATTTTTCAGACTGTACCTTTTGTTTGGTTTCATTGAGGTATTTATCCACTATTCGTTCCAATGGAGCTACGTTAGGAAAATAATTGGCTTGTCTGAGACTCAATTGCTGGATATTCTCTGCCTCATAGTGTTGAATTTGGGATCCTACTTGTAATTGGCAGGGATGGTTGAAAGTGATTATTCCTTGGCCTTCGATTTTTGAGGTCAAGAATTGTTGGGTACACTGAAGGTGTACAATCGTTGGTTCTATCAACGAAAATATCCACGAATTGGGTTTACTTAATTTGATAAGTAGGTCTCTGAGAGGTATTTGTGCTCTGAATTGGCACTGTGGCTCTTCCTTTAATGGATTAAACAGCAGCTTCACATTGTTGCCTTTGTTACGGGAATGCCTAGCTTAGCGATGTAAGTGTCCTCATTGGAATATTGCGTGATCTTTTTGAAGATTTTAAGATCTTGGGTTTTTAATAAGAGAATATCCTGTGTCTGTTTCCTGCCTTAATTGTCTCAGTAGTAAATCATCAGTGATACTATTCATTTTATGTACGTGGAGATTTATTTGACGCTGCTTTTCCAGCAGGGATGTCAATAGCTTTTCGATTTGCTGGAGCGTTGTTTGACAACACTGATTTGTTGCCTTTTTAGGTCGGCTAGAGCTTTTATGTTTGTTTCGAGCTCCTCGAGTCGACTGTATACCTCCTGTTCATTAGTGCTGTCCATAGTCCCGAATAGGTAGTGCATTGCATTCCCTATTCCATCGAATATAGATCATGTTGATTTTGGGACCAATTCTCGGATGACACTTGTTCTCCTCTTGATATTTTCTAAATGTAAATGAACGTGTTTTTGTTGAACCAGGCATAGCTCATCCGTTTGAGAGCGGTTCAAGCATAATCTTGTAGCGTATCAAATTATATGCCCGGCTATTAGCCGAATCCGCAATCCCAATTTCACATCCGATCTCTAGCTAATACACGCCCTGTAACAAAACAGAAATCCGAATCCTCATGACTGTACCATACTTAGTACATATACCTAAAATTCGGAGTATTGGTGGCAGCAAGTTCATTGGAATTCTTGGCCCTTCTTCTTAAAGAATGCTTGACTAAGAAAAGACTGAAAATTGTGTATAAGGAAAAGTATTTAATACCTTTAAATAAAGAAAATTTGTTGTATACCGTAAAGAAACAAAAATCAAATAATAAGTAATTGAGTTTATATCGTGAAAAGTGATTCGAAATATAAAAGGAACTACATGATATACATATGTATTCTGAAATGCGAACCATGTGCCAGCACCTAGCCGTAAGTTTTTCATCTACCCAAATTAATGTGTATATAATTTAGCCTTCTAGGCAAGACTAAAAAGAAAAAAAAAGAAAAAGGAAGAGAACTAAAAAATTGTAAGAAAAAGAGGAAACAAGAGGTACATCAAATAAAGAAAAAAAATCCACGTGGAAATCAACACGAAGGTTCAATTAGACACTAAAATCTACTCAAAGATTTAGAGATAAGTCATAGTCTAGTGTTTTGTTAATATAATTAATTATTTATTCATTTTCTTGCATAGTTCTAGAAAACGATATACTAAACTTAGGTTAGCATAGCATACAGACGCCCACGTAAGTAGTGTAGGTAAACGTAACTAGACAACACTCCTTCGTATCTATATTATAGAATTAAAGAAAATATGCATACGTATCTAGAGTGTTAAAAGAAAAAGGTCCAAGAATCCCACACCACAAAAAAAGGAAAGAAACGGGTAATAACAGTCTCTCTTCTGAATTCCTTTTGGCGCAAATATTAGAGGGCAGTTGAATATCATATCGTCGTCATAACAGACCTACGATTTGCTCTCGCCCGGATTCGAATAATTATTTGCAGCACAAAGTTGCTATAATCTATACACTAGGAGTTCCGTCTGTTCTGCCATAAGAGTTTGGTTGTCCAGTTCAATTAGATTTATTTCCGTTAAAATGTTCCTAGTACAGTATTCCTGTATTGTTCAGGGGATTTATTGTATAGGAATCCGTTTGTATTTGTCCCATCGCCAGATGGAAACAGCACATTAACACTAATATGTGCTTCAGGTTCTGTAGAAAATGAAGGATAGGCTTCATTAGTCAATTAGTCATACTAAATAGCATAAAATATTTCGATATAGTATTGCTTAATTGAATTGTTGATGGTTTGTATAATGGGGGTTTACTTGCTAAAATGAAGACGAGATAGAACAGAAATAGAAAAGCATAAAAGGAGCTCTCAGAGCAAGTTAGAATGACCGTAAGGCTGTTCACGCTAGGCTTAGTCAAAATATGAGCATTGTACACCCTCAAAAATTTTATTAGGGAATTGTTTAATTTACAACCATGAGTAAATCATGAAGAGGAAACGAAACTCTACCTTGCCTTGAGGGATGCAAATCAAGGCATGCAAAAATTTTTTAGTTTTATTTCATTATAGGTAATAACGTATATAACCTATGTATATTTAGCGTATTTTTTATTTATTTAAATAAAATTTAGGTAAGGGTTGACTTCGTGAGTAATAGTAAATAATTCCGAGTGCGGAACTTTTAAGTAGGTAGTTGTTAGCTTAACTGGAGTAATTTTGTTTCAGAAGACTTATTTTCTAACGGTGTATGTATGTACCAGTATACTACTCATAATAGCGCTTCAAACGGTTCTTGTGTACGACAACCTGTCGCTTGCCTAATTTTATGGTAGCATTTGTTGGACTGGGTACATTGATTATCAGAAATGGGGCAACCCAGATTTGAGACAGTTTGTGTTTTCGGATTTCACTTTTGAGGAGGACTTTGTCTCCTAGGTAGAAAGTGGGAGGCCTGGCTGTTTTGTCCTAATATACCTTTGAGCGTTGTTTGCTGGCTAAGAGATTTTGACGAGCCGTGGCATATGATTTTTGTAATCTGTATCTGAGCATATGGTAATAACTTGGTGGGTATAAACAGGCTTAGGATCCCGTTTTAAATATGATGGAACATCCGATGTTAAGCCGCGTAAAAGCAATCCATTGGAGTGAATTTAGTACCCTCGTGTACAGTGTTATTGTACACGAATGCAGCGGTTCGTTGGAATTGATCCAATGTTTTGGGATTTTCGTCTACGATGGTACGCAGTTATTCGCTTAGAGGTCTTTGTGCACGATCTAGTGCTCCATTAGACTGTGGATGGTATGCTGACGTTTGTAACTTCTTTACCTTCAGCAGTTTGCAGTCCTTCTTGAATAGGTCACTCAGGAAATTAGTCCCCTGATCGGTGACTATTCTCTTTGGAATGCGATAGCGCGTCACAACCTCATTGTAAAGGACTTGCGCTACCGTTCCTGCTACTCCATTTGGTATGGCATACCAATCGACAAATTTGGTGAGATTATTTTGAAAAGTTGAGATTTATTTATTACCTGATATGTACTGTTCTAATGGACCTACTATATTATATAAATCTTGTGGAAAGGTTGTTCTGTGATGTTCATTGGCATCTTGAATTGTGGAGATGCATTCATTGTTTGGTAGTTAGGGCATTTTTTTATATACTTTTTTATATCGCTAAGCATGTGTCTCCACTAACACTTGCGTCTAATTCTTTTATAAGTCTTAATGACACCCTGGTGCTGGCGCGTATACAGGGTGGTCACAGGGTCATGCCCCCACCCCCCCAAGCGAAGCGCGCCACCTAACCTTCGCGGTGATGTGAGAAGTATAATAGTGGATTGGGTATAATAATCATTCGCTTTAGCTCTTTTCTTTCTTTTCGTTTAAACGTGTACACATCTTTTAGAATTTTCTTGCGTTTTTATATAGTGTCGAAAAGTCATCTATCATACCTATCACAGGATAGTAAGTAATTTTGGAATGAATATTTATTTTATTATTTGATTGTTTAGAAAAAGGCACGTAATGCTTTTATATTTTTGTTGCGCCGATTACTCATACATATATATGAAAAAGCACACAATTTTGAGTTTAAATAGTGTTATTGTTTCTAAGAAATTGGTCAGCGATCATAATTTTTTTTACCTATCTGATTTTCCGACGGTAGACTGCAGCGGGAAATTCGCTGTCAAAACACGTAGTCGAAAAGCGGCGATTGTGAAAGAAGAAGTTACTGAGATTTCATTTGTTATTAGTTTTGAGCGTTCTGAAACAGATCTTTATCGAGAATATTTTATATTATTTTGAAAGAATTGCAAAGGACCAAAGTGTGGAAAGGAAAGATTTAAAATATTGCAATTAACTAAATTAAAATCAAACTGAATGACAAGAATATCACAATTTTACCATTTGTATTTAAGCGCCTCGAAATATTCATCCAAGCCATGTCTTTTTTGTCAACTCGTCTATATTGGTTGTCTCGTTAATCATAAATTATTTTATGATTTGGCACTTCATCAATATTTCATCAAAAGTCATTGTTTTGAAATTGACGCGCGTCTTACAACCTTGACAAAAATAAATGCCACAACAGTTTCATTCGTTTGATTTTGCTGGCGAGGACGGCACCGCTGACCGTCACCTGTCGAAATTTGGGCATTCGCATAAAACGGTGGGCCTTTAGAAGTTTGATAGCGGCATATTTTCGTCGTTTGGCGTTGCCCGTCGCAATTGTGTTAAGCCCTGACTTAACAAATTTTGTTTTACGGTTCTTCCATCTTCCAGTAGAGTGTTCCTAGATTCTTGCCAACGAAAATCCCTAATTTTGGACATAACATTCCCTTAAAATCCCTTAATACCATATTTCAAAGAAATCTTTTAAAATACTTTAAGAATCGGTTTATAAAGTGACAGAATCAATTTCGAACAAAATCATTTATTTCAGAACGAAATTATCACATTGAATAAATCTATGGTAAATAAAAAAGTAACAAGAATAAGTAAATAGATATTTTTTGCATTTGAGTAAAAGCCTTCACTTTTTGGGACACTCATAATTTTAAAATTTTGTTTATGCATTTTTCTTGTAGAATTTCTGTCTAGTTCAGATGTTCCACAAATAAGAATTTTATTGCAAGCCTATAAATTATTTGAAGATTTCAATGATAAACAAATTTCAAAACCGCAAACCTTGTATTTAGCTTTTTTCGGTCATTGAGCTTTCCAGGCTTTATATTTACTTTCGTTTTCCAACCAGCAATCGGAAAATTTGTTGACCTATTTTTTGTTTTCAACTTTTTTTAAACTGTCTTATTTAAAAAAAAAACTTTTTTTTTGAGGAGTTAAAATTTAGATTTCGCCATGTCCTTTAATGAAGAACTATGTCATATTAATATCTAATGTTTCTTCCACTATTTACTATTTTTCTACTTTACCACTTTCGGACAGGGGCACAAGCATTCAGTTTTCTTAGAAAGATCTGAAAATTTTTCTTTCGATTTTTCATGCACTATTGGTGGCGGACAATGATTGCAAAGAGTTGTGTTGATTCAGGTGCCATGGCTGATCTGGATATTTATGAGCATTGGCAAGTATAAATTTTGTTCTTAGAAAATTACTTAAACATTTTTCTTTCGAATTTTTATACACTATTGGCTGCTGAAAACGATCAGTTGGATTGATGCCACTAAAATTTATTCTAGAATTTTTACGGCAAGACTATAAAAATAAAAACCATTCGCTTTCCTCTCCGGTAGTTGCCGTTGCTTTTCTTGTACTTTCGTATTAATTCAAGTAATATTATTTAATTTAACTTCACGTTTACTTTTAATTTATAGGAGAAGAATAAACTTGCTACACCAGGTAGCGATGGAGGCAGAAATAGTAGCGAAAGTGGCAAGCAGAAGACTGATAAGAATGCAAGATCAGTTAAGTTCCCATCAAAAGATGTAGTCAGTGACATATCATGCAGTTCTACTCCTATTCCTTTGAATGCGATTAAAGGTGCAAGCTTTTACTCTCAGTCATTTACTTCACCCGTGACAGAATCGGTTGTGTTACATCTATTTCTACAATCTTTGCACGAGAAAGAGAATCTGGATATGAGACCTTCATGTCTGTCCACTCTGAGATCGACATTGATGTGGATAATATTATCGACAGGTTTTCCAAATCAATCCGAAAATTGGGTTTTGTGATATCTAATTTAAATAAGATAAATAAAAATTAAAAGCGAACATTTTAGTTGTGGACGCAAGCCATTTTGCTGGGGTCTGGTAATGCACGTTCGTTAGAGTACTTTTGCCCTAGACAAACAACTTCTCTTCGCAAGAACTGGCACTTCTCTGGCTGCAGTTTGAGGTTGTTCTATCTCAATTTATCGACGACTTTGCGCAGTTTATCATTGTGGTCATTTAGGTTCTAACCTAAGGATGTCGTCAAAATAAACGAAACATTCGAGACCTTGTAGGCCTGTCAGAACGAAGTTCATGAGGCGTTGGAATGTAGCAGGAACTCCTTTGAGTCCAATTGGCATACGCTTAAATTCATAGTGCCCGTAATTAGTGCTAAAACCGGTCTGATGTCGATGTTTTTTATCGACTAAGACTTGGTGGTAGCCGTTGGCCAAATCGAGGGTGGTAAAATACCTGAGGTAGCGGAAATGCGTCGCCAATTGTCTTTTCGTTTAATTTTCGAAAATCGAAAAAGACGCGCCACCTTTTTTCACCATCGGGTCCCGCCTTTTTGAGGACAACTAATAGGGGTGAATTCCAAGGACTTTTGCTAGTTTGGACTATCCCATTGTTTAACATTTCTCTTAATTGCTCATTCATTACTTATCTCTGGGTCTCTTGTAATCTATAGGCCTTTTGGTTTATGGGCGCTTGATCTTGTATTAAGAGAATATTGTGGGTGATAGCATTTGTATATACGAGCTTATCACCTTTGAGAAAGAAGATATCATGGTACTCGTAGCAGAGTTGGGATATCGAAACTTTATCTTCTGCCAATTGTCTTTTCGTTTAATTTTCGAAAATCGACAACGACGCGCCACCTTTTTTCACCATCCGGTCCCGCCTTTTTGGGGACAACTAATAGGGGTGAATTCCAATGACTTTTTCTAGTTTGGACTATCCCATTGTCTAACATTTCTCTTAATTGCTCATTTATTACTTGTCTCTGGGTCTCTGGTAATCTACAGGCCTTTTGGTTTATGGGTGCTTGATCTTGTATTAAGAGAATATTGTGCGTGATAGCATTTGTATATGTGAGCTTATCACCTTTGAGAATGAATATATCATGGTACTCGTAGCAGAGTTCGGATATCGAAGCTTTTTCTTCCGCATTTAGATTTGGGTCTAGGCTGAGCACTTGGTCTAACCTGTTGACTCTTGGATGTTGTGTATTCGAGCGATCTACGAGTACCTTTCGGAGCCGCGGTGTGTAATTTTCACTATAGTAGGCGAAGCTTTGTTGTTAAATAAATGGCGAAGCCAAACGAGGCTTTGCACCAATTTAATTAATGTACAGCGTTGTTAATAAATGGCGAAGCCAAATCAGGCTTTGCACCAATTTAATTAATGTACAGCTTGTTTAAAACTGAACTGACTCTCAACTTTATTCTTGCAGTATATTTATATAAAAATTGTCTTACTCTAAGACTACTAATACGATACAAAGTAATATATGAAATTTCTCTGACCCAGCACTTTGTTTATTAAACGTATAATTCATACAAAGTGTAAGTCGGAAGTATTTCATTAACAACTATTACTTAATTTTTCCTTTTTTACGGAAGCATGCAAGTCACGGCACTCGTTGCTTTTATAAATTTATCTGTATACGTTACCCAATCCATGTTGCGGGTTTTCAACTCATTGTTTATTTTAATTTCTTTCCTACTCGAATTACACTCAGTACTTTGCGGCTTATTACAAAAACAATTTAGTTACTTACAAACATATGTTCTACCTCTGGTGCAAGGTCGTCGTATTTCAACGTGCGAATTCTTGCGCGCAGTGGTATTATGACATCATTCACTGAAATAATTGAGGTAGATCAGTGATGATTAATTATTTATGTACGTATACCGTTTGCTTTTACATGCAGTGGAAACTGATGTAGGTATGTAGGTATACCATGCCGTAAACTTTTTGTTTTAATTCCTGATCGGAATATGTGAAATGTTTACTTGCAATGTACTGATGTAGGTAGGTATGTATGCAATGAGTTGCTTCCGGATTAAAATTGATGTTTTTAGATTTTATTTGGGATTTTATGTATGTGACATGGAGTATGTTTGGGATCTTCATCATCCGGAAATAAGTATTTTATGTGTTGTAAGATAGCTGTGTTTGCCGAAAAGCTTGCGTTAGTTTTAGGTTGCTGTACCTTGTTGTACTTTACTTCCTTTCACTTAGTTTACTAATTGGCAGGGTAAGTACTTCCTGCTCTTTTACTGATGGAGTACCGTGTTTAGTGGATACTTTACATTGGTCCGAGTAATCGCACGCATTCGTATTTTGGCTAATGGGCCGTGAAAAATTTGTTTTCTTAACACTATTTGATGGTAGAGCTAACATTGCCTTCAATGAGGTCTTACGAATCTCGCACCCGCCTTTTATAGGGCTCCTGGGCCGCTTTTTTTCCACAACACTAATGTTACTAGTGATAGAGTCAACTTTGCCTTTAAATAGGCCTTACTGAGCACGGACGCACTTTTAGTTGGGTTCCTTTGTCTTTTAGTTATCTTACATCTAGGTGTACTGGATGGAGGAGTCATATGAATTGTGTTTGACGGCATCTGGATCTAGCTTGCATCTCTGATTTCGCTCTTGGGCCATGTAAAATTTTTATTACATATTTTATTGTACGGTGGAGTCATTGATGCATCTACTCGGGTCTTATTGCGCTTGCACGCGGCATGTTTAGGTCTCTTGGGCCTCTTTAGTAACTATATCTACGTATTCTGGAGAAATATGTCTTGCTTGAATTCTGTTCTGCCTTGGAAAGCTCACTGATCTTTTCGTTACTCGCGTGCGATTTATTCGGCTTGAGAGCGTGTGGTGTATCAGTGGCTTCTCTTATTGGGATGACGGCGTAGTCATGTATTGGTAGCAGTTGTAGTATTAAACTGTAGATGACTACTTGGAAATTATTAATGTTGAGTATGGCAACTAGCACTGTTAATTTTCCAGTAGGGAGTAAACTGTTGGCCAGGAAGACTCCATCGCCTATCTCTCTTGATAGACAGAGCATTCCTTCCTTCCTTCCTTGATCATTTGTGACCTAGCAGGTATGCATATTGGTTCTTTTAAGATAACCAATTGCTGCCTCACTTCGGTGGTCTTTTGATCACTCAGACAGCTCTTTTCACATTTCTTCGGCTCTTGTTGAACCTGGCAGCCAGCATTACTCTTTTGAGATGCTTTGGAGACATTGCATGTAGATAGCTTAACCTGTTTTGGTTCCATCTTTTCTGCAAGCGACCTCACTTCGGCTGCTTTTGTGGAATACGGCTTTTCCGTTTTGCATGACAATGGCACAGTAAACTTTTCGGGATTTGTTTTCGTACAAGGAAACTTGAGTGATTTATTTGGGCCTTCAACATTACAAATGTTTCATAGGAAATCGTTTCCTAATACGCCGTCATCGGAAAGACCTGGCAGGTTTTGTACCAACTTAAACTTGCAGGGAATGTTATTTTTAAAATTGAAGTTGCCCTTGCAATTTCCCAATTTCTTTCCGGAATCAAAAGGGGTCTGTAAAGTGCATGCCAGATTTTATTGAATTTTTTTTTTATTATTATTTTTTAGGCACTGATTTATGCTGGTTCCGCTGCCAACAAAATGTGTGTTGCCGCAGAATTTTTAATATATTCAAAAATTTTTTTATTGATTTATTTTTGTGCACTGATTTGATTTTAAGTTCCGCTGCCACCAAAATGTTGTGTAACCGATCTCTCGTGCTTCCTGGCTCGTCCAGGAAGAATCAATCGGAGGGGAAATTAGAACACAATCAAGAGTAAATTAAGTATCTCACTATCTTTATTTGTTAAAAACTTTGAAAAACATTAAAATATTAACAATAGCGGGGCGATTTTTAGTGAACGTTACTATTCACAGAGTTTCACTAGCAAATTACGAAAATTATTTTATCGTTTACAAAACTTCACTCTACTGAGTTTATTTAATCATTTACCAAACTATCTCTTGGAAAAAATTGGAAACTATTTTGGAAGCAATTTTGATATTTTTATTTGTTAAAAACTTCGAGAAACATAAAAATATTTACAATAGCGGGGCGATTTGTAGTGAACGTTACTATTCACAGAGTTTCACTAACAAATTACGAATATATTTTATCGTTTACAAAACTTCACTCTACTGAATTTATTTAATAATTTACCAAACTATCTCTTGGAAAAAATTGGAAACAATCTAACACATGAAAAAAAAGATTGGAAACTAGTTAGAAAGCAATTTTAACTCCGCGAGCCGATTTCTAAAAAAAAATACAATGGTACCACTTTAACAGACTGACCATTCCTCGACGGGTGGAAAAAACGGCTCTCCGAGGTTGGGGCTAGCTTCCCCAAAGTGCCCATGAAAGCTTCTTTTTTCTTTTTATTACTTTCCTGCGACGTGAAAAATCGTACGTGGGAATGTACAAAAAGCTTAGGCACAGTGCATATGCATGAAATCTGATATGCACTTGTGTCTTGAAACAGTAATATTTTTAGGTGATGAGAATGATTAGATGTATGTATGTACATACGATTAAATTTTATGAATTTAGGAAAAAGAAGTATACATGCCGTGTGAACGGAATGTATGACTGATAACAAAATGCAATTTATGCTAAATTGCATTTTGATTCAGTATGAAAATGCATTTTTAAATGCATTTAAAATTGAAATTAATTAAAATATTTTTGATTTTCAGGGTCAGTCCTGACATACGCCAATACATTGCATAGGGCAATGTATTGGTTTTATGGTTGGTGTGGTTCGGGTCAATGAGCACCCGGGTCACAACATCCCTCCCCCCTGGGGAAAAGAAAGTTTTATTCTGCTCAGAAGAAAACTTTCTTTCTTTAATAGTAGTAGATTTTGTACGCAATTGTAAATAGTACATTTAAAGGTAACCAGCAATGTATACCTTTTTACATGCAAAATTATAATAATTTTATAATAGGTAAAACATTAAAATAAAAAAAAAATTATTTTGATATAATCAGAATTCGATAGGAATATTTTTAGGATTTTCTCATTATATGTTACATTTATACCTTTAAAGCTAGTTAACAGGAAGTGAATACTACTAAGTTTATAAATTTACATATGATTGGTAATAGAGCTATTTACATTTATTCTATTTCTTTATTATTTATAAAAATCTTTATTACTTCATTATGCCTTGATATTTTTATTTATTATATAACAAATAGGTAAAAGTATTTGTTTTATAAGTTTTTATTTGGTTAAGAGGAAGAATAAAAGTTTAAAATTTTAAGTACAAAAAATAATGGTTATGTATGCAAATGTACATTTTCATAATTTTTTCTAGTCCCTTTATTTATTTAATAATAATTTGTAGTATATTGGAAAAAAGGAAACATGTATTTCATAGGTATCTTTACTATAAATTAGCCACAACATTGGCTTTTTTCTTTTTCTTTTTTTTTATCATATTTTGTCTCTTCTAAATTAGTATAAAAGGAATGTATAATACCAACGATGTACCTACTTACATGTTTGGTAATTTTTGAAATTATATCTACATTTATCATATTTTGATTTATATTTAATGACTCATTTCTTACACAAACTAATAACATTAATCTTTATTATAACAATTACTTCCACAAAAGAAAATTGTTATGATTTCTCCTTTTAATTTTAGTTACACTTATAAAATTATTTTCTATTATTATTAATTCTAATTTTCATTTATTTATTAGTTTCTGTCAGAAACGAGAAATATTTGTCTTTATTACGTATTTTTACAAAACAAAAAAAAATTATTTGGCATTTTCGTTTTCATTTATATATATAGGTATATTTTTATTTTTCTTGTCCTTAAAATTTTGTTTAGAGGTCCTTCTTTTTTTTTATACTTCTTTTTTGGGAGATGTGGGTTTTGAAAATATAGAGGATGGAAAAGGTTATTGTGTTAGTCTTTGTTCGTTATAGTTTGCGTATCTTGTATTTTCCGATTGGAAGCATGAGTACACGGGATATGTATATGCTAACATATGTTTTATATATATTCTAGCATTAATCGCGGAAAAGTTCTAAGTCATTGTTATTTTTATTATTTATTTTCACCGTGGAGTTCTCAGGAGAATTGATTTCTATAATCATATATGGACCTGTCCAGAGTGGTGAGAATTTGTTATCTCTTACCCTGCTTTTTATTAAGGCTTTGTCCCCAATATTGAAAGATTTTTGAAATGTGTTTTTGTCATATTGGAGTTTTGATTTCTCTATGTTGGCCATGGATGTGTCTTTCGTTATTTTATAGCTGTGTGCTTTTAACTCGTTTGCATAATTATCGTAATTATAGCAAACGGTCGGAGATGATTTTGGATTATTTGGGATTTCGGCTGGGAATCCGTACAGGAGTTCGTGGGGAGTATAATTTGTACTCGAGTGAGGTGTGGTATTGTAGACAAACATGGAATATTGGATCCATGTATCCCAGTCTTGAGGATCTTTCGCTACATAAGATCTGAGGTATTCTGCTAAAGTTCTATGACTTCTCTCCAATGCACCATTTGTTTGAGGGTGATATGGAATAGTTTTGAGCTTTTTGATCCTTAGCAGTTTAGATACCTCGGCGAACATGCCACCTATGAGGTTAGATCCCTGATCTGTTAGAATACTTTCTGGAATGCCATGTCGACAAACTATTGTTGTCGTGAAGGCTTTCGCTAATGTCTTAGATTCAGTGTTGACTACGGGAATAGCCTCAGAGAATTTGGAAAGGTCGTCTTGAAATGTAAGTATGAATTTATTTCCAGAATGGGAAATTGGGGAGGTCCTGCAACATCTAGGTACATTCTTTCAAAAGGTCTTGAGCTTATGCTTGAGATTTTCATAGGAAAATTAGGATTTCTGGATACTTTGTTTACTTGACAAAGTTTACATTTCCTTACATATCTTACAACATCGTCTGACATGCCAGGCCAATAGAATTGTTTTTTTATTCTCTTAATTGTACGGGAGACACCTCGATGGCGTCCCGTTGGTAGAGAATGGAAATCTTTTAGAACTTGTTCAATATCACTGCTGTTGGATAAATACTTTATGGAATCTTGATGAAGTTTTATATTTATTTTTTGATTAACGAAGACCTTGGAAAAACTGTCTTTAATAGCTGATAGATTTTGTTGGTCTAATACTGGGAAGGAGATATTTATTTGACTTAACTGATTTGCTTCTTTATATGAGCAGATCTCAGTTAAAATCTTTTCAATGTCTAATCTATCTCTTTGAGATCGGCAAGGCAGATTGACTTTTGAAATAATTACTGTGGAGTCTTTCTTCTTAAAGAAGTTCAGTTCGTTTTCTAGTAGATGTGGTTTGTCTGAAAGTTTTAGTTTATATTTTAAAACTCTTTCAGGTTCTGGATCTTGCATGGGCAAGATGAAAATTTTGGGGTTAGAATTTTTAGTTAAAAGTAATGGGAAATTGGTCTCAGTTATTGTCACTGATGAGCTGTTTACTACTGATAGATCTGGATTTGGAGTAGTAATATTTGGATTGGGTGTATCTAAATTTGCCTGAGCTTTGGCATGGTTCCTGGTTACCACATTTACATAGGTGTTAGGTTCCGTTGATTTTACGGAATTTTCTGGGATAGCCCTACTGACAGCGTCTGCATTTGTGTTGAGCTTTCCAGTAGATAAGCTATGCGGGTTCTGGACCACTTTTTTAAGCCTCCAGGATTTCGCCACAGTTGGCGCCACCGTTGCTAGGTGGTGTGAGTCCGTGGTAAATGTAGGTTTGTGCCTTGGTTGTATTGGTTTGTGCCTTGGACACACCATTGCGCCCTGGATGCACCATTGTGTCTTGGGTGCACAATTGAGTCTCGACTAGCGGGATTAATCGGTACTGCCGGAATGTATCATTTGCTCTTGACTGCACCCTAGCGGCATTAGCCGGTACTAACAGCATGCTCCCGTACTACGGTTTTCTTAAATAGATATGTGTTGCGCTTAAATGTAGGCTTTTGGTTTCATTGAGTCTCGACTGCGCCCTAGCGGGATTAATCGGTACTACCGGGATGTGTCATTTGGTCTTGACTGCGACTGTGTCTTGGGTGCACCATTGAGTCTTGGATGTTGGGGATACGAGATCACTTTGGGGATACGAGATCACTTTCAGCACTCGCCAGCATAGGGAAATAGCATAGGATTTCGATTTTGTTGCTGGAGTTCGCTTATTTTTCATCTCGAATTTTGGGGATACCAGATCATTTTGGGGATACGAGACCACTTTTAGCACTCTCCAGCATAGGGAATTAACATATGATTTCGATTTTGTTTCTGGAGTTCGCTTATTTTTCATCTCGGACTCGTAGCCTCTAAGTTGACATTAAGTTTTTCATCTCGAGTTTTGGGGATACGAGATCGCTTTGGGGATACGAGATCACTTTGGGGATACGAGATCACTTTCAGCACTCTCCAGCATAGGGAAATAGCATAGGATTTCGATCTTGCTACTGGAATTCGCTTATTTTTCATCTCGGACTCGTAGCCTCTAAGTTGACATTAAGTTTTTCATCTCGAGTTTTGGGGATACGAAATCAATTTGGGGATACGAGATCACTCTTAGCAGTCTCCAGCATAGGAAAATAGGATATGTTTTTGATTTTGTTTCTGGAGCTCGCTTATTTTTCATCTCAGAGATTGTAGCTATAAATATTTGTGAAATGGTGGGAATCTGTATTGGTGGAGGTTGCTGGTTAAGTTTTATCTGGTCTTGGAGGCTACAATTTGACCTTGAGGTTCCCGCTCCTGTGTCTGGGTGCTGGGGGTTGGCTGAGAGCTTTAGTAGCAATATATAATACTATGACTAGGACTGCCTGAGGTGTCTTGGACTGGGCTATGTTACCTGTACCAAGGCTTGGGTAGAATGTGTATTAAGTAATGATGTGAAATACCCTAACCGAATTTATATCGGGGCTGTATACTTGTCAGCTTGAGTTTGGTTTTAGCTGTTTACTTTAGTATGAGTGCCTGGTGTATGTTGGGCTGGGGTACTTGGTGGCTGAGGAAACGTTATCTAAGGCGTGGGTGGATGTGTGCAGCTGTGTATTTATGCAGATAATAAATGTGAAATTCCCTTAGAAAATTAATGTAATAAGTATTAATACTAATTCATATTTTTGTTCATGTCAATAGTATTAGTACTAGGGGTAAAATTTTCATCAGAAATCCTCTACGCGAGATATGAGCGATCTTACCTTCTCAGGTGTAATTAATATTAGTAGCTGAAAAACAAAAAAAAACAACAACAACAACTGTAATCGAAGTTGTGGATTAAAGATTTGATGATCTTAATCTGTAGGTGTCTTTTATAAACATTGCGCCATGTGATGATATATCTAAAAATAGATCAGGCAAAGCTGATTGGAGCGAATATTGGTAGATATGTTCACTTAGATAAGTAATGGAAATTAGTAAATGCCTAATTTTGCTCTTCAGGAGGAATTCTTCTAATTTGATTCCTTGCATAAACAAATTCGCACAGTCCAGTAAAGTAAATAAATTGGCGCTCGAATAATGTAAACAAATTCGCACAGCAGCCGAGTAAAGCAAACAAATTGAGCGATTTATATTTTTTAATGTAAGATTCCCAATTACTTTAGCTGAAAACAACAACTGATATTAATCTGTAGGATATGATGTCTTGGATGAGTAGTGGAAGTTATAATTGAAAATTTCTTTTGCTGAAAAAAAAACAACAAGAACTATAACGTCAGTTGTGGTCTGTAGGTGTCTTTTATATGATCATGTTATGATATTCGATGTATAAAAATAAATGACGGCTGCTTGGGATGGTACGACACATGAAATGATTAGAAGTAATGGAAATTAAAGCATTAGAAAAGGTGGCCAGGCGGCTGGTAATTTGATATCTTGAGTAAACAAATACGTCCGAGTAAAGCAGACAAATTGAGCGATTAATGTCTTTTTTTGTATCTAGGAGTTTGTATTGAAAAGTCTTACATTTTATGACGAATTGTTTTTTATTATCAATAAAATTTCTCAATCAGTCACGCTGTTATGAGATTTGATTGACCCCGATATCATAGTTCTGTGGCGACATGACGCGACGCACGACGAAGTTATATTCGAATTGCCGCTGTTATCTGAGAGGTATTTGTCTCCGGCTATTTTGCAATTGAAGTTTTTTTTCGAAAATGAGATTGTGTTGTGAATCAGGTACCAATGCCCTAAATCACAACCATAAGGTCAATACAACAATATATTGCCCTATGCAATATATTGATGCATTACAAGTGACCCTGAAAAAGGAAAATCATTTCATTTAAAATTTCGTTTAAAATTTAAGATGCATTTAAAAATGCATTTCCATGTCATAACAAAATGCAATTTAGCATAAATTGCATTTTGTTATCAGGCAGGCATTACATTCTCACGATATGCACTGCATACTTACCTACGTACACAAGTGCATATCGGATTACGGTTTTGCATTGATGCATATAGCTCGTATCAAAAAAACTTTTGCATTTGCATTTTCTCACGTACGTTTTTTCAACGTCGTGAGAAAACAATAAAAATGAAAAAAGAGCTTTTGAAGCTATCACGGGTACCTGGGTGCAATTTGCCCAAACCTCGGGGAGTCGTTTTAAAAAATCCGCGGTGAGTTGTACGGAGATAAAGAAATTGAAATTGGTAGTAAAGATAGTGTCCAAAATAATTTTGTCAAGTGATTCGGGTCGAATAATAAAAATTAAAATATAATTTGTACCAAAAATAATTTCATCCAGTGACTCGAAACAAGTGATAAGAAATTGAAAGTTTGTCTCAAAACAAATGATAAGAAATTAAAACTTAGTCGAAATTTGTAATAAAAAGATTTTGCGAAAAAAAAAATAAATAATCAAGTGAGAAGAAAGGAGTTTGTTTAATTATAAAGGCGGTGTGCTCTCCTTCAGGAGCACGGCACGCACGCACGCCACAACAAATTGGTGGCAGCGGTGTACCTACCGATAATCAGTGCCTTATTTCTGTTAAAAATAAAAGTTCGTTATAGTAAACTTAATGAAACAAGATTAAAAATCAACAAGTTTCATTGGAAACTGTTATAATCGATAACACGTAATAAGTGCCGAAATTCTACAATAAGGGGAAAAAAAATCAAAAGTGTCCCTTGTTGGAATACAATAACCAGTGATAATACAAAAATCTAAAGTAATAACAAATTAATCGAAACAATAATAAAAATAATTTAACAAGAAATAAATAAATTATAAATACTTGTATACAATAAAGAAAAATTGTGTACAATAAAAAAAAAAAAAATAAAATAAGCCCGGGTACCCTAAAAAGGGTACTTAGAAGAAACAAATATAATAAAATTTTAAGCGCCAGAGCGCTCAACGTGGGACCGAAGGAGGCTTCATCGCTGCCTCAAATAAGACGAATATCCACAGAAGGACGACTACAAGAAATCGTCGTCCAGGACGCGCGACGTACCACCCTACAACAACATCATCAACTATCAATACAGCATACTTCAGACTACACCTTCAGCAACATCAACTATTAATAAAACATATTTCAGCCTGCAACCAATAACAGCCTATACCGAAATACTATATTGGATAAAGTAGAAGGTACCGTAAAAGTTGTTTTTTTTCCTTCATAATTTAGATTCATTTTGATGCATATATATATATATATATATAAGTCTCAAGCTATTTTTATCATAAGTTTATTTGTCCAGAAAAACCCTTGGTGCAATATATATACATAAATATATATATATTTTGTTTTAAACTATAAAGTGGAGTGCAAAATGTCTGTTTTTTAACATTTTACAAAAATCTTTTTTTTAAATAAAAAAAAAAAAAATTACCTTCATTACATTACAATTATAAATTTAAATACGTATACCCTCTTCCTAGAAGCGACCTCTGCGGTAAGACTTCGTGAGATTGCTGGTCAGAGGACTTCGAACAAAACCAATAATCGATCCCCTGCGATAGGACGTAAAGAGCTTATCGGCCACGAGAAAGATATTGGTTGGAAGAGTGATCGTAAATTGTTTTTTTTTCTCTCCTCTTCGAATACATTTTGCTTTCCTTTTTCTCTTCTACGCATTATTTAAAATTAAAAAATAATTGTCATTTAAAAAGTACATATACTTATATATATAACTTTTATTTTTTTTGATAATTTTCATTACAATTCGACTCGAGTGTTTTTGTCTTTGACTTTACATATATTTTTGTGTACGTACATTGTGTACATTTGTTGAGTGTCAACATTTTACTTTTTATTCTTTCCCTTCTACCTAATTTTTACGCCTCCCTCCAAACAACAACATAAACATGACTGACGAAAACAAATCTTTCGATGAGCTTTGCTTGCCACAAGTCCCAAAAATGACAAAAATTAGACAAATTCTGGCCGATTATCACAGAGCGAATAAAAGTAAAAGGACTTCAGATTTTACTTCTGGAAAACTCCAACAGTTGGAAGAACTATGGGCTTCATTTGAAAAAATTGAAACCCTGATTCAGGATCATGATGAATTCGATGAAACTCATGATTATTTCAAACAGTCATGCTATGACAAGACAGAGGACTGGTATAATCTTACCAAGGTAACTCTATCTGATAGGCTGAAGTCCATATCAATTCACACAGAACGCACAAATAACCCCTTTTATATTCCACTCCCCAAGACTTCGCAGAAAACAACTGCAGCTGGACAAGGATCAGTCAAATGCAATACGGTTCAAATTGCAGGATCACAGGCAAAAGTCTATATCACGAATTATACAATCGATCAATTCTAATTAATTATCGACTACAACCCAGACATATCTGACACAAAGAATGAATTCATTGCAAAAATACTGGGATAATTTTGAGGACACGCATAATGAAATAATTTCATACACCGGCCCTAATGATTTGGAGCATGATTATTTCAAAAATGATGTTTACGCCGAGGTAGAAACATCATACACAGACACTGTAATTGCGTTGCAAGAACCATTGGACTCTCGATTCCAAAATGTAACAAATAATACAACTAATTTCAGGGAAAATCATACTAATGTTTCCTTTAGAGACCAATCTACCTCCTTCCTATCAGAAGCTAGATCACTTATTCCCAATTTTAGTGGAAATCCAAAGGATCTCCACAAATTTGTTTCAAGTTGCGATGATATTTACACAACAACATCAACGGAAAATGAAAGGCACTCCCTCCTTAGCTTAATAAGGAGTAAATTATCTGCAGAGGCATATGATGTATATAGGTACAATCAAATTTCAGATTGGCCTGAATTGAAATCTATTCTGCAACAAGCTTTTGAATTAAAAATTCCCAAATCTACTCTGCAATCTCAATTAAACAATTGCAAGCAAAGAATAGGAGAAGATGTAAAAGATTTTCTACAAAAACTTAGCACAACTCTATCCAAACTAAATGAGGCAACGCACTCATATACAAGTGATAAAATTCTTTTAAAATCTCTTTTAAAAGATAATGAATGTCAAGCAGTGAGAGCTATAGAGGACGGATTATCCAATCCACAACTACAGACTTTAGCAAAAGTCCAGTCTGATAAATCTTTCGCTTCACTAAAGTCACATATCCTAGAGCACGCATCACGTTTGGAACGAAGACAATCCAATTTTCAAATGAACTACAAAGTAAACCCACCCTTTCAAAAGAATACGAATCTCAATCTGCATTGTTTCAAATGTAATGGACTGGGGCATGCTGCGTCAAGATGTCCAGTCACACAACGCTCAACGCAAGATCTAAACGCAATTCCAAGAACAAACTCGCAATTACAACGCCCTACAGATTTCAATAGGGTTACATTTACAACTCCGACACAAGCGCTTACATGTCGATATTGTCATCGGATGGGACATTTTATCGAAGAATGTCGCACAAGAGTGGCGAACAACAATCGTTCTGGCAACAATCAGGGAAATCAAAACAATTTCCAGAAGGTGAGCAATACTCCACCAACAAACACGGCGGACAGACAGCCTCAAAATAGGAACTGGCAGCAGAAAGTCGAACTTCACCGCCGAGATATAATAATGCCAATATCTCGGCTAGGTCACCTTCTCCAAATAGGAAGAAAAATCGAACTTCATCGGCATCCAGGCAGGGAAACTGGATTCAGCGGGGGGTCAATTTCGGCAACCCCTCGCAGATAGAAACAACGGCACAGATTCATCGAAAGCCCGAGGCAATATCGACAGGAAACTAGACAAAAATAAATCAATACGTATCCCCGTCCAAATAAATAAAAATTCACTAACGCTTTCCTTGCCTGTCGACATCTGTTCTGCTCCGAAGCTTACCTTTTTGATTGATACAGGAGCAGAGATCAGCTTAATAAAACTCCATCCACTGAAACCAGACAGTATCTGCTACAGAGATGCTGTCTGCAATATAAATACTTTGTTTACAGAGTCAACTTCTACAGAAGGACTCATTTTCGCGAAATTATCTCTGGAATTTGCACAAAATAACTCCATCCTAGAACACCCATTTCAAATAGTGGGAAATAACTCCATCCTCTCATACGATGGCCTGCTTGGTCATGATTTTTTATCTCGATACAATGCGAGTATCGACTATAAAAATAAATTCATTTCTCTGGAAGTTAATGAATCTGATTCATCTTATCCATATGAACAATACTATTCAAATTACCCTTATGTTTATTTGAAAAGCGAAAACCCAGAAAAGAGGTCTCGAACTAAAAGTTTATTATATACGGAGATAACGTTCTCCAATAAAAATATTAATACAATCCCATCTCCATCAACTGCTTTACAAAGCAATAACAATCGATCTCTATCCAATACTCCATCAGAAGTGAAGACCAAAAATAATGAAAATCTATCTCCATCTATAGCCAGAAAAAAGGCTGAATTAAATAAAATTCTATCTCCATCCAAGGCTTCACAAGATATGAAGCAACAACATAAAAGTATATCTCCATCTACGGCCGCACAAAAGGCTAAATATAATAAAATTCTATCTCCTTCATCAACAAATTCACAAAAAGTGAATTCCAGAAATAGATCAGAAAAGAAGTCAAAGAACTTCAATAAAGTTTTATCTTCTTCAAATTCAATCGAGTCGGAATCATCGAATAACTCCTTCCAAATTCCACAAAAGTTGGAATCACATCTCCTTCCAATTAAAAATGCGAAAGAATCGGATAAATTCAATAACATTAAAATTCCGGCTCGATCAGAATATATTATTAAAATTCCAACTCCTTCTATTCAAAATCAATCGGTCTGTTTCAAGAAGGAAATAAGGCCAGGTTTATTTCTTGGAAACTCGATAGTCAAACCAGTCAACGGTATGGCAAAAGTCCTAATCCTCAACACAAATGAGGAGGACGCCGATCTGGCACCTTACGAGGTGAACCCAGTTTACCAAGACTTGGACGACTTTGTGGTAATCTCCACAGACTCTGACAGAGATCCAATTAAGGGCAGAATAAATAATCTGCAAAACCTTATCAAATTGGATCACTGTAATTCAGAGGAATCTGAGAGTATTCGCAATATCTGTAGGGAATTCAACGATCTCTTCTTCATAGAAGGGGATTTCCTATCTTATACAGATGCGATTACTCACAAAATCGAGACACTCGAAGACAAACCGCCCATCTATACCAAGCCTTATCGACTTCCCGAAGCAAGCCGAACTGAGATAAACCGGCAAATACAATAAATGCTTGAGTCAGACATCATCAGACCCTCACATAGTCCCTGGAATTCTCCACTTCTCCTGGTTGCTAAAAAACCAGATGAGAATGGAAACGAAAAGTGGCGAGTAGTGGTAGACTTTCGTCGTATTAACGACATTACTATTGGCGATGCGTACCCACTGCCTAATATCACTGATATATTAGACCAGTTGGGGAAGTCGAAATATTTTACCACATTCGACTTAGCCAGTGGATTCCACCAGATAAAAATGGACTCGAAGGACAGGGAGAAAACTGCCTTTAGCACACCCTATGGCCACTACGAATACAATCGTATGCCATTTGGTTTAAAAGGAGCCCCTGCTACTTTTCAACGAGCGATGAATAATGTCTTATCTGGCCTTCAAGGCATCTATTGATTCGTATACATGGACGATATTGTAGTCCATGGATACAATCTCAAAGACCACAATTCCAGACTCACAGCAGTATTTAGCCGCCTTCGTGATTTCAAACTCAAACTTCAACCCGACAAGTGCCATTTCCTAAGAAAGGAAATTATGTATTTAGGTCACATAATTACAGAAAATGGAGTCAAACCAGACGATCCTGCAAAAATAAAATCAGTTCAGTCATATCCCAGACCCAAGAAGGAAAAAGATATCAAAGCCTTCCTTGGTTTCGTCGGCTACTATCGCCGCTTCATCCCAAATTTTTCGAGAATAGCCAAACCACTCACAAATCTTTTGAAAAAAGATACGCCTTTCAAGTTCGACGCAATCTGTGACGAGGCATTTTGCGAATTACGAAATAAATTAATTTCAGCACCAATTCTATCTTATCCTGATTTCGGCAAAGAATTTTTTGTCACCTCCGATGCCATTGACTACGCTATCGGAGCAGTCCTTTCACAAGTTGATGATCAAGGAGATCATCCAATCGCCTACGTGAGTCGAGTTCTCAATGGTGCAGAGATTCGTTACTCAACAATAGAAAAAGAGCTCATAGCTATCGTTTTCGCAGTTGAGCAATTCAGACCATACGTTTATGGTAGACAATTTACAATTATAACTGACCATAAACCATTAGTATGGCTCATGAATCTGAAAGATCACTCCTCAAGACTGATGAGATGGAGAATACGTCTTGAGGAATATTACTACAAGATAGTCTACAAATCAGGTAAGCTCAACACAAATGCAGATGCTCTCAGTAGAGCAATTCCGGAAAATTCCGAACATTCTTCAGAGCCAACCACCTTCGTAAATGTGGTAACTAGAAATCAAGCCAGAGCTCAGGCGAATATAAATACATCCAACGCAAGTGTAACTACTCCAAACCCAACACCATCACCTGTAAACAATTCCTCAGTCATAATAACTGAGACTAATTTTCCTCTTTTACTGACTAAAAATGCGAATCCTAAATTTTTCATCTTGCCAATGCATACAGAACTTGAAAGAGTGTTGGATTCGAAACTAAAATTTTCAGATAAATCCCCACTTTCAGAAACTGAACTGAACTTCTTCAAGAAAAAAGACTCATCAATAATAATATCAAAAACTAATTTACCTTGTCGATCACAAAGAGATAGATCAGACCTCGAAAAGATTTTAGCTGAAATCTGCTCATACACAGAAGCAAATCAGTTAAAACAAATAAATATCTCCTTCCCTATATTAGGTCCACAGAATCTAATAATTATTAAAAACGCTTTTGTCCAGAGCTTCGCTAATAAGCAAATAAACATAAAACTGCATCAGGATTCAATTAAATATTTATCAGACATTAATGACATCGAACAAGTTTTAAAAGATTTTCATTCACTACCGACGGGTGGCCATCAAGGTATTTCCCGTACTATTAAAAGAATCAAAAAGCAATTCTACTGGCCTGGCATGTCAGACGACGTGGTCAAATATGTAAGGAAATGTAAACTTTGTCAGGTGAACAAAGTATTCAGAAACCCTAAAATTCCAATGAAAATCTCGAGTATTAGCTCCAAACCTTTCGAAAGAGTGTACCTAGATGTTGTAGGACCTCTCCCAATTTCTCATTCTGGAAACAAATACATCCTTACATTTCAAGACGACCTTTCAAAATTTTCTGAGGCTATTCCCATAGTCGACACCGAGTCCAAGACATTAGCGGAAGCCTTCACGACAACGATAGTTTGTCGACATGGTATTCCAGAAAGTATCCTCACAGATCAAGGTTCTAACCTCATAAGTGGCATGTTCGCCGAGGTATCTAAATTGCTGAGAATCAAAAGGCTCAAAACTACTCCATATCACCCTCAAACGAATGGTGCGTTGGAGAGAAGCCACAAAACCTTAGCAGAATATCTCCGATCTTATGTAGCAAAGGATCCACAAGACTGGGATACATGGATTCCTTATGCCATGTATGTATATAATACAACCCCTCATTCGAGTACTAATTATACTCCTCGCGAACTCCTATACGGATTCCCAGCCGAAATCCCAAATAATTTAGAATCATCTCCAACCGTTTGCTATAATTACGACAATTATGCAAACGAGCTAAAAGCGCGTCTACAGCATAGTTTCAAAATAGCTAAAGACATAGCCATGGCCAATAAAGAAAAATCCAAACTACAATATGACAAAAATTCCGTCCAAAAATCTTTTATGGTAGGCGATAAAGTCCTACTTAAGAGCAGGGTCAGAGATAATAATATGGTCACACCACTATGGTCAGGTCCGTATGAGATAATGGAGATTAATTCCCCCGAAAATTCTACTATTAAAATCAATAATAAAAACAAAAGAGTCCATAACAATGACCTAAAACTGTTCTCGGAGTAAAAACTTCATCATATTCAAATATCATTCACAGATATTAACATGGTGTCATCTTACAGGTTTCCAAAATGATGCATATAGTATTCATTCTAATTTTCATCCCCATAATCTACGGCTCAGGAATAGAGGTAAAGCAGCTAAATGCTACTGCAGGCATTTACTTCGAAGAGATTGCAGAGCCAACCTCTACACCAACGAATGGAAAATCGTCACCTATTACGACCTAGTGAATTTTAAATCAGAATTAAGGAATATCCAGTTCATCGCACAGCAAATAACAGCAACCTGCTAGAAACTCAATAGCAATTCAGCGATGGCCCACACCTGCAATGGTACGTTACTGCAAATCAATCTTATTATAGCAAACATAGAATACAAAAATATGTTACTTGTGACCCAAAGTAGACAACAAAGGGCCTTATTTAATGCGATAGGCTCAATCTCCAAAGCTCTCTTCGGTACATTAGACGAAGATGACGCCAAAGTTTATGATGAGCAAATTCGTAACCTCACCCTAAACCAAAACTCCCTCCTATCACTTATGAAAATCCAAACCGCGATAGTCGAAGCAACCGCAAACATTTTCAACAAATCTAAAGCCGCAATTGAAAAGGAATTCATGGTTATGCATAAAAAGTTAATTTCAATACAGATAGCTCCTTCAATAATGGAAAACAGAACATTGGATAACAAAATATCCATCGAAATTGAATCACTTATTTCCCTGGTTTCGTTAATGGCATTCAGATACCAAAATACCCAGTCGGAATTAATAGATATTTTAACAGATTCCAAGCATGGGAAATTCCATCCTACACTAGTATCACCGAAAAATATTGAGGAGCTTTTATCAAAGATCAGGCAAGAATTACCAAATTCACTGATGCTTCCTATAAATTCCAGAGACAATATTTTATCACAATTTTACAAATTGAGTACAAAGCAGCGAATATTTTCAATAATAAAATAATTATCGAGCTCCGAATTCCACTTCCATTCAAGGAACCATACCAATTATTCAAAGTAATGCCATTACCCACACTCCTTAACGGATCATTCGTATATATCGAACCAGCAAAGGAATATATACTAATAGACTACTATCGTGAGCACTATGTTGAACTAGCATTACATGATATCCATAATTGCGCAACGTTGGATCATATGCATTTCTATTGCAGGATATCATCACCGATCCTTAACGCAAATACAAAAACAAACCAATGCGAAGTAAATCTGATAAAAAAGGAACCAATTACATCAAAATGTAACATCCTAACATTAGAACAAGATTATTATTGGAAGCAATTAACGCAGCCGAACGCTTGGCTTTTCTCCTTAAAAGAATCCCTAGACATAGATGTAATTTGTGAAAATTCGATCAATTCAAAAAGCCTGCAAGGAACAGGAATAATGTATATTAATCCCGGTTGCTATGTTCGCAGCAAGGAACTCATCTTCCACGGACATAGCGTAAAAGTTTCCAAATTCAATTCCCATTTTATCCCAACGATAAGCATTTCCAATATAATACGGAATATGACGTCTTCTCCCATGGAAACGTTTATAGAAACAAATCCCTTAAATATTACAACAAACACGGATCTAGAGAAACTTCTCGAATCCATTCGTTTCCAAAAATATCAAGAAGAAATTCCTCTTAATCCCATAAATAACCACCATATCCACCATTACGCACTGTCATATTTAACAGTAGCTTCTATTATCTTTATAATCTGTGCTTATCTGTATATTAAATACAAACCGAAAGTACGCGAGTCGAAAGAAATACTTCCTGAACATAAACAGGAGAATGTGCCTACTCCGGCACCGAGAGAATCAAAATTCAAAATAACTCCTGGTCCACAAAGAAAAACCACAGAAAACGTTCAACTCACAGACAATGACAAAAGGAAACGGTAACCCTCGCTTCCCAATTTTTATCCTTCTTTATCCATCCCCATCCAAACAAAACACTACTAAAGAATTAAGGAGGAAAATAATATCTCACGTTTTTTTTTTTTTGATAAATGTATATACCTATATGTAGTTTTTTTTATATAAAGAAAAATAAATAACTATTAATGAAAAAAAATAATAGATTTTGGAATAATGTAAATAACATAGAGATATAAATAAAAAAATAAATACTAGTTTTTTTTAACAAATTAACTTGTATAAATATATAGTACAAAAAAAAATCAATAAATACCCTTAACAGAAAGGGATCAGTTTTAAACAACAATTCCTAAAAAAGCAATGTACAACCAACTGGTTAATATTATATAATAGCACCACTTTAAGGAATATGTTAAATAATTAAGTAGCAAATACGCATAAATATTATAATATAATATATTATACGAATAGATAACGCAGATCGAAATCCGTAGATCAAAATATATACATATATAAAGAAATAAAAAAAAAATATGAATTTATACAAATAAATAAATAATTAATGCAAATGCAGTAGTTGTAAAATTATAAAAAATATATATATATATATATATATATATGTTAGCATTATAACTATGCTTATAGAATAATAATACCTTTTTTTTATTTTTATAAATAGTATATAAAATAGTAATAAATAAATAGTATCTACATTTTTTTTTTGCATAAAGAAAATATAAATATTGAAATAACTTCAGTAGATAAGAATAAATAAAAAAATAAAAAATGTATGCAACTTCTCCTCTTATAATAATATGTAAATAGGCAACATATCTAATTTGCCTATACAAATAGGAGCTTACAATTTTGTTTAAGAAACTCTGTAAATGTTGAGAAAGAAAGTTTTCTTCTACAAAGAATAAAACTTTCTTTTCCCCAGGGGGGAGGGATGTTGTGAATCAGGTACCAATGCCCTAAATCACAACCATAAGGTCAATACAACAATATATTGCCCTATGCAATATATTGATGCATTACAAGTGACCCTGAAAATATAATGCTTCAAGTTCAATAGTGAAGACCTCGATGTTGAGAGTGGGTATTTGGAATGATATAATTCTAGTAGGATATGGAAGTATTATTTATTCATCTTTAAATCTTACCATGAAAGTAGGTTGGGAGTTGATTAAATTAAAAGTTTTAATGAAAGAAGGTTGAGTTATTATATTAATATAGTATAATATGTTGCCTTAGATGAGTACTTGAGCGCTGTGAGCAATATGTGGAATATGTTGTAGATGAGTAGTGAAAGTTGAAAATATAAGATTTCCAATTTCTCTACTGAAAAACAACAACAACTGTAAATAATATATATACCAAATCAATTTTTCACACAATATTTATCCACATCAAATTCATTATCTATTTTTATATCTTAAGTTATAAACTTTTTTCTCTATATTTATTAAGTCTAGTCAAAATAAGTGGTTTGAGCAGCCACATCTGAAAAAATCACATATAATGATTAAGAAAGCTTCATGATATATACCAAGAGGATACCAATGGATTACATAAGGAAAGTAGGCTCACTTAATCTGCAAACAACAAATTTGATTGAAAGTGACACCCGATGTCAGTAATAATCATTTTTTCTTCAATTATCACTCTTAAGCGACGTGTGCCACAGAAAATATATTAAGTATAGTCTAAAATATGCATTGTAAATAAAAATTGTAATATGTTTATAATGCCATTTATTGAAATAATTTGTTTTAATTACATTATAGCTTAAGTATAAAGTCTTTTTTCTTTAGTTCAGGAAAGCCAAGATTTCAAAGATATAGACTGATCTTTGTAATGAATATTCCTTATGCCTTTAGACCAAGATGGCTTTAGAAGGTTCCTTGTGCACGATTTTCACAATAACATCTCTCCGTCTTTACTTTTTGCGATCTTTGTTGGAATATCCTGATTTTTCGAGCTGTTGGAAGGCGACAGTCGACTCGTTTTTGGATGAAAACTATCTTCCTTATTTTTAGAGAGCATCGATTTCATAGATGTAGACTGAGCCTTAAATGAATATTCTTTACGACTTTCATCCGTATGCTTTAGAAGGTTTGTAGTATCCTTAGAACTCATGTTGAAATTATTACGTAATTAGCTTGCTAACAGCGGTGTGTTTGGGCAAAGAGCAAAACATCAACTGAAAAACAAGTTATGAAACTATTATTTATATGTATTTGACACGTGGTCTTGGAGGCAGCAATTTGTGCTTGATCTCTGACGTCACCTTTACCTTTGAAACCGAAAGTGTCTGCTCTTGGGTAACCTTCTAAAACCAGCAGTGTCGAGACTTAGAGGCTACAATTTGACCATGATTCAGCTTCGATAAGAATATGGTAATTTTATCTTCGGAATATTGGTGTGGTGGGCCTAATTTCTTACTATTAATGAAAGTGAATAAACAAGACTTGTCAATAAATCACTTGGCTGATGAGTATTGCAAGTTGTATGGAAGATTATAATTAACTGTGAGTAAACAGTAAAGAAGAAGATTTCTGGTAACTGTATGTTCCATACATAATCTTACAGGCGGAAGAAAATTTTACAAGAATCTGGTAACTGCATTTCCTTATAAACCTTATATAAACCGTATATAAACCTTATATAAATTCATATGTTCTAGATGAAATCACATTCTATAATATCTGAAAATAGATAGCAACATAATGAAAGGCTATACAAATTTGGTGGCAGTTTGTTCTATACAAAATCTAATAATCAGAAGAAGATTTTATAAGACTCTGGTAACATATTCAGTTCACAATTTAAAAAGTAGAAGAAAATTGTATAAGAATGTGGTAATAGTATGTTCGGTACAAAATCGAACAAGCGGAAGAAAATTTTATAAGAATCTGGTAAGGATCCGGTAACAGTATGTTCCATACAAAATCTAACAGACAAAGATAATTTTATTAGAATCTGGTAACAGTATGTTCAAAACAAAATGGTGTGTAAGCCTTATATAAATCCACATGTTCTATATAAAAAATCGGGATATAAATTTCTGTTAGAAAAAGTTAGTTAGAGTATATAGCGATTTTAAAAATTACTGTCTCCAAAACGAAGCCGAGAACCAATTTCTCCAATCTGTTCTAGATGAAAGCATATTCTATAATATCTAAAAATAGATAGTGGCAAACAAAATTTTATAAGAATTTGGTAACAGTATATTCTATCTAAAATCTACCAGGCAGGAGGCAATTTTATAAGAATCTGTTATGTTCTATACAAAATCTAAAAAGGGAAAAGAAAATTGCATGAGAATTTGGTTAGTGGTTAGTGTCCTCCCGAATGTTGGACTGTTAAGATGAATATTGAGGAGTTTTTAAGAGAATATAATAACATCTTACTTGATGAGCATAAGACACAAATCCAAGAATGCTATAACTTTTTAAAATTATTTGAAAATATTGAAAAAGTTGACTCAAAATTTGGAGAGCACTATATAAGCTGCCCTTGGTCAAGTGATGATTCAACGGATGGATCAGATACATGTGAATGTTGTGGTGTTGCTAGATGCCTAAAAAAAGTTGTGAGGCTATATAAATTCTATCAAACACAAAGTAATTGCGAAGCATGCCTTAAGAAGTGCGATTTAACTTAGCACTAGAAATTCTCATTTTGTATACTTGGAGAGCTCATAAAGGATCATGGAACCTTGCGCTGTAGGCAGATGTTGATTTCAACGACAGACAGAGGAAATTTTGATTACATGTAACATCGAGATTACAGCTCGGACCCATAGGATTATAAGATGTGAAATAGAATGATACCCTAAGAGTTAAATGTTAATACTTTTTAATTTTTAATAAATGATATTTTATATATGGCCTTCTTTTTATTCAACTGATAACAAATAAACAGCTTTTCAAATAGCTCTGATAACAGCTTAACAGCTTTTCAAATAGCTCTGATAACAGCTTAACAGCTTTTCAAACAGCTCTGATAACAGCTTAACAGCTTTTCAAACAGCTCTGATAACAGCTTAACAGCTTTTAAAACAGCTCTGATAACAGCTTAACAGCTTTTAAACAGCTCTGATAACAGATTAACAGCTTTTCAAACAGCTCTGATAACAGCTTAACAGCTTTTCAAACAGCTCTGATAACAGCCTAACAGCTTTTAAAATAGCTCTGATAACAGCTTAGCAGCTTTTAAACAGCTCTGATAACAGCTTAACAGCTTTTCAAATAGCTCTGATAACAGCTTAACAGCTTTTAAAACAGCTCTGATAACAGCTTAACAGCTTTTAAACAGCTCTGATAACAGCTTAACAGCTTTCAAAACAGCTCTGATAACAGATTAACAGATTTAAAACAGCTCTGATAACAGCTTTAATTTTTTGCTAGTAAAGTACATTTAAAAACATTGAGGTGAATTAATTTAATAGAAATATTTGTAAGATTTTATAGATGGACTTTTCCAGCTTTTTTCGCCACGAATTAGTAAACAATTTTTCATAAAACCTAAACCTTTTCACCAAGGCATGCTGGTAGTTCCTGCTAATGTCGCTAGGTAATCTTACTCGAGAAATATCCTATGCTATTTCCCTCTGCTGGTGAGTGCTGTAAGTGATATCGTATCCCCAAGCCCGAGATGTACATAGGTAGGCAAATGGCACCAGGGGACCTTGCTCAAGAAATGGTGTTTGCACTCGAAAAAGCAACTGTGAATTTTCAACACATGCACCCGCAGGACCCAATAATAATAATAATTTGCTAAGAAAACATCAAGCCAAGGTGATATCATGTTGTGCAATTCAAATGATGCTGATACCTACAACAGCACTTGGAAACAGCAAAACCAAGATGACGCCATGCTGATATCTAGCACTTCCCCGCTAATAAAAGAAAACAGCAAAACCAAGGCATGATAGTAGTTCCGGCTAAAGCCGCTAGGTAACCCTACTCGAGAAATATCGAAATCCTATGCTATTTCCCTATGCTGGTGAGTGCTGTAAGTGATATCGTATCCCCGAACCCGAGATGAAGAACATAGGTAGTACCAGCAAATGCCAGCCCGAGATGATGTAGTACCGGCTAATGCCACCAGGGGACCTTGCTCAAGAAATGGTGTTTGCACTCGAAAGAGCAACTGTGACTTTTCAATGCACGCACCCCCAAGACCCAATAATAATAATTTGCTAAGAAAACATCAAGCCAAGGTGATATCATGTTGTGAAATTCGAATGACGTTGATATCTACAACTTCCCCGGTAAGAAAACTTATTTAGGCACACCACTTGAAAACAGCAAAACCAAGATGACGTCATTCTGATATCTACAACCTCCCCGCTAATAAAAGAAAACAGCAAAAGCAAGGCATGCTGGTAGTACCGGCTAATGTCGCTAGGGAACTTTACTCAAGAAATGGCGTTTGTACTCGAATCCTGTAAAAGCTTTGTAACCAAGAACCCCCACTGACATCTTCTAGAATCTGTTCATGGTGATGTTATGTTGTGAAATTCGATTGATGCTGATATCTACCACTTCCCTGCTAAGAAAACTTATTTAGGTGCAGCACTTGAAAACAGCAAAACCAAGATGACGTCATGCTGATATCTATCACTTCTCCACTCCAATAACCTTCATGTGGTCTATTTTTAGATATTGAATTTCATAACATGCTGCAATGATCGCGATTTCCACTGCTCGTGCTCAAAACAAGTATTAACATGTTCTTGACATCGATTCAACATTTTTATGAATTTCAACTATATTTAAATCTTGGTAAGGTAGTCGTGAAACTATTTTGCTCCAATCAAATAAGGACATATACCACCAATCTAGTGCATAACATACATCGATTCAATCCCCATATCACCCATGAAAGTTTTTCTTTTACACTACACAACATTACATTAATTCATCTCAGTGTTACATACATACATATCCACAGCTAGGAAGTATATCACCAAGTCCCGAGTGAGATGTTCACTAATGCTTCCTAATGTGTTAGAGCAAGACAGATGATAAGAAATATCATGGGATTTTCCTGCCGAACTCTCATAGCCTAACACAGACATTTGCTCTGGATCGCTTTTTGGATGTGAAATACAGAGAAAAAAGTTTATAACTTAAGATATAAAAATAGATAATGAATTTTATGTGGATAAATATTGTGTGAAAAATTTATTTGGTATATATTATTTACAGTTTTTGTTGTTTTTCAGTAGAGAAATTGGAAATATTATATTTTCAACTTTCACTACTCATCTACAACATATTCCACATATTACTCACAGCTCTCAAGTACTCATCTAAGGTAACATATTATACTATATTAATAAAATAACTCAACCTTCTTTCATTAAAACTTTTAATTTAATCAACTCCCAACCTACTTTCATGGTAAGATTTAAAGATGAATAAATAATACTTCCATATCCTACTAGAATTATATCATTCCAAATACCCACTCTCAACATCGAGGTCTTCACTATTGAACTTGAAGCATTATCAACTTTTTGCCGACCTTCCTGATACTCGTACAACACCATTTCGAGGAGATAAATACCAAATACCATACATCAAAACTTTTAACTTAATACATAACTTACAGTACCTACTCTAAACCCCCTACTACGATCTTCACTATGGACACTTTCAGGCTATGCTAACAAGGTACTCTAGAAAGATTTCGTGTGGCAACACTGGTCATGCCATTACACCTTATCACCAAAAATTTGATGAGAAGTCTTTTACTGTACCCATACAACTTTCACTACTCATCTAAGCAAACATATCATACTATATTAGTATCACCTCACATTGATATCATAGGTCATCAAAGTTTTAAATTTAACCCACCCAAAAAGAAATTTTATTGAAAATAAAAAAAACAATTTTTTCATAAAACCTAAGACTTTGCAATACACACATCCCTACATCGAAAATTTTCTGATAAGACTATAATTTCCATTACTTCATGTTTGTTAACATGCCAAGCAGCCGTGATCTCTTTTTAGATATCGAATATCATAGCATGATCACTCTTGTTTATAAAAGATTTTTAATCCACAACTTACGTTATAGTTGTTGTTGTTGCTTTTTTTCAGCAAAAGAAATTTTTCAATTATAAGTTCCACTACTCATCTAAGACATCATATCCTATAGATTAATATCAGTTGTTGTTGTTGTTGTTTTCAGCTAAAGAAATTGGGAGTCTTACATTAAAAAACATAAATCACTCAATTTGTTTACTTTACTCGGCTGCTGTGCGAATTTGTTTACATTATTCGACTGTGATCACAGCTCCCAAACAACTGCCATTACTCATCTAAGACAAGATATCATACTACATTGATATCCTAACACCACCTTTTTTCATCAAAACATTTAATTAAACCCACTCTCAACCTAATGGTAAGAAAATAATGTGATCACTTCAATAGTATGAAGATAAAATTATCATATCCTTATCAGCTTCATGTGAACTATGATATCGGGGTCAATCAAATCTCATAACAGCGTGACTGAGTGAGAAATTTTATTGATAATAAAAAACAATTCGTCATAAAATGTAAGACTTTTCAATACAAACTCCTAGATACAAAAAAAGACATTAATCGCTCAATTTGTCTGCTTTACTCGGACGTATTTGTTTACGCAAGATATCAAATTACCAGCCGCCTGGCCACCTTTTCTAATGCTTTAATTTCCATTACTTCTAATCATTTCATGTGTCGTACCATCCCAAGCAGCCGTCATTTATTTTTACACATCGAATATCATAACATGGTCATATAAAAGACACCTACAGACCACAACTGACGTTATAGTTGTTGTTGTTGTTTTTTCAGCAAAAGAAATTTTCAATTATAACTTCCACTACTCATCCAAGACATCATATCCTACAGATTAATATCAGTTGTTGTTTTCAGCTAAAGTAATTGGGAATCTTACATTAAAAAATATAAATCGCTCAATTTGTTTACTTTACTCGGCTGCTGTGCGAATTCGTTTACATTATTCGAGCGCGAATTTGTTTACTTTACTGGACTGTGCGAATTTGTTTATGCAAGGAATCAAATTAGAAGCATTCCACCTGAAGAGCAAAATTAGGCATTTACTAATTTCCATTACTTATCTAAGTGAACATATCTACCAACATTCGCTCCAATCAGCTTTGCCTGATCTAGTTTTAGATATATCATCACATGGCGCAATGTTTATAAAAGGCACCTACAGATTAAGATCATCAAATCTTTAATCCACAACTTCGATTACAGTTGTTGTTGTTGTTTTTTTGTTTTTCAGCTACTAATATTAATTACACCTGAGAAGGTAAGATCGCTCATATTTCGCGTAGAGGATTTCTAATGAAAATTTTACCCCTAGTACTAATACTATTGACATGAACAAAAATATGAATTAGTATTAATACTTATTACACTAATTTTCTAAGGGAATTTCACATTTATTATCTGTGTAAATACACAGCTGCACACATCCACCCACGCCTTAGATAACGTTTCCTCAGCCACCAAGTAGCCCAGCCCAACATACCAGAGGCACTTATACTAAAGTAAACAGCTAAAACCAAACTCAAGCTGACAAGTATACAGCCCCGATATAAATTCGGTTAGGGTATTTCACATTACCTAATACACATTCTACCCAAGCCTTGGTACAGGTAACATAGCCCAGTCCAAGACACCTCAGGCAGTCCTAGTCATAGTATTATATATTACCACTAAAGCTCTCAGCCAACCCCCAGCACCCAGACACAGGAGGGGGCACCTCAAGGTCAAATTGTAGCCTCCAAGACCAGATAAAACTTAACCAGCAACCTCCACCAATACAGATTCCCACCACTTCACAAGTATTTATAGCTACGATCTCTGAGATGAAAAATAAGGGAGCTCTAGTAACAAAATCAAAGACCTATGCTATTTTCCTATGCTGGAGAGTGCTAAGAGTGATCTCGTATCCCCAAATTGATCTCGTATCCCCAAAACTCGAGATGAAAAACTTAATGTCAACTTAGAGGCTACGACTCCGAGATGAAAAATAAGCGAACTCCAGCAACAAGATCGAAATCCTATGCTATTACCCTATGCTGGAGAGTGCTGAAAGTGATCTCGTATCCCCAAAGTGATCTCGTATCCCCAAAATTCGAGATGAAAAACTTAATGTCAACTTAGAGGCTACGAGTCCGAGATGAAAAATAAGCGAACTCCAGAAACAAAATCGAAATCCTATGTTAATTCCCTATGCTGGAGAGTGCTAAAAGTGGTCTCGTATCCTCAAAATTCGAGATGAAAAATAAGCGAACTCCAGCAACAAAATCGAAATCCTATGCTATTTCCCTATGCTGGAGAGTGCTGAAAGTGATCTCGTATCCCCAAAGTGATCTCGTATCCCCAACATCCAAGACTCAATGGTGCACCCAAGACACAGTCGCAGTCAAGACCAAATGACACATCCCGGTAGTACCGATTAATCCCGATAGGGCGCAGTCGAGACTCAATGAAACCAAAAGCCTACATTTAAGCGCAACACATATCTATTTAAGAAAACCGTAGTACGGGAGCATGCTATTAGTACCGGCTAATGCCGCTAGGGTACAGTCAAGATCAAATGATACATCCCGGTAGTACCGATTAATCCCGCTAGTCGAGACTCAATGGTTCACCCAAGACACAATGGTGCATCCAAGGCGCAATGGTGTATCCAAGGCACAAACCAATACAACCGAGCACACACCTACATTTAGCACGGACTCAAACCAACTAGCGACGGTGGCGCCATCTGTGACGAAATCCTGGAGACTTAAAAAAGTGGTCCAGAACCCGCATAGCTTATCTACTCTTTCCAGGTTTATGGACTATTTTATAGTCATATTCCTCAAGATGTATTCTCCATCTGATTAGCCTTGGGGAATGATCCTTTAGATTCATTAGCCATACTAATGGTTTATGGTCAGTTATGATGGTAAACTGTCAACCATAAACGTATGGCCTGAATTGCTCAACTGCGAAAGAATTGCCAAGAGCTCTTTTTCGATTGTTGAGTAACGAGTCTCTGCACCATTGAGAACTCGACTCACATAGGCGATTGGATGATCTTCTTGATCATTTACTTGGGAAAGAGCTACTCCGATGGCGTAGGCGCTGGCATCGGAAGTGACAAAAAATTCTTTGTCGAAATCCGAATAGGATAAAATTGGTGCTGATATTAATTTGTTTCGTAATTCGCAAAATGCTTCATCGCAAATTGCGTCGAACATGAAAGGTATGTCTTTTTTCAGAAGGTTAGTAAGAGGTTTCGCGATTTTAGAAAAATTGGGAATAAAGCGGCGATAATAGCCGACGAAACCAACGAATGCTTTTCTGTCCTTTTCCTTCTTGGGTATAGGGTAAGATTGAACTGATTTAATTTTGGCCGGATCTGGCTTGGCTCCATTTTCAGTAATGATGTGCCCTAGATACAGTATTTCCTTTCTTAGGAAATGGCACTTATCGGGTTGTAGTTTTAAATTGAAATCTCGAAGGCTGCTAAATACATTTGCGAGCCTGGTATTATGGTCTTTAAGATTATATCCATGAACTACAATATCGTCCATGTATACGAAACAGTATATGCCTTGGAATCCGGAAAGGACATTATTCATGGCACGTTGGAAGGTTGCCGGTGCACCTTTTAATCCAAATGGCATACGGTTAAACTCGTAATGACCATAACGAATGCTAAGCGCAGTTTTTGCTCTATCCTTCCCGTCCATGCGAATTCGGTGGAATCCGATGGCGAGGTCTAGCGTCGTTAAATATTTGGACTTACCCAATTGATCTAATATGGCTGTACTATTAGGTAATAGATAATCGTCGCCAATAGTAATTTCATTTACTCAGCGGAAATCTACAACGACTCGCCACTTTTTGTTCCCATGCTCATCCGGCTTTTTGGGAACTAGAAATAGGGGAGAATTCCACGGACCATTTGAAGGGCTTATTATCTCCGATTCCAACATTTCATTTATTTGCCGAGTTATTTCTTTCTGGCTTGTTTCTGGAAGTCTGTACGGTTTAGTGTATATGTGAGATTTGTTTGGGACTGTTTCGATTTTGTGCTCGGTTGCATTTGTAAATGTTAGGAAATCCCCTTCTAAGTAGAAGAGATCATTGAAGTCCTTACAAATTTTACGAATACTCTCGGCTTCTTCCAAATTACAGTGATCCAATTTAATCAGGGTGTGCAGTTTTTTTATTCTGCCCCTAATTGGATCTCTGTTGGAATCTGTAGAGATGCAATCGAAGTCATTAAGGTCATGGCATTCTGGATTCATGTCATGAATTGCCAGTTCATCGTCCTGCTCATTCGTGTTGAGTACTAGGACTTTTGCCATTCCTTGTGATGGGTTGACTATGGTATTACCTATGAACAACCCTGGCTTTACCTCTTTTTTAAAATATACCGATTCCGTAGTTGACAAAGTTGGAATTTGAATTATGGATTCAGAGCGAGCGGGAATTGTAATAAGTTTATTATGTAATTCGTCCGATTCGTTTCGGTTTTCATTGGATTGTAAAATATATTCTGTTTTTATAGGATATCTGTGTAGGGGTACTTTTCACGTTTGGTATTTAAATCCCGTGAAGTCCTGGGTAACTTGCTTTTATCAGCACATACATTGTTTGTTTCAGACTTCTTGTCATTGTTGTCATATCTAAGATATGTATTTGGATAATCTGAGCGATATTGCTCTATGGGATAGGATGAATGACATTGCTTCACCTGTAAGGAAATGTAATTGTTTTTATAATTGATACAAGCGTTGTATCTGGACAAGAAGTCGTAGCCAATTAAGCCGTCATATGCCAAGGTTGAGTTTTCCCCTACTATTTGGAGGGGATGTGATATTAAAAACTCTTTGATTGATATAATTGCCATTTTTGCCAATATTAATCCTTCTGTAGTTTTAGATTGCGTAAATAAAGTATTTATCTTGCAGATTGCATCTTTATATAAGTGCTACCTGATTTCAGTGTATTGAACTTTAATAAACTGATTTCTGCTCCTGTGTCTACAAGGAGCTTTGTTTCTTTATTCGAGCATACATTGGTAGATATGGAAATAGTAATGGAATTGGGACTGATAGTAATTGTTATTTTCAGCGTTATGTTTTCATTTAATAAATGTGCATTATCTAACTTAAATTTGTGTGGATATCGGCTTTTGTTTGGATTTGCGAGTGGCTGCCGACTAATTCCTCTCGCTTTGATTTGTTTTCCGAGTTTGTTAAAAATATTCTCGGGTTTTGTATGTATGGTTTATTTGTTCTTGATTCATTTTGGTGTTGTTTTGTCGAGGAAGGGAAATTTTTTCTATAATTAAGATTTGGAACCTGGTTGAAGCTGACCTCTTTTTGGGGAATTGTAGTTTTATTGGGACTTTCTGTTCGCTTTCTGATGTTTTGATCAACCGGATTTGTATTTTCTTTGTAGAAATTCCCATGGTTTGCTATCCTTGCCCTGCATACTTCTATGGTGTGTCCTAATTTGTGACAATACCTGCATGTATTTGAAAAATATTTATTTGGGGTTGGGTTTGTATGAATGTTCTGTGGACAATTTGGTGCTAAATGTCGCTGTGCTCTGCATTTATAGCAAAAGGGGTTCTGCAATTGTGTTGATTGAGCAGTGCGAGAAACGTTCGCTGCTAATTTTGTTGCCTTTGATTCTAGTCGTAATGCTTGCTCACCAATATATGACGTTATGGGCTTTAATGCTCTATTTTCATCGAGCTTGGCTAGTGTTTTGAGTTGTTCGCTAATTAGTCCATCTTCTATTACTCTAATAGCTTGTGTTTCGTTATCCTTTATTAGGGAATTTAATAGTAATTTATCTGTTGTATATGAATGCGTAGCTTCATTAAATTGTGCATGTGTCATATTTATTCGTTGCTGGAATTCTTTGACAGGCCCTCCTGCTCTTTGTCTTGTGTTTTGGAGTTTTGATTCGAGTACAGACTTTTGTAATTTTACTTCTAATGTTTCGAGTAGTATTTGTTTCAAATCTGACCACCTGCTTGTTTCATTGTACTTAAGTACATTGTAGGTTGTAGGCATCTCCAAATAGCTTACTTTTAATTATTGAAAACAGGGTTGTTGGGTCACAATTGGGGTGGAGTCTATTAATATCATCACAACATGACACGAATTTGTGGAGGTCTTTTGGATCGCCGTTAAGATTAGGTATTAACGATTTAATTTCTGATAGGGAAATATGTGAAATTTTAATTTCTGTGCTTTCATTGTGAAAGTGTGATGAGTTATTTCGTGAGTCATGTTGGTAATTAGGGAAGCGCATATCTAGCTGTTCTTGAATAGCAATTACAGTTTCTTCATATTCTGCTTCTGTTTTATCGAAAACATTTTCTTGTGGCGTAGATTGCATTTGGATTGTATTGTTGAGTTCCTCGAATTCAGCTCAATGTTTATTTAGGATACCCAGTTTTTATTCTAGGTATGTTTTACTCACTGTAGATAAACTATCAGGGTTTAATGATTTTATAACTCTTGAAATTGAGTTAATTTTTGTATTTAGACTTCTGAAAATATTTTCATTTTGTGGACCATTTGTTTCCTTATTAGCTTCTGTAAATTGGGATTTGCTTGGAATTCTCCACGAAGCTCTAGGTGATGGTATATGAAAGGGGTTTTGCTTGTTCATACTACTTTCTGAGATTGATTTCAATCTTTCGGAAAGTGCTGCTATTATCAACATGTACCAATCCTCAGTTTTATCTGAGCACGATTCTTTGAAATAATCGTGGTCGGTGGTGAAGTCTTTATGCTGAACTATTTGTTCTTCTGTTTTTTCGAAGGCGTTCCATATTTCTTCGAGTTGTTGTAATTTACCTTTCACAAAGGTGTTGGTACGCTCCACTTTACCGGCTTGGTGATAAGCCCCTAGTATTAGCCAAATTTCCTTGTTTTTTTCTACTTGAGATGAGCATAGCTCATCCAAAGAAATGGTTTCTTCACCCATTGTGGTTTTGTGAAGTAACAGACGGAAAATTTGGTAGAGATATGGTATGAAATTTTATAATATTAAGGGAGTCTGTTTCGAGCTTCGATTTGGTTGATTTGTGGGGGACTATAGAAGATGTGAGAAAAATGTATGTAAAAAAAAACACAGCCGAGTAGAAAACTAATCGTCAAATTTCCAAATAGTAATAAGTTGCGAAAAAAAAACGAGTCTGTTATGTGTAATTTGTTTTGTTTTGAAGGAAAAATTTCGTAAATTGTAGGAAGTGAGTAAAGTACAGTAACGGGGGTTATGATAATTTTTGGGATTTTTTTGGTATTACGAAATTCTCGATTTCTAATAAAAGGAATGCTAAGAATTTATGTTTGTATAATAAAGAAAACTGATTTTTATTTATTTATTTTTAAATATCTCTGTTAATTTTTTTTTTGCAGGTGAACTGGACTTGTAGGAGAAGAAAAAGAGAAAAAAAAAATGTTCTATCACAATACAAAAAGAAATTATTATTATTATCAACAATTTTTTTAAATGAAGTGCGTATTTTCAATAGAATATAAAAAAAAAATTAGAGTTATACACATATGTATGCAATAAAGAGGAAAAGTACTTTATTATCTGATCTGTAACTTTTTAAATTGTTAATTGATGGCTCTTCCAATCGATATCTTTCTCCTGACCGATAGGCTAACGAAGTCCTACCGCAGGGGATTGATATTTGATTTTTGTCTAAGTCCTCTGACCAGCAAGCTCACGAAGTCTTGCCGGAGAGGTCGCTTCTAGGAAGAGCAGATTTAAATTTTTATGTGTTGAATTTTTTGTGTGTTTTAATTAGCTGAGAATTGTAAGAAATGTAAGAAATTGTTTTCCATTTTTTCTATACACATATATATGTGTGAAAATATGTAAATAATCGGGAAAATGTAGAGAGAAAAAAGGTCAGAAATTGTATAAATAATGTTGTTAAGAAAAGGAATTTGGAACTAAATTTTGTAAATACGCCCGTTTGAAGAAAAATTGAGGAATAGAAATGGGAGTTATTTGTGGGATCACTTTTTGTTTAATCAAAAATCTTTCCACTGATGTAAACTAATTGATAATAAAATTAATTTGACATAAGGGCAAAAATATAAAAAGAAAGTAAGAAAGAAAAATAGTTTTTCACGCTACCTTTAACTTAATCCACAAATTTTGCTACAGTTATTAATATATGTAGTTGTATATCTGGTTTATACGCCGGGCATTCAGGCCGGCGATTTCTTGTAGTTGAATGCGTTGGTGGTGAGGATGACTAAAAGCTGCATATATTGTTGATGCTTGGGGCGCTTTGGTTGCCGTATTGTTGTGGTCTTCCTTCCTTCTTAAACGTCTTAATTGAGGCACAGATGAAGCCTCGCAAAACTCCCACGTTGGAGCACTATGGCACTCTAAACTATTGTAAAATCTTTATTCCTCTAAGTACCCTGTATTAAGGGTACCCGGGCCATTTTTTGTTTTATTTAAGGCACACCTATTATTTCTGGCGGATTTTTTTTTCAATCTGTTTTTGCGTTTTTTCTTTTTTTTTTTATTTTATATTTATTTCTTGTAATTTTAATTAGCTTAATAAAAAATGATTTTGTATTTATTATTTTTTTTTTATTATTTTTTTTAATTAATTGAATAATGACACTGATTTTTGTTCGAGCGCCGCTGCCACCAAAATGTTGTTTGTGGCAGATTTTATTGAATTTTTTTTTTTATTATTATTTTTTAGGCACTGATTTATGCTAGTTCCGCTGCCACTAAAATATGTGTTGCCGCAGAATTTTTAATATTTTCAAAAATGTTTTTATTGATTGATTTTTGTGCACTGATTTGATTTTAAGTTCCGCTGCCACCAAAATGTTGTGTACCCGATCTCTCGTGCTTCCTGGCTCGTCCAGGAAGAATCAATCGGAGGGGAAATTAGAACACAAACAAAAGTAAATTAAGTATCTCACTATTTTTATTTGTTAAAAACTTTGAAAAACATTAAAATATTTACAATAGCGGGGCGATTTTTAGTGAACGTTACTACTCACAGAGTTTCACTAGCAAATTACGAAAATTATTTTATCGTTTACAAAACTCCATTCTACTGAATTTATTTACTCATTTACCAAACTATCCCTTGGAAAAAATTGGAAACTATTTTGGAAGCAATTTTAATATTTTTATTTGTTAAAAACTTCGAGAAACATAAAAATATTTACAATAGTGGGGCGATTTTTAGTGAACGTTACTATTCACAGAGTTTCACTAACAAATTACGAAAATTATTTTATCGTTTACAAAACTTCACTCTACTGAATTTATTTAATCATTTACCAAACTATCTCTTGGTAAAAAATTGGAAAACATTCACAGAATTTCACAAACTATCTCTTGGAAAAAATTGGAAACAAACTAACACTTGAAAAAAAAGATTGGAGACTAGTTACTAAGCAATTTTAACTCCGCGAGCCGATTTCCAAAAAAAAATACAATGTTACCACTTTAACAGACTGACCATTGCTCGACGGGTGAAAAAAAAACGACTCCCGAATGTTCGGGCTAGCTGCCCCCAGGTGCCCATGAAAGCTTCTTTTTTCTTTTTATTACTTTCCCACGACGTGAAAACTCGTACGTGGGAATGTACAAAAAGCTTGGGCACAGTGCATATGCATGAAATCTGATATGCACTTGGGTCTTGAAACAGTAATATTTTTAGGTGATGAGAATGCTTAGGTGTATGTATGTATGTACATACGCTTAAATTTTATGAATTTAGGAAAAAGAAATATACATACCGTGTGGATGGAATGAATGACTGATAACAAAATGCAATTTATGCTAAATTTCATTTTGTTTCAGTATGAAAATGCATTTTTAAATGCATTTAAAATTGAAATTAATTAAAATATTTTTGATTTTCAGGGTCATTACTAACCTCAGCGCCAGTGTCCACTACAAGTTTTGTAGGAAGGAGCTTGATGTGGCCTTTTTGATTTTTTAGTTGGGTTTGTAGTCGAGCCGGGGAGTTCTGGGTCGACTGCATGTCGTTTCCCTGACTCCGGGCTTCCCAATTTTTCTTCTGTCGGCAGCTTTCATCTGCATATCTCGGCGACCACAAAGGGTCTATTGGAAAGGCGTGGAGGAATAATCTGTTGCGTTTGTTGACTTTTTCTGCAATTAAGGACGTCATGTCCATTGATTTTGCAGTTTGAGCAGAAAGGGGTGTTCTTGCGCTTAAGTCAATCTAAATACGTATGACCCTCTCCCTGGCAGAGATTACACGTGAGTTTCGGACCAGCGCATCTGCATCCGAGTTTCTGGCATCAGTGTTTGTAAATGGCCTTTGTCGTGCCTGTGATGAGCCTGGGTTATTCACGTTACGTGAAAACTGATTTGGGTTTGGAGCTCGAGGTGATGCGAACATAGGTGTTGATTGTATTTGATAATAAAGAGCTCTATAGTATGCTCTCACTCCTAAATCTAGGTCTACTGGAGCCGCTGGAGGAGCTTGTACCAGAGGAGTCTGGACGAATGTAGCACTTTGTTGCAACTTCTCCATGTCCAGTGATTTTAGTATGAGAGACTCTAAATCACCTTCTCCCTGCGTGAGCAAATACTAACACAGGCGCGGGTTAGTTACTCCACTTTTCAAAGCGTTTTTTTTCGAAATTCATCAGCTGTGTTTTCACAGCAGGGACTGCCTCGGCTCCATATTTCTGTGTTGCTGCCTCGTTGCAGATCGTCAACAACTGCTTCAATGTTGTAATGAAAACAGTGAGAGATTCTAACGGGTTTTATCTGGTGGTAATTAATTTGTTTACCACCTCCTGGTATGTATCACGGGAAGCTATGTTCTATTTAAGCGTTCCTCTACTTCAGTAAATGAAACAGGGACGTCGGACGCGAATAATTGGTATGCGTCACCTCTGAGTCTTGTAGGAAGAATCTGGATGAAAGCTACTTTTTCTTCATCATTTAGGCACTGCATAGTTTTTTTGCAGCAGCCGATGAAGGTTTGTAGTTCTTGTCCCAATTGTGGGGTGCTTTCACCCGAAAATAATGGTACGTGTTGAGCTATTAGCTTAGCTATCTTAGCTTAGTGCACCATTGTGTGTAGTCTATTGACTGGAAATTTAAATTTGGGTGGACTAACTGAGCTTGTGTCTGGGCTGATTTTCGTAAAGGATTCTCCGAGCCATACATTCAGCAGGTCTTCGGAAGTCGGTTCAGTTACCTCATCGTCACTATCACCGTCGGCACTTTCACGATCACTTAAATTAGCACTCTTATTCTTTCCTAATTCTAAATGTAAAATTTTACTACTCTCCTTATCTACTGGGAGGGAGCACGTGGATTCAGTAAGCTTACTTAGTTCCTCACGGAACCGAACTGAGTTTTCCTTCAGTGTCTGTATTTGTGCGAGTCTATTTTCGCGGGTTGGGCTCAGTTTTTTGCTGACTGAATCACACTGAGTAATGGCTAGCGTACCTGAATCTCGCGCTCTTTCGTACAATTTAGTTAAAAATTTATCAAGACTTACTTGTCTATTAGGACCTTGCAGAACGGACCCGCTTCTGAGTCGAGGTCCTGTTGGCGATAACTGTGGAGATTTATCACTTGCAGCAGATGATGTATCTTAACCCGGGTTGCTGTGTATTGGCACTTGGGGCTGATCCCCCCGCGTCGCCTAAAGATGGAGGAGAGTTTTCCCTCGCTGCTGCGTCTGTTACCTGCTGAGGTATAGCGCGATTGTCAGCTGGCATATGATGCATTCTTGGTGAAAGGGGGGCTCCTTGCCTGTTTAGGTCCCTTTTCTTTTATATTATCAAGCCAAGTTCAGGGGATACCCTATGATGCAAAGCACAGCACGGAAGGAAGGAGATAGGGAAAGGATTAGGGGATATGAGGAGAGTGACGGAGGTGCCGATGTACGTCGCCCTTTAACTTCCGCAGATTGTATGCCGGGGGAAAACAGGAGATGGTAAGCTGTTCAAATTCGCACTGTTCGGGATAACAAAAGCATCGCGAAATTTTACTGTACGGCCGAAAGTAATTTGAAGGGTTAATGGATGTACGCGGTTTGCAGCGCGAGTATTACGTGCAGCAATCATTCTACAAGGGATTGGACTAGATATTTCATCAGAACATTGACCATGCATATAGCGATAAAGGAGCGAAAGGCATCCAACATTGCGGCGGTGCTCGAGTGAGTCGATATGACAAGTTATTGCCAAATCGCCAATGAGCTTGAAGGCTCTCTTTTAGACAATGTCCAATGAGGCTAAAGCTGTGCGTCCAGTCCCGGCCCATATATGGGCCATCTAATACAAGACGTATTTGGTGACTAGATAGGAAACTTTCAATCCATAATAGAAGAGGAGGAGAGAGACCAAGTGCTTTAAGTTTGGCTAAAGGGGCTGGATGCCAGACTCTATCAAAGGCCCTTTAAATATCTAGGGCAACGATTTTAGACTCACCAAAATTGTGAAGACTGCGGTTCCAACGTTCCGTAAGAGAGGTCAGCGAGTCTCCAGATGAGCGTCCAGCTTGGAAGCTATATTGGCGATCGTTGATGAGATGGTTAGTTTCTAGATACTTCATTAATTTTGAGTTAATGATAAATTTATAAACCTTCGAAAGAATCGAAGCGATCGCAATTGGTTGATAATTTGAGGGATCGCTACCTTCTCATTTCTTGGGAATAGGCTGAACGTGAGCTAGTTTCCAAGCAGTTGGGAGTTCTCCTGTCGAATAGGAAAAGTAGAATAGTTTGCGTAGAGGTTTACCCAAGGATGAGGCACAGCTTTTAATTAACAAGGGCGAAAAACCATCAGGACCTGCGGCTTTGGAGACGTTGATCCCCTTAAGTAATGAAGGTATAGAGGAACTGCTGAACTTTTTCCTGATGGTTTTGACCAGGGACCAGAAACCTTTGCTACCTTTGCGGCTTACCAAGATTCTTTGTCTAATATTCTGGTCAAAAAGAAATTTTTCTCTCTGGATAATGGATTTGCAAGTGTTCCGTGCAGTCTTGTAGACTTGTTTCAGTTCCGGACATGGATGTAATTGATGGTCGCGAAAAGCAGACTCTCTCGCTTTTATAGCTTGGTTGCACTTATCGTTAAATCAGGAGCGATTATGCTGTTGTTGGGATCTGCTGTAAGAATACGGAATGTATTCACGCATTCCAAGATTAATTATGTTACTAAATTCTAATGTGCATTCATCAACACCCCTCGACGTGAAACAGACCGACCAATCAATTTCTCTAAGATACTTATTGAGACTTTCCCAATCATCATTCTTATAGTGCCAAAAAAACCTACTTGTAGGTGAAGAAGTAGGCCGCACAGGTTTGAGGTGGTAAACTGAGCCATGATTAAACAATGGTCTTAATTTCCGAGAGGGGAACCGACTGAGATGGAATATCTGTCAGGATGAGTTATTAGAAACAAGTCGAGTAAATTAGCTTTATCTCCAGCTGCATCAGGAATTCGCGTTGGTGCATCCACTAATTGTTGTAAATTAAATGATTCACAGACGAGTTTAACGAAACGGCTCCCAGGACTTGTGGTAGAAGAATGTCTGAGCCACGGTATATTAGGAACATTAAAATCGCCTGCCAGGACGATTTCGGAAGAGGGGGAGACAGAAAGCAAATTATCAACATTGTTGGAGATATTGTCAAATACGGATACCGTGTCGTCATTATACATATTTGGGCTGCGATAAAGGAAACAGAAATATATGACTCTGGATTGGCATAAGGAAAATCTTGAAGAATAGTAAAGGCCGCATCATTCCGAATATATACTGCGATCCCTCTATGCTGAGAAAAAAGAGGCACGAAGCTGTAACCAGGGACGTGATACTGATTAATATCAGCATCAGAAACGAACTTGGTTTCACTTAGCGCAAGAATTGCCGGATATTTTGAGTTAAGGTGGCAGTACACCGAAACCCGATTTGCTCTTAATCCGCGAATGTTGCAGAAATCTACAATGAAATTCTGTAAGTTGAAGGCAAAAACAAAAAAAAACAAAAAAAGCGACACACAACAACACAAATGTTTGGGCGCCACCAGCAACAGTCAACGACACATCGATGTAAAACAAACAACAATAGTGTTATGCCTACTTGCTGTTTTCAATAACTCAGACTGCGCAGTTCAATGACCACAGCTGGGTGCACCCGGATTGCAGATCAGTGACAAGTGGTAATGCATTTGCACTGATCACAGATGAAGAGAAGGAAAGGAAACGTTACCGTGCTCCTGGCTTATTGACTGTTGATAGGGCATAGAAGAGCCCTTCACTTGGCGGATAAATTTTATTTTGATTATTTTTTTATTTAACGGTCGCATCGAATTTTAAATAATTGTATGTAGTTATCGATTTAGATGGAAACTCTTTAGCACATCACTATCACTTGTTTTAGGTTAATTGATAGATATATTTGTATTAATTGATTAGATTAATTGATTAGATCTGCAACACGAGGCAACGTCCGATCGGTTTGATTTGCTGTAATTGAGGCGGGGTTTCCTTAACCGGCTTCGAGTTCCCTCCCAATCCTTGGTCGGTTCTATTTGATCTGTTTTTTGCAGCTGGGGTGCCCTGGCCCGTCGTAACTTCCCCTGTATCTAGTTCAAAAGGGGGATTATGAGCCGTCTTCTATTTCCTCTTCAACTCAGGAGCGTTGTCTACTAGCGTTTGATTGATGAACGCTGGCTGCTAAAAGTTTAGGCTGCTTGTCTAGCTATTTCCTGGTTGGCTTGTACTCGTCCTTCTGGAGGAGTTTGGAAGGTTTCTCCTCTTCTTTCTTTGGACTGTTTGATTGTGTCCCTCGGTGGTGCCTTTGCTCTAATTAGGGTGAACGCTTGCCCCCCAGGAGCAAAGGCGCCTAGAGATGGTATCTAGCCGAGTGTTGGGGGTAACTTGGCCTGAGTGGCTTCGTCAATGGGACCCCCTCGGTTCATAGGATAAAGGCTTTTCGAGCTTTTTATGATCTTTTTTTACTAGATCTAGCTTCCTCAATCCTACCGGCTGCGCCAATTTTGTTATATATTATAAAGGGTTTTGACCTTAGGCGTACTCCTACCTTCTTAGTCACCTTTTGTGATCCTTATTTGTCGGGCGCACAAAACAAAGAAACAATCCACACATCCACCTTTTCAGTTTTCTTTTTTTCTGTTATTTACACTTAATTAATATTTGCATACCCTCTTTTTCTATTTCTTCCACTTTGCTATTATAACACAGTAATCCTTCCTTTCCACCGACCCTACTCTTTTCTGTTTTAACCTTCCTTAATCTTTTCTTAAACTCTTCAAATATTTTTTCTAGCGCGACGCTCCCCATCACGTACCTTGATTAAATGTATCAAACCGACTGCCTCGGGACTTAAATTTTTCAATCTCAAGTCTTCTAGTTCAGGATGGGCAAATGCTTAATTAGCATTCATATCCTGAGAAAATTGATTGTCGCTGGACATGTTTAAACATGCCCAGAATTATCGCGACGGACGATGGTTGAAATGAAATTTGATATTTTCATAAATATCAAACCATCGTCTTGTTACCGCCCACAATGTATGCAGCTCGTGACAATTGGCTGATAAGAGCTTTTTCAGTGAAGACTTGATCGTTTCAGTCGTCACCGAAGTAAAATTTTATGCGCCCGATATGTATGTATATAGGTACATATATATCGTAAAAATGACTTGGGATGAAACTTAAATCTTTTATTTTTCCCAAGTCGTTTTGTGGGAAAATATTTTGATTATTTTATGCAAAGGAATTTGAAGAAATTGCTGATGGCAATTTCTTCGGCTTGGAAGTAAATAAGCTAACCATGTTTTAAGCATGATTAGCTTATGTGCATGCAAATATTTAATAAATTTAAATTGTTTTTTAATTTACCTATTTGAGGTAATCTATGCGCAATTTTGGTTATACAACAGCATCTGCTATGAAATCAACTCCCAGAAGTGTTTTGTTTTTCTTATTATTTGGTAATACTCTAAGCTCTGTATCGATAGTACGTCCTTTTATCTGAACCTCAGCTTAAGTGACGTGAATTTTTTGTGGTCTTGGAATTCAATCTGCCATTATAATTCTGACATGGCTTTTCTTGAATTTGTGTCCCTATTTCTGCAAGCAATTATACAGTGTTTGGAAAGCTCCGCTAGATTTTGCAGCTGTGTCTACAAAAGCACATCCCAAATAGTTTCGTATTTTTATTGTCATTCTAAGACGTAGGCGTACTGCTACAATTTTAGGATTTTACTGATTTGCAGACTGCAAAAACCGAATCCATTAGCTGAAATAGTAGTCCTGGGGTTACATGTCGGACTTACATCTTACTATATTAGGTTTGCCACAACCATCACAAGTAAGTTGTTGTCTTTAATTATCCAATTCTCGTGTGGTGGACGTTCTGGTGTGTGCATACCAAGGTTGACTTGGTATAGCTTTTTGTTGTAGATTATTAGTATTTTGACGCTTACGGCATCTTGTAAACTCATGACCGTAGTTCCGGCTTTCGTGCACTTCTTTCTCTTGAAGAATCTCTGGAATGCTCCGTTCTAGTGTCTTCTATCTCCCTAGCTCTTTTAATGATATAATGAAATGTTAAAACGCTGTTGCGAGACATTCTGTCCCTAATGGATATATGGAGTAGACCTGGCGTTGGAAGCTCTGAAATTTGGCCTCTCTTACGCGTAATGAACACTTCTGTCGGGGTAGTGGAATTTTGTTTTACCGCAAATATTTCCTCATAAATTTAGTATGCCGCTTTACGGGGTGGAAACGTTTTTCTTAGATTGTTTATTGCTTGGTCCCATGTAGGGGTGTTACTCTGTATGCACTGCCACCAAAGAGCAGTTTCGTCGTTTAGGAGAAGTGGTAAACCCCGCAATGAATTTTTATCTGAGATATGTTCAATGTCACGAAACACACACGTAGTTTCAATTAACCTTCATTTAACCTATCCCGTCCACCATCGTATCGTGCCGTGCATGTCGAGAAACTTCCTTTGGTATAACGCCCTTCGTTTGCTGTACTAATGTTATCCGTCAGTTCTTTGAATTAGATATCAGTAAAGGCTATATTGGGAGTACTTCGGGGATCAGGAGCAGTGAGCGTCGTCGATTTCGCCACATTTTGTAAAATAATATGCACCAAAATCAGTTTCCAATTTTTTTAGATTTGACTATTCGAAGAATTCGTCTGATTCATTTAGGAACCGACTGTAAATATATTTTCAGTAGCGAAGTAGGCGAGGCTTAGTTGACCGCGACTGTGAGAATTACTAAGAGCGTTGTGGTCTCTTGCGCCACTTTACAACAACTGGTATTTAGAAAAGTAAAACTAGCAATCTCAATGTTAAGAACTTTATTCTCGAACAGCGAGAATTCCAAATGATTGAACTGCGGTAAAATAAGATTATATTTGTAGAGACTTCAAAATAAAACTAAAACGCGCATAGACACAATCCTATATTCGAAAATAAACAACACACATTGGTAGCACTATTCGAGTGGTGCTCTGAGTGTCACGTAGGACAGATAACTCAGTATAACAAATAGCAATGAGCGAGTCTCACTTCATCTACCTGGTTGATTGGCAAAGTGTCGTCGTGTTAGTAAGCTTCTCTTCTTTACCGCTTGCCTTAATGAAGTATCTATATATATATATATATATATATATATATATATATATTAAAGTGTTACTATAGTCCTTAAGTAAGGAACTGTGTCTCATGAATTTGCAAGAAAGATTTTTTTATGAGGGAAATCCCATCACAGGAGACCAGCAAGGCATTGAAAATCTATCATCAGAAAGTAAACGCACTTAGAACCAAAACTTCTACTGTCTATTTAAACTCTTTTTTATCGGACTGGGACATTGTGACTTTCACTGAAACTTGGCTTTGTGCATCAATTTTTGACAAGGAACTTTTTTCTGATGAGTTTATTGTTTTTCGTCGCGATAGACATCAGGACCAGCTACAGTGCCCGGATGGGGGTGGTGTTTTGATTGCAACCAAGAAAGATTTGCTGGTTGAAATTATTGATGTGAATGGCTCTAGCTCCTTGGAATTCTTTTGTGTCCGGATTAAATCTTATGCTTCCTGGTTTTATATAATTGTTCTGTATATACCTCCGGGATCCAATTCTTCTGTTTACAAGGACTAGCTTAGTTGCATTAATTCTGTTTTTGACATGTCGAGTTCAGATGATGGTGTGTGTTCAGGCAGCATAACATACATACATACAACAACGCATTTATTCCATACAATAAATTCCATATAATTTAGTCATAGTATAATTTCTTCAATTTCTTTCATTCTTGCGTTTCTTCAATTCAAAGTCAATAATTTTTTATATTCAGCAATTATAAAAAATATTCCATTAATTGTAAATAAGGTCAATTCACTCGATTTGGAAATGTCAGCATTTTTTCGCACATATTAATTTTTAGCTGTATTAAATTTCGTCTGGAAATTCTTTCCGGCGCGACTAAAAATGTACAATCAATCGCTTATTTGTAATAATCAGCAAACTGATCATATAAAAAGCCGATAATGGAAAAAAAACATGCATTAAGTTTTGATTCTCAATAGAAAATTGTGTTTTTACTATACGTCGTCTCTACTTCATACACCGCGCTAATTATAGGCAGTGTAATCAGAAGTTCAAACAGTGTAACGGTCCAAGAACCCTTGCACAATTCCTCAAGATACTGGTCCATGAACCAGTGCCATATCTAAATTACGACAAGAGTACAAGTCCAAGAACTTGTACTCTAGCAGAGAACATAAGAGTTCCTTCGCTATACAAACATTTTGGTGACCCCGACGTGATACAGGCACATTGCTGTATCATACCATCAGCCATTTCAAGAAGACAACTTTAAATCTTTTGTAGGCGACAGCCTCAATCAACATGGATCAATTGGCACACCAGCAACAAGCAACTGGCAAAGAGATTCAGACCATAATACAGAATTACAGGAAAGATTCCTCAAGCCGAAAAGATCTGCCTTACTTCAAAGAAAAATTGCGCAGACTACAAGAGGCATGGGATAAATTCGAAGATGCAGACAATATTATAAGAACCCACCATGGAGAAGAGTTGCAGCATCAGTACTTCGTGAAGGATTATTGTAATGCTGTCAAAGAAATCTGCGAAGCTTACCAAGAGCAGATGGCGAATTACATATATGCATTGGAGGCTGGATAAACGCCGATAATAAAAAAAGAGCACTAACACGAAGCCTCCTGTTATTGAGAAGGTAAGGAGTGCACCATCGCGGTATCTGCATCAAAATAAGCAACAAGACGCACTCAAGATAGACGCCCAATTTGAATCAGACAAAATGATTATCTCCCAAGAAGCTCACAGAGTAATAAGGAAACAAAAGGGAGTCGTGCAATCTTTAAATCGACTACTCAGCAACCTTACCAATGAAGATCAGCAGCAGTCTCAACAGTATTATGAAGTGAAGTTAAAGACAATCGACCACTATTGGGCTCAAATCGAACAATACAACACTTTGGTATGGGAGCTATCAGAAGACCCAGCCCAGGTAGGATATATCATCGAGGATTACCTTGAATGGGAGGAACGCATACAGCAAGCAATCATTTCGCTTACACAAAAAATGAATAAATTACACCTGCAAGCATCCAAGACGATTTCAACAGATAATGCAAGCATTAAGCTACCAAAAATAACTTTGCCTAGTTTCGATAGTGACTGCCTAAAGTGGACACAGTTTCGCGACTTATACGAACAACTAATTCATTCCCAAGGCATAAGCAAGGCACAAAAAATGTTTTACCTGACCAGCAGCTTAAGTGGTGAAGCAAGAGCATTAATACAGCATCTTGCAGCAACTGAGAACAACTAAGATACAGCCTGGGATATTCTTCAATCACGCTACGAAAACAAAAGGTTGCTATGTACAGCACTTCTCAATAGATTCTTAACGCAACCAAATCTTCAACATGAATCAGCAGCTGGATTGAAGAATATTCATGATGTCACAAAGGAATGCATCCATGGTTTGAAGAACTTGGGGATTGCTATAGAATCTTGGAGTCCATTACTTGTGCATCTGATCATCAAGAAGTTTGACAAAGATACTCATTCACTTTTCGAGCAATCTTTGGAATCGCCAAGAGAGCTACCCATCATCAAACAGCTATTTAAATTCTGGGAGATGCGATTTCAAACATTGGAAGCACTGGGAAGAGACAAACATACATCTGGGCATGGCTGTCGTGTAATACAGAAATCATTCACGAACAATTCAAGAAGAGCACCCCTAACTTCGACAAGGGTGAGGATTTGCGTTATATGCAAGAAAAACCACCCTATGTACTCGTGTAAAGAGTTCTTGTTGCAACATCCAACAAATCGTTGCAGCATTTTGTAAAAACACAATTTGTGTATTAATTGCATGAAGGAAGGCCATTCAGTCACACGCTGCACTTCGAAAAACAACTGTGCCAAATGCTCCAAAAGGCACAATACACTGCTACACGTGGATACGACAACGAGACTGACCAAGACTGACCAATCTGCATGGCCAGGTACACAAAGCAATCCATCGAGCAACAAGGAAGTGATGCGCACTCCTGTGCAGAGTGATACCATGCACGTCACACAGCAACCAGCGACATAGTAGCTGAGAAGACTATCCTACCTGCCCGCACTACTCAACTTGACTCCACCTATGTACTGTTAGGAACAGCCTTAATAGAATTGGTCAACCAAGAAGGAGCTGTAGTACAGTGTTGAGCTATTCTTGATTCCGGGTCGCAACTAAACTTTATGACGGAAGATATAGCAAAGAAACTGGGTGTCAGACAAGCTACAGAAGTAATGTACATCAGTGGCATTGGGAGCATGCCCAAAGGGCACAACATCGTACAAACGTGCTTTTAAGCTCAAGAGTAAACAATTTCTCAACTCGTTTGGAAGCATTTGTTCTACCAAATATTACGGCATATCAACCCGACGGTATACTCGATATCAACTCTTGGCCAATTCCACACAATATCCAATTGGCAGATCCAGAGTTCAATAAGCCTGGTCGGATTGAGTTTTTAATAGGTGCTGAGCTATATTACGAACTATTGTCCATTGGACAGATTAAGCTCGGTCCAGACCTACCAATATTGCAAAACACTGCATTTGGATGGATCTTTTCAGGCGCGATCCGAGGAAAGAAACCTGATTTAGCGACATGTGGCATTTGCAGTGAAAGTGAAAGAACTGAAAATCTCTTGGAGAAGTTTTGGAAGCTAGAAGAAATTGATTCTTCGGACGAATGCTCAAACCTAACAGGAACAGAACAAAAATGCGTAAACCATTTCCATCAGAATGTCAATAGAAATAGAGAAGGAAGATTTATCGTGAAATTACCATTTTTAAATGATTCAACGAAACAAGGAGAAACCAGGGACATTGCATTAAAAAGATTTCTGTCACTAGAACGAAAATTGAAGAGACACCCTACGATAAGGTCGCAATACGTTGAATTTATGAATGAATATTGCAGACTCGGGCATATGAAGGAAGTAAACCCTACTGAGATCACCAAGCAACATTATTTCTTACCACACCATTGTGTACCACAGCCTGACAGTAACACCACAAAGCTCAGAGTGGTGTTTGATGCATCGGCAAAAACTTCATTTAATATATCGTTAAACGATATCCTACACAAGGGTCCCACTACCCAAGATGAATTATTTTCGATTCTCATCCGATTCAGGCTACCAAAATTCCTGTTCACGGCTGACATCGAAAAGATGTATCGGCAAGTTCTACTTGATGAAAACGATCAAAGCTACCAGCTGATCCTTTGGAGACACAATCCAGATACACCTTTGAAAACCTTCAGACTTTGCACAGTTACATACGGATTAACCTCAGCTCCATTTTTGGCAACAAAATGTCAGCAGTCTTTAGCAGACATGGAGAGAGAACGGTTCCCATTAGGCACAGAAGTTTTGAAAAGGGACTTTTACGTCGACGATGTAATGACCGGATCTAACAGCTTATCTGAGTCCAAGGAAATGCAACGTCAATTAAAGAATTTACTTCAGTCCGCGGGCTTCAATCTGCGGAAGTGGTGTTCAGATCTCCCACAATTACTTCAAAACGTTCCGAAAGATGACATTGCACTAGAGCTCAACTTTAATGAGGAATTAGAAGAACACATCAAAACGCTTGGCCTAACCTGGCTACCAAAAACAGATGCCTTCGCAATAAAAACAGCCTGGCAAGACATCAAACGGATTACCAAGCGAACTATATTGTCTGACATTGCCCACATATTCGATCCTCTAGGCTTCGTGAATCCCGTAACTGTAACGGCAAAGATTTTCATACAGAAACTATGGTCGCTAAAGCTGGACTGGAATGCAGCCATACCCACTGAAATGCACACAACCTGGCTTAAGTTTCGAGAAGGTCTAAAGCAACTGAGCGATATCAACATTCCAAGACATGTTGCCTCAACTCAACAGCCAGGTTCAGTACAAATTCATGCGTTCTCCGACGCATCTGAACGAGCCTATGGAGCTGCAATTTGTGTCAGATCAATATCGCAAGATGGGATACTCGTAGTACGATTATTATGTGCCAAGTCCAAGGTGGCACCCATAAAAACTACAACACTACCTCGACTTGAGTTATGCGCCGCAAAATTAGCTGCTCAATTGACTCAACTTGTTGTAAGTGATATGAAGTTGAATAGTCAAAAGATCTACTATTGGACAGATTCAGAGATCGTTCTCGCGTGGATTAATGCAGAGTCTTCTTCATTTCATACGTTCGTTGCCAATAGAGTAGCTTCTCTTCAGAGGTAAACGAACACAGAGCAATGGCGACATGTGAAATCCGCTGAAAACCCCGCAAACCTCGTATCCCGTGGAATACCCCCAGAGAAATTGAAGAACTGCAACATTTGGTTTTATGGACTACCATTTTTACATGGCACAGACCAGATTTGGCCGTCTAACTATTCCAAAGTGGACACTGATCTGGAAAAGAAAAGATCTAAGATTGTGTTAACGGCCTCAGGAGAATGCTCACCATTCAGCAGTGTCACCAAGCACGGAAATTCAGTCAAGAGGCTGCAGAGAATAATGGCATACGCTTTAAGATTTATTTATAATGCAAAGCCAAAAAATCAACATAAATGGGGCGAAGCTTCAATAAGCATTCAGGAATTGGAGGAAGCGCTCAACGTAATCGTAAAAGAGGTACAAGGATTCATGGATGATATCAACCACCTAAATCGAACTGGAACGGTTAACAATAGTAGTTCATTAAATAGCCTCGCACCCTTCATTGTCGAGGAAGGTGTGATACGAGTAGGAGGAAGGCTAGAACACTCAAATCTATCATACGAGTCAAAACATCCAATATTGCTGCCTTGTGCTCATCCAGTCACTAAGCTACTAATGACAGACATTCATAACAGCAACCTTCATGCTGGCCCCCAAACCATACTGGCACTTACACGACAAAGGTTTTGGCCAATCAGGGGGAAGACTATTGCCAGACCGATCGTGCAGAACTGTGTTCGCTGCAACAAGGTCAAGCCCAAGCTCATGACTCAGTTAATGGGAAATCTCCCCGCAGCCAGAGTTCAACCCGCTAGACTATTTATAAATTCCGGAGTGGACTTTTGCGGCCCGGCCCCATTTGGACACACTTCAAATTAAGAGGGAAACGCCCTCAAAAATCATATATGGCAGTATTCTGCTATTTCGCTACAAAGGCGACGCATCTAGAAGTGGTGAGCGATCTGACGACAGAAGGATTTGTCGGGGCACTTAAGCGGTATATAGCGAGACGAGGGCATTGTCTGAACTTATATTGTGACAACGCCAGAAACTTTGTAGGAGCCAGAAATCAGCTGAATGAGTTTCAAGACATCATACACTCAAATAGATCTCAAGAGAAGATTACTTCAATGTGCCAGGGAAAGGGTATGGAGTTCCATCTCATCCCACCACGCGCCCCACATTTCGGTGGCTTATGGGAAGCAGCAGTAAAATCAGCAAAATCGCTATTATACAAGGGTGTCGCTGCAGCTTCTCTGACATATGAAGAGTTAACTACACTTACATCAGAGATCGAAGCCATAATGAATTCGAGGCCAATGACCCCGTTATCGTCCAATCCAAATGATCTGACAGCATTAACACCCGGAAACTTTCTTGTGGGGAAGCCCCTGACTTCAAGGATCGATCCACATACAAGTACACAACAAGTGGGTCCAGCGGGAAGATGGAAAATGGTGTCGAATGTAAGGCACGAATTTTGGCGTCGATGGTCTCACGAAAACCTATGTGAGCTGCAGCAAAGACACAAGTGGATGCAGGAATCTATGAACACTCGCCCTGGCTTGATGGTGTTAATCAAAGAAGATAATTTGCCTCCCCTCAGATGGCAGCTCGGCAGGATTACCCAGGCAATTCAGGGAAAGGACGGCTTGGTTCGAGTTGCTGACGTCAAAACCACGTCTGGAACTCTTAAAAGACCTACACATAAACTGGCACCTTTGCCAGTAGATGATAAAGATGACGTACGAGCGAATGAAACACAGGAAAAGTTTTCGAGACACAGAGCTGACAAAGATCAAGAGGACGCAAGTCCAGGACCTGCCAAAATATCACGACGTTCGGCAAGCTCTGCCGAAACTTAGGCTTTACCCATTTGATCTCTAATGAGTGGAATCTAGTGGTGTACTACGACATGGACAATTATTGGAAGGAATTCAACAGCATTAGTAATGGCATCAACAAACTACAAAAGATCTGTAAAATCTCAACAGACACATTCTACTGCTCGCTGATTCTGAAGCAATTCACGATACTACAGACCGAATTGATCAGCAATAATGAAGTATTTTATCAAATACAAGGAAACGTAGTGCTAGAGGCCCATTGGATATAGTAGGGAATATAGCCAACTCTCTATTTGGAGTCCTTGACTCTGAATATGCAGAAAAGATGGCCTCCACTATTAACAATATTAGAAACAACGAGGACCACTTGTTGAGCTTAATAAAAAATCAAACATCCTTAATGGATTCCACTGCAAACATTTTGAAGAAGGACGAAGAAATCATCAGACACCAGTTCAATGAGGTAGATTTTCGCCTACGTCAAATAATCAATAACATCAACAACATCACAGAAGAGCTTCATCAACAAAGACTTGCACAGCTATTTATGTCATCAGCCATACAGTTAACGTTAATGACATCAACTTATCGACGCGTGCAAGCTACGATGCTAGACGTGATCATAGACACACATCACGGCAAGATAAATACTCAGCTACTTTCTCCGAGACAGTTAAAACACGAACTAATTACGATAAAGGACCATTTACCAGCGACTTTAAGGCTCCCAGGGAATCGCAAAACTTTGACTCAGATCTACAGTTTAATGACTCACGCTGCCACTGTTTGCATATGAAGAATTTGAACTATTTCGAATTATTCCTGTTCCAGTGGCAATGAATAACACCTTTATGGCTATCAAACCTTCGGCTGATTTCATAGTAATTAACCTGCATCGGGACCAATACTACGCGCTTAGCGAACAAGAATTAGCCACCACATGTGAAACCATGGAAAGGGCTACTTACATGTGTAAACAGAAACACCCTATATACAGAAGGGGAGCCAACAGCAGCGCCTGTGAAATGAGTTTCATAAATCAGGGAACACCTTCACCGAACTGTCAGGTAATGGAGAATGAAAACAGTCCCAACTGGATACAATTATTTAATCCCAACCGATGGATTTACTCATTAAAAGAAAAAACGTCAATAAATGTGGTATGCCAAAAAACCGTATCAACGCATATGCTTGAAGGATCTGGAATTCTGAAAATCCAGAGCAATTGCGCAAAAAAGCAAGAGATTATTACAATTCAAGCCCACAATGTCTACCCGAGCGCGATGCGAACATCACTTCTGCCAACGGAGAACCTGGGGGATCTTATTTCATCAGAGCACCTGAAAGAAATACAGCACAGCCCTATACGCTATCAAGCTCACTTGGATGAGCTCAAAAAATTGAGCGAGGGTATTGCCGAACTACAAAGAAACCAACAGTTACCAAAAGAAATCAGGCCAGTCGATGTTCATCATTTCACTTTGGGCTACTCAGCACTTGTCATTGGACTACTTATTGCCGCCTGCTTGATATACAGGTGGGCAAAACAAAAATGCAGCAAGTCTGGACTGAGCAAAGCTATACTCACAAGGAGTTCTGGAGAGCCTTTCACAATTAGCATTCGTGATGAGGAAGTTTGAACAAGCTGTTCAACGCGGGGAAGATGTTCAGGCAGCATAACATACATACATACAACAACGCATTTATTCCATGCAATAAATTCCATATAATTTAGTCATAATATAATTTCTTCAATTTCTTTCATTCTTGCGTTTCTTCAATTCAAAGTCAATAATTTTTTATATTCAGCAATTATAAAAAATATTCCATTAATTGTAAATAAGGTCAATTCACTCGATTTGGAAATGTCAGCATTTTTTCGCACATATTAATTTTTAGCTGTATTAAATTTCGTCTGGAAATTCTTTCCGGCGCGACTAAAAATGTACAATTAATCGCTTATTTGTAATAATCAGCAAACTGATCATATAAAAAGCCGATAATGGAAAAAAACATGCATTAAGTTTTGATTCTCAATAGAAAATTGTGTTTTTACTATACGTCGTCTCTACTTCATACACCGCGTTAATTATAGGCAGTGTAATCAGCAGTTCAAACAGTGTAACGGTCCAAGAACCCTTGCACAATTCCTCAAGGTACTGGTCCATGAACCAGTGCCATATCTAAATTACGACAAGAGTCCAAGTCCAAGAACTTGTACTCTAGCGGAAAACAAAAGAGTTCCTTCGCTATACAAACAGTATGCTTGTTCTGGCGATTTTAACTTGCCTTCTATATGTTGGACTCCATTGCTTGAGGAAGGCTCTTTTATTCCAACAGAGTTTACGTCTGTGCTGGAATACGATTTTCTCGATGTGCTATCTTCTTGTGGGCTTAAGGAAATAAATGGCATTCATAATGTTCGCAACAGGATTTTGGATCTTGTTTTTGTTAATGATGACTCCAATGCTTGTGTTACTCGTTCATTGGATCCTTTGGTGGGTGAGGTTCCTGATCATCTGGCTCTTGTCCATTATGTCGACGATGTTTATGGTGATACCACTACTTATTTTTTAGATTTAGATTTTGATTTTCCTAGAGCATATTTTGAAAAATTGAAGTTGATACTTAGCAATATTGATTGGTCTACCTTGATTAATATTTCAGATGTTGATTCTTCTTTGTTAATTTTTTATAAATTAATTTTTAAACCTTACCGTGACGCTGTACTTATTCGTGAAGCTAAGAACTATAGTTCTACTCCTAATTGGTTCGATGACAGTCTACGTAATTTGCGTAATGCGCGTAATAAGACGTGGAGAATCTATAGTAATTCTAAATGTATGAATGATTATCGTAATTATTCTTGTCTTAGAAAACAGTTTAAGGAGGAGGATCAAAAGGCGTATACTTCTTACATAAATATTGTCCAAAATAATATTAAATATGATCCTAAGCGTTTTTGGATCTTTGTTAATGCTAAGCGTAAATGCGATGGTTATCCCAATAGCTTGTCCTTTTTGAACAGTTCCAGTCATGATCTGTCTCTTATATCTAATTATTTTGCGGATTATTTCTCCAAATCTTTCAGTGTTGACAATGATAATGCAAATGATTTTTCTTATGTGTCGTCTGGCATGTCTAATTGTTCTAGCCTAGATGTTAATATTCGGTGTATTAGTGAACATGTGTTGTGTGAGCATGTTTTTGAATTCGATTCTTCTTGTTCTGTTGGACCGGTTGGTATTCCTAGAATTGTTCTCAAACAATGTTTTGATAGTCTTTCGCGTTCGCTTCTTTATTTATTTAATTCATCTTTGTCAACGGGTGTATTTCCTTATGCTTGGAAATCGTCATTTGTTATTCCTGTTTTTAAAAGTGGAATGAGAGACTTGGTTAGTAATTATAGACCTATTGCTAAATTGTCTGTTATACCCAAGCTTTTTGAAAGCATGGTTTGTGAACTGGTGAAGTTCGAATGTAAGCCATTAATTAGCTCAAAGCAACACGGCTTCTTTAAGGGTAGATCAAGATCAACCAACTTGACACTTTTAGCATCTTCCATTGCTAATACCCTTGAGAAGCGGTCCCAGACTGACTGTGTCTATACTGACTCCTCTAAAGCCTTTGATAAGCTTTCCCACAGAGTACTGCTGTTTAAGCTGTTAAAAATAGGTTTTTGTCCATTGTTGGTTGATTGATCTCATCCTATTTAAGTGGTAGAAATTTTAAAGTGCTCGTCACAAACATGCTTTCAAATGTTGTTTGTACGCAGTCTGGAGTTCCACAGGGAAGCCATCTGGGTCCCTTATTGTTTGTCTTATTTATTAGTGATCTTGTATCTGTGATAAAATTCTCTGAAATTTTAATATATGCTGACGATGTTAAGATCTTCAAACAGATTCATTCACCGAATGATTGTGTACTGTTGCAGAATGATGTATGTGCTTTAAATTTGTGGTGTAAGCATAATAATTTATTTCTTAAGATTCTCAAATGTAATCTTATTGTTTTTAGCCGTAAGTTTTCTCCTTTTGCGTACCAGTATCACATAGACAATGTTTCTATAAATGTAGTAGACCACCTTAAGGATCTGCACATTGTCTTTGACTCAAAGATTACTTTTTCTCGTCATCTTGATTTTATTATTGGCAGAGCCTTTTCATTGCTTGGGTTTGTTAGACGCTGGGCTAAGGAATTTATTGACAAGTACGCATTGCGTTCCTTGTATGATTCATTCGTGAGGTCTATACTGGAATACGGCTGTCAAGTGTGGAGTCCTTATTACAGTGTACATATCAATAGGATTGAGTCTGTACAGAAAAAGTTTCTACGTTTTGAGCGTCCGCCATATTCTGATCGTCTGGTTTTAATTGATATGACGTCGCTTCATAAGAGGCGCGAGTTCTTATCGTGTGTTTTTATTCATAAAGTTTTGACTGGATTAATAGATTCTCCTGAACTTCAATTTCGTTGAATGTTCCTGGTAGAATTTTAAGGTACCGCGATATTCTTTTCATTAAGACTCAGTAATATGTGAAGAATTTGCAACAAATATTTAAATATTTTAGATTTCAATATTGATTCAAGAGCATTTAAAAATTTGATTCTTTGAAGGGGTTTTTGATTTTATTTATTTGTTATTGATCTATTACAAAAAAAATTATTTTTTATTTTATACACTATGGTACTTTATATATATGTTAGATTATATTTATATATGTTGGCTAAATAAATAAATAAATCAATAATGAATATTTGTAATTTGTGCAATAAATACTAGTTAGAAGAAATCGGAGCGTGGCTTTCTGGGATTAATTCCTTGATGAAAGATAAACTCCCAGTTTGACGTAATATTAATAATTTTATTTGCGAAGTGAAGTTAACAACTTTGCTGGGCGGCAGATGATGCAGAAGTAACTAACTGCTCTAAACTAACTGAACGATAAGTACATAAAGTATTGTTACGCGCCACAAAGTGATACAAGCGACATCTATTGGAAATTGACACAACTTTAGGTTGGTGACATCCTAGTAAACTGGGTTTGGAGAACGGAATAATCAGGAAGGCTCTAGGATAATTTGTTGAGTATAAATACGTCGCTACTCACGCGTTGCCAGCAGTAATTTTGAAATGAATATTCACTTCACTAATGGAAATGCTACGAAACATACTGCCCCCATTAAGAATCTTCTTTATTTAGACTTAATCTATAGCACTTTTAATGTGATTAATTGTATTCACTGTTGGCACTTGGTGGAAGTATTTTATGATAGACATATTGGATTTTTGAAGAAAACACTTGTTTATCTACTCCACTGAACGTTTAATTATGTAAAAACAAAAATTAAAACTAATTACATAAAGAGGCCGACGCGTTTCGTCTGACTAGGACATTATCAAAGGCCGAACTGAGTTCGGTGTTCAGTGGAGTAGATAAACAAGTGTTTTCTTCAAAAATCCAATATGTTAATCTATAGGTTATTTTGACAATTTTGTGATGGGTCGTCTAACTTGGCCCTAAGCTGTCTCGTCCGGGGTGTGTCTCGGTGACTCTTCCAAGGTCCAAGGTTCCAAACTGATGGAGGAAGGTTATCTTCATGAATTAAGACTATGTCATTTACATCAATGTTGGTAGTTTCGTGTCTCCATTTCGGTCGATGATTAAGAGAGTGCAAGTACTGCTTGGACCAAACTTTCCAGAATAGCTGGGTCATTTTTTGTACTTGTTGCCAGCGTTTGAGAAGCGAAGGGTTTTTGGCGCTGAAGTCTTCATCAGGAAGGGAGGTAAGTGCTCTTCCCACTATGAAGTATCCAGGTGTCAATATATCCAGATTGTCAACGTCTGAGTCGCTGATTGCGGTTACGGGTCGTGAGTTCAATACACCCTCAATTTGCGTGAGAAGTGTTGCTAATTCGTCCAACGTAAGCGGCGTGTCCCCGATGACCCTTTTTAGATGCGCTTTGACACTTTTAACTCCCGCCTCCCAAATGCCACCGAAATGAGGCGAAGCAGGTGAAATGAATTTCCAACTTGTTTGCATCTGAGAGGGGAATGACGTAACGATGTCGTTGTGACCTTTTGACAAAACCAGTCTATATAATTCGGACAATTTACGTTTGGCTCCGACGAAATTCGTCGCGTTATCATTATATATGATTGCTGGAGCCCCACGTCGTGCAGTAAAGCGTTTTAATGCTTCAATGAACGTGTCAGCCGTTAGGTCTGAAACCGGCTCTAAATGGATGTCCTTTGTGCTGAAGCACACAAATAGTGCTATATATCCTTTGTCGATTTTTGCACCACGTCTTTTGTTTAAGCGTAGACGGATTGGACCTGCGTATTCCACACCACAATGTAAAAATGGCCTACTGGGTTGAATTCGTAATTCTGGTAAGTTGCCCATGAATTGTTGCTATGCTGAGCGACGTTGGCGAAAACAGGACAAACATTTATCCGCATGTTGACGGATTGTATTGCGACCTCCAATGACCCAATATTTTTAGCGGATGATCGAAAGTGGTAGCGTTGGGCCCGGGTGCAGATATTGAACATGGAATTCATGTAGGATGAATGGCTTGATTGGGTGGTTCTTCGGCAAAATTATGGAATGTTTTGAATTGTAGTTGCACAAAGAGTCTTGCGGCCTCCCACTCACCGTAATCCAGCAGCATCTAAGAATGGAGAAAGAGCACAGATTTTGCTCTTTGAGGGAAGCTCTTTAATCGCTTTTAGGCGGTTGATTTCGTTTTCGAAAGTGTTTGATTGGACCCAGAGTAAGCAAACTATAGTTGAATCTGATAACTCCTTTGTAGAAAGGAAGCAGTCATATGATGGTTGGTTGATTGATTTCCCTTGACGTATGTGAGCCCTGTGCTTGAGGTAAGAGAAGTAACGTCTCCAGATTGCGACAATTCTATTGATTTTGCGAAACGATGAAATGCTATTGATTAGGTGGTCCCACGCTCGCCTTGGGACATGCGTATGCAGATTGTGAATTTTGACTGATCGTTCTTCTAGGCCCGCTAAGCAGTTGTTCTGTGTTGTAATTTGTATTGGCCATGTAGTTTCAGGTTTTCGTAGCCACTGCGGGCCTGTCCACCAGAGTGAGGAGATCTTTAATTCTAAAGGTGAAACTCCTCGAGGCGCTATGTCTGCGGGGTTGTCGGAAGAAGTCACATGTCTCCAGTGAGGGCTGGGCAGGATACTGAGAATTTCCGATGTGCGATTCGCGATGAAGCTTTTCCATCGCTTTGGATGTGAGGCTAGCCAGCTGATCACGATGTTTGAATCAGTCCAAGCGAAACACTTTGTTGCTGGCGAATCGAATGCTGCGAGCACCGAGTTAAGTAACCTGGCTAGTAACAACGCCCCGCATAATTCCAGTCTTGGAATTGATTTATTGAGGAAGGAGTCACTCGCTGGGTTCCATAGAGTCCTAATATCTTCGTTGAATTTTCGTCGAAATTAATGCATCCTGTATCTCTTTTATTTGCAGGTACGCTGTTCATGAACTTATGTTCGCTGCTCTTCCATTTATATAATGCGAAACCTCTATTGGCCAATGCTTTCTCCAGATCATCGCGTAATGTTATTGCTACTTCGACGTTTCTCGTTCCAGACAGTAAGTCGTCGACATAGAAATGGTTTTTAATAATATGGGTTAGATCAGGACGATCTTGTTCACATTCCGTGGCAACCTTTGCAAGAGCTCCTGTTGCCAGAAACGGTGCGGAAGCTGTACCATATATTACAGTGGTTAACCAAAAATCCCTAATTTTCTCGAATGGTGCTCTTCTCCAAACGATTCTTTGAAAGTTCCAGTCATATGGATCTAATTGGATTTGGCGGTACATTTTGATGATGTCTGCTGAGATTGCAACCTTATTGTTCCGAAAATGTAATAATAGAGCGAATAAAAAACGCTGAATAGTAGGCCCCACTGCCAGGATGTCGTTAAGTGACAGGTTTGATGTGGTCTTCCGTGAAGCGTTGAATACCACTCGCACCTTAGTTGTGGAGTTTGACTTCTTTATCAGCGAGTGATGTGGCATGTAGGATTTTTGATGATCTTCAACTTGCCTGAGGTGCTCGGGGATTTCTTTCATATGTCCGAGATTGATATATTCTGTGTTGAATGAATTATATTCAGAGTGAAGGTGAAAGTCCTTCATCAATCGCTTTACTAAAGAGAGTAGACAGTGTATGGCTGTTCTTCGTGAGTTCCCTAGTTTATGTGTTGAATCCTTGAAAGGGAGACGTACCACAAGGCGCCCTTCTGGACTAATACTTGAATGTGTTTTGAAATGCTCTTCAACAAATATTTCGTCTTCAGTAAGGTGAGGTGACGTATCTGAGTGATCCTCAGTTCCCAGAATCATCTGAGTGACTTGTCAATATTCCACTCGATACAAAGTTGGAAGCTTTTTATTTGTTGCTGATCATCTGTGGTTTGGTTGTGTTGGCCTGCAATCACCCAACCAAAGATATTGTTTTGGATGAGAGGTGCACCAGGCTGGCCTTGTAGTTGTTCATCCTTGAGCACTTTGAAAAAATAGTCAGCGCCGATGAGGGTATCAATGTTGCTGTTTTTGTGAAAACAAGGGTCGGCTAGCTTTAGTTGATTCAGACAAGGCCACGTTTCAATTGGTATGTTTGTTGGTGGCATGGATGATGTAATTTTGCTTAGGACTAGTGCTCTCATTTCCAAAAAGGCCCCATCTTCCGGTACACATTGCAGGAGGACTTCCCCACGAGTTGTTGCAACTCCGACTGATGATAGCCCGTTAACTAGTACTCGTTTGTTGTTCCTTTGAATTCCAGTCTTTGCATGCAAGACTCTGTAATGAATGTTGCCATTGACGCTGAGTCTAAGAGCGCTCTGCAAGGCTGAAGTACGTATTGAATATCTCTTATGATGATTATCGCTGTAGGTAATATGCAGTTTGACACCCATTTACGGAGATGGAATCCCCCAGATTGCAGGACATTTATAAGATCGTATTGCAAAGATTCTGCTTCCTCGATACTGTCAGCTCCTGTGAGCAAGTCGTCAACATAGAACGACTTTTGTATTATAGAGCAGGCTGAAGGATACTGTTGCTTGTTATCTAGCGCTATCTGCTGGAGTGTTCTTATCGCCAAAAAGGGTGCACATGACGTTCCATAGGTAACAGTTGTTAACCTGTAATGATTGATTTGGTCGGAAGGATTTTCTCTCCACAAAATTCTTTGATAATTAGTGTCCTCTTTCGACACCTCCACCATACGATACATTTTTTCCACGTCTGCCGTAATCGCGATTTTAAACGTTCGGAATTTTAGTAAAATTGTTCGCAAATCTTTTTGAATTTTTGGGCCAACCATTACACAGTCATTGAGTGATATATTCGTTGACGTTTTACTTGAACCATCAAACACAACTCGTAATTTTGTGGTTGTACTAGAATCCTTAATTACCGCATGATGTGGCAAATAAAATGACTTTGATTCACTAACACTCATATCCTTTAAAGGAATTTTTTCCATATGTCCTAAACTGATATATTCTCTCATGAAGTCTATATATTGTGTTTTCATATTTGGGTTCCTTGAAAATTTACACTCTAGAGAGAGAAGACGAAGTAGAGCACTATTATAAGAATTCCCGAGTTTGTCTTCACTGTCTTTGGTCTTTGAAGGGTAGTCGTACTACATATTTACCGTTATCACTACGCGACACATGTCTTTTGAAATGTTCTTCACAAGAAAGTTCTTCCTCTGATAACATGGGATCTCTTGGCTTGATCTCTTCAATTTCCCAAAACTTCTGTAGACTAAAATCGACATCGAGGTGGAAAGTTAAGAACGAATTTAAAGCTGAAGTTAAATTTCTGGATTCACCTGCGATGACCCAGCCGAAAATTGTATTTACTGCTATTGGAAAACCGTCGGGCCCGAATATCCTTTCCTCTTTCATAATATCAAAGAATTTATCGGCACCGATGATGAGATCTACCCGACCTGGTGCGTTAAATAGTGGATCAGCCAGAGTGAGGGATTTAATATAGTGAAGATTTGATGTTTTGAAGGCGAACGATGGTATGTTTGAAGTTAATTTGCTGAGTACAAATGCTTTTACTGACAGTGTTGACAAAGCATCATTCATCGAAGATAAATTCAAATTAACTATACCCCGGGTTGTCCCCACTTCAGTTGAGTCCAAACTATTTACAAAGACCCTAGCATTGGTACGAGGTATCTTCAACCTTTGAACGCAGGACTCACTGATCAGTGAAACTTGGGATCCTGAATCCAGTAGGATACGACATTGCACTGGATTGCCAAATATATCCGAAATATAGACTGAAGCAGTCGGGAGTAAGGACAACGCTGTTGAATTTGAAAGTATGAATGGTGATGTTTCAGATGAACTTAGTTGTGTACATTCTATATTAATTAACGTTTGAGAGCATGAATTGTTAACTGGAGGTTTCGTGTTGATTGTAGGGTTTGTGTTGATTGTAGGTTTTGTGTTGATTGTAGGGTTTGTGTTGATTGTAGTGTTAGGGTTGATTGTAGGTTTGAAATTAGTTGATGTTGAGGCAATAATGTTATTTGAGGATCGTGATTGGGAATGTGGGTCAGACAAATGTAAGAGTGAGTGATGCCTTTTTCCACAAAAATGACAAAATGTTTTCGTTCGACACGTGTATGCTGAATGGTCTCTATGAAGGCAATTGAAACATATCTTTTTCTCAGCTGCTAAAATTCTTCTATCTTGAACATCTATTAATTTGAACTGAGGACATTTATAAAGATTGTGAGCTTCGCTGCATTTGGGGCATGCGAGACTAGAAGCAGTGGTTGTATGTAGGGATTTAACATATGGACTTGGCTTAGAACTTAAATTCTTTTTCGATGTCAGGTCGCAATTTTCTATTGAGTCACAACGATTTTGTAAAAACTCAATGAACTGATCGAATGTAGGGAACTCATTGTCAACAGTTTTTTCAGCCCAGAGCTGTTTTGTTTCCAAATCGATTTTATTTAATAAAATATGAATTAGCCAAATGTCCCTACCTTGTGCTTCGTTCCCTAACGCCTTAATACCTCTGACAATTTCATAAGAAATATCACACAGTTGACGGAGACCCTTTCCTGACACATTTGTTACTGACGCCTGATCGAAAAATGTTTTAATTAATGAAGTTGCAATTTGTTTTTTCTTTCCGAAACGTTTGTTTAATTTTTACCAAGCCTCTGCGTAATTTGCATCGCATACTGATAGATGTTTGAGCACTGCAGCTGCCTCACCCCTTAAGGCAGACTTTAATAGCTGAAATTTCTTTGATGAAGGAATATTCTCATACTTATTTACAGCAGCATCGAATATATCTTTAAATGACGGCCAATCAGCGTACTCTCCTGAGAAAGGAGGAATTGTTAAACGTGGAAGACGCGAATCATCATAGTCAGATTGTCGAGACGCAGAAGCACTAAAATTTTCTAATAAACGTCGCTGTTGATCAATAAAACTGTGCATTGTTGAACTCAAAATATTATGCTCGCGTTCTAAACTATCTTCACTCGAAATTGTGACATTTTCTATGCGACTCTTCAGTTCTCTCAACAGGTCATTTGCTGTATAAAAATCTGTTTCGAACTCACTCACTTCTGATACTTGACCTTCATTCCCTAATAATATATCTTCTATGTCGTGAAATTCTTTCCAATATTCCTCTAATTTTTCCAATCTAACCTTAACTACTTGTAATGAAAGTTCTTGACCTTGAGCTATGCCTTCAACAAATGTCTTAATTCTTAATACACCTTCCCTAACGCGAGTTCTTTGCCTAATTAATTTGGGTATCTTACTCATCTTAATTTGGTTGTCTAATTAAACGAAAGCACTGAATGAAATCTATACACTCAGTTGATGCAAACACTGAATAATTTTCAGCAGAGTATCGTGACAGAAATTTCCAGTTAAAATGTATGTATGTAAGTATATATGGCTAAATTTTTATCGTCACTCTGAACTGATGATAATTGCACCATGAATAGACAACTGATTACAATGAGTCAAGTTTTTTTTTTTTGTTTTTTGCACTGAACGATTCACTGATTGTGCTGATTATGTCATTTTGTGAATGTTTCCACACTGATCTTTTCACTCTATTAATTATTGCTTTTTTTTTTATATGTACTATATGTAAGTATATTCTGCTAATTATTGTCTGAATTTTATTAGGGAAGGGAAATATGAAGCTCTCGATATTTCTTACTAATTATGTTGAAGTTGAATTTATTTTATTTAATTGAATAAAGAATAACTTATCTTGTCTATTCCTCGAATTTTCTCGATGAAATTAACCATGTGCTTATTTGAAATGTGGTTGAATCCGGTGTAGAAGGATCAAAAATGTTGATGAAAATGTTCCAAACTAAGCCTCGTCAATGAAATGCACTTTTAAATCTTTATAAAAACTTTATTTTATCTGCAGTGATCGTTCTGCTTAATTTAAGTGGACTGTAACTCTTTATGAAAATGAAAATAACTTGTGACATGAATCGGTTCACTGCTGCTTAGTAAGTGCCTGAAATGAGTATTACAAGCAATTTTATCTAGAGAGATCTAAAACTGTATGTGTAAATGAAATAGACAATGGAACTGAGTTTCTACTGCACAATCAAATAGGTACCTTATAAAACTAGCTTACCGATTGAGCTACAATATTTAGAGTGTTTCTTAATTCAATATTAATAATTCAAGTCTTATGACTATATTAGCGCATTATTTCTTAACACTTCACAAGCCATGAAATAGACTCCCTCCCTACCACATGCGAGGCCCCCCGTAGTCCTTACATTCTAAAATATTTGCAGTGTTCTTACGTAAAAGTGACAAAAGTTTGATTTGAGTAGCTCCTCCGCCCTAAACTACACTTCATACAGAAAAATTTTGTTCCAATAATCTTAAGCTTGCTTTCTTATCTTCCGAACCGTAATAAAATTTTCATACCTTTCCTAACAAAATTATTTAAAAAAATTTATCTTAACCAAATGACTACGATTCCTCAAAACAAAAATTCTCAGCTGAGTAATCAGTGTAATGTCGCTGTGCCGTCATGGCATGCCGTGGGCTGATGATATCGAATGTAGCTGCCTACAGATTCGGACTACGGCTGCACATACACACATGCAATTATCACTCAGCAGAGAGGTATTGAGCGTAAAATGGTAAGGTTACTTTGTAATCAAAACTATTTTATTATTTTGTTTAGTAAGGTATATAGGAAGTGTAGCCTTTGGGAAGGTAAGGAACCAAGCTTTAAATTACTAGAAGACTATTTTCCTGTATGGATAGTAGTTTAGGCTCTATAGCATATATAAAGTCAATGTTTGGCACTTTTCCATAAGTATCAATATAGAACATTTTAGAGAACAGACTCCGAACTCACACATATAGATTTCTGTTTCATGGCTTGGGAAGTATTCTCGAGGGTTTTGGGCCAGGACAACCAAAACCCTCGAGAACACTTCCCCAGCCATGAAACAGAAATCTATATGTGTGTGTTCGGAGACTAGAATATAGAGCAAACAGGAATGGTGATAAGCCAGATTTTGCGTAATGAATTCCTGGTTGTGTTGGTAGTCCATTTTTACATGTATTTACACGCCATCCGTATTCTAAACAACTTGCCAATTTGCAAAAAGTAAACAAAAGTTTTGTGCGGAGCATGTTCTTTTTTTACTTTATTCTGAAACAATTCACATAACTAACTTATATAAATCTTTGCTTCTATTAACAAAAAAGATAATTTAGGTAGTGCAGTTGCCTCAAACAGGATTCCCTAGTTTATAATCCAATTTATATTTGCAAGCACTGACCTAACACTTCATTTCTGTTTTTTTTTAATTGATATGAACATTTTAACCGGCACTAGTGGCACTATAAAACTTTGCTCTAAGTAAAGTTCAAAGATAAATAGTTTTGAAAAGAATTGATTCGGTATTTTTGTTAAATTTCACAAAAGAATTTTAAGTTGACCAAATCTGCTCACAAAACAAAAGCACATTTGACAATTAATCTACAGCTTTGACAATTTCTCCATCCAGCATCTCACTTACTCCTATATATAGTCTCCAGCTCTTGATAAATTACGCTCATGTAGACGAATTTTACACGATATATTCTAAGGTTCGGAGTCCGTTTTCTAAAATATTCTATATATTGACACTTATGGGAAAGCGCCTAACATTGGATTTATATACACCATAAGGTCTAAACTACTATCCATACAGAAAAATAGTCTTGTAGTAATTTAAAGTTTGGTTCCTTACGTTTCCAAAGGTTACACTTACTATATACCTTACTTAACAAAATAATAAAATAGTTTTGATTGCACATTATCCTTACCATATTACGCTCAATAACTCTCAGCTGAGTAATAATTGCATGTGTGAATCTGTAGGCAGCTATATTCGATATCGTCCCATACGGCACAGCGACATTGGAATGATTTCTCAGCTGAGAGTTTTTGTTTGAGGAATCTTAGTCATTTAGTTCAGATAAATTTCTTTAAAAATTTTTGTTAAGAAAGATATAAAAATTTTATTTCTATTCGGAAGATAAGAAAGCAGAGATTATCAGAACACAATTTTTCTGTATGAATAGTAGTTTAGGGCGAAGGAGCTATTCGAATGAAACTTTTATCAGTTTTCCATAAGAACACTGCAAATATTTTAGAATGTTAGGACTCCGAGCGGGCTGTCATGTGGTAGTGAGGGAGTCTGTTTCATGGCTTGTGAAGTATTCTCGAGGGTTTTGGGACAACGCGTCCATACACACACGCTAGGCTGAACTCGGCATTTATTTGACGCTGGCATTCGCTTCACACAGTCAGCCACGGCAAGCCACTGTACAGTATCCTAGACAGAATCACGGCGCATTTCAAAGGAAACAAGGCAAGCGGCGAAACGAGCTTGAAGAACAGCGAAATCACAGCTGAAAGCGAACTTGCAGTGACTATACCTACGCTGTCATTGAAGAATTGTTAGTTTTTACTCTGAAGGAAGCATTGAATAGAAAAATAATTCCGAGCATCATTATTGATGGAGCAAATTAACTCTAGTTAAGTGAAGTTGTATTTTCTATTTACTTGAATTTGCAATAATTACTTGTTTTTTAAATTTTGTCAAAATTTCTGTCAAAAAGATAAGCAAGCTGACGTGATGACAATTACAGCCAAAGCGGTGTTTCAACACATACAGGGAAAATTTTAAGGTTCAATCAAATTAATTGAAAAATTTTATTGGAACGTGAGTACCTACTAAAGAGCATTTCCCTCATTTCCTTTCGTACTAGTCCTAATGTGTAGTTATTCAACTAGTTTTCGTAAATTATTATAAAACTAAGTGCATCGTGGAAATCTTGCATACTTTCGGTTCAAGTCGAAATTAAAGTGTGCAAATAGTATAATCGGTACATTTTATATCTCGACACATAAAATTTATTTATTTTTGTGTATGTCTCTATATCATCAATCTGTGTCGCCGTATCACTCCTCCAGGAAAATTATTAAAGTCGTACAGCAAACAAATATAATATTTACACATTGATACATTGACATTTCTATAGAAACATTCTACAATTTGTAGATTTCTGCTTTTAAGTCAATCTGTACATCTCTGCCTTTAATCGAATAATTAAATGATAAATCATAAAAATTCAAATTATATTAAAACAATAGGATCGAAAAATTACATTAAATTATTGTTTTGTTTTTACACAAACTATCGCAATCTTCTGTTCGGAAATTACCTTTTTCTTTGTAAGCAATTGTGGGTGAAAATAGATTAAATGATCAGAACAGAAAATAAAGACGACGAACAGGACAAATACAGATGTATTCGCGGTTAATCTCAAGTTACCTCCGTTCTGGCCTAGAACTCCTAAAGCCTGGTTCATATAGGCTGAAGTACAGTTCACTATTCATAATATTAAAAGAGACTCATCGAAATATAATTACGTTCTTGTGTCGCTTCCTCAAGAAGTAGTGAATTGCGTAACAGATATAGTAAATAAACCTACATCAGAACATAAGTATCACCACTTTAAAAATACACTAATAGAGAGACACTCACTTAGCGAGGAGCGTCGCATTGAAGAAATTTTGTTCCAACGCCGAATTAGGTGATCAACGACCATCTGAATTTTTCAGCCCTCAATACAATCAAGATATCTCAGAGCTTCAGAGCTTACAACAGTAGCTGACAAGTTATGGGAAGCATTTAAACCAGCGGGTACCTATTCTGTATGGAAAAATATACCGAAAAATTCTCAAAAAGGTATCAAGGAGCATATCGACAAAACGAATGCGTATCCTTCCAATTATGAACTTGCTGGAGAAGTCTCAGAAATCAGGAAAATGATGCAACACGCAGTCCGCGCAAGTCCTGCTTAAATCGACGAAATAACCAATATTATGGTCGCTAAGAACAAAGCAGAAATGGTTCTGCGAATAGAAACAATGTATGTTGGTATCATACCAGACATAGTTCAAAAGCTCAGAACTGCGTTGCACCCTGCGAATTTTTAAGCCGGAAAGTAAACCCTACTCAGTCGTCGACAAACTCCTAAGTCCCTCCGTCCATGCGGCAGACGGAAGGATAAAGAATTCTTGCCGTTTATTTGTCCGTGATAACAACAACCGCATAACATTCCTCATCAACACAGCCGCCGATCCTTCACCGCTTCTATAGCGAAAATCGATATCAGTTTCAATTATCAGCTGCAAACGGTAGTGCCATTGACACATTCGGTACAAAATTCCTAAATTTAAAACATAGGACTTCGTCGCAAATTCCCACATACGTTTATTATCGCCTCTGTAGATCGACCAATACTCGGAGCAGATTTCCTGGGAAAGCACGGCCTTCTTGTAGACATAAAAAGGCGCAAGCTTATAGATCCGCTTACCAAGTTAACTGTAAATGCCTCCCCGGCATACGTAAATACAGTAACCCCAAAGCACTACATTATTGAGAATAAATATGGCAGCTTGCTTGCTGAATTCTCAACCCTCAGTGAGCCGCCTAACTACAAACTGCCAGTGAAGCACAACATTGTGCATAAAATAATTATCAATGGCCAATTTCCATTCTCAAAACCACGGCGTCTGGATGCAGTAAGACATAAAGCTGCACAGGTTGAGTTCGAACATATGATGAACCTTGGCGTTTGTCGTATTTCCTCTTCCTCAGGATTATCACCGCTATATTTAGTACAAGAAAGATAATGCGGATTGCCGTCCATGAGTCGCTTGACTTCAATAACATTACCAGAAAGATATCCAATACCTCATCTTCATAATTTTACAATGCAGCTAAGAGGAAGAAAAATATTTTCGCACATTGACCAAGTTAGAGCATATCACCAGATTCCAGTAGCCCCAGAAGATTTGTATAAGACAGCACTCACTACGCCGTTTGGTTTGTTGGAATTTACGCGAATGCCATTTGGACTACGAAATGCCTCACAAACGAACGAGGTGATAAAAGGTCTCGAGTTCGTATATGTCTATATTGACGACATACTTGTTGCCAGTCAAAATGAAGACGAGCATCTAATTCATTTACAAATATCAAAGCCTCGAAATGTGTTTTTGGTGCTTAATCGTTAGAAGTTTTAAGTCACAATATATCCGCAAGGGGCATCCAACTTGTAATCAAACATTTCAGACATTTCGTTGAGGGCAGACAATTCATTATCTTCACAGACCACAACCCTCTTACAAGAGCTATACAAAGCCAAACAGAGCGTATTCCGAGACAAGCAAATCACCTTGATTACATTTCACAGTTCACGACAGACATACGCGTAGGAAATGAGGTTGCTTCTATAGAAATGAATTCAACAGAAGCAAAAACGTTAGCCGAGCTAAAAAAGACAGACGCTGAACTCGACGCTTTACTCTCGAAATCATCAAACCGAACATCATCCTGGAAACTCAAGTTGAAGAGTTTTTCGCAAATAACAATTTGGTGTAAAACATCAACTGGCCACACACGTCCTTTCATTCCAATCACCTACAGAAAAATAATGATTGAACAGCTTCATGCTTTAAGTCACCCCGGAATACGTGCAACGAGAAAACTAATTACTGATCGTTATTTCTGGCCCAAAATTGACACAGATGTGACCAACTGGGCAAGAACTTGTGTATCCTGACGACAATCCAAAGTTCATCGGCAAAACAAGGCGCAATTTGAAATATTCGACATTCTTGAAGGAAGGTTTGAGCACCTCCACATAGACTCGTAGAGCCGTTGCCACCTTCTAATGGATACAGTTTTATTCTAACCCTGGTAGACAGATATACCCGCTGGCCGGAGGCATATCCAATCAAGGACGTGTTTGCAAAAACGGCCATACAAACTTTTGTGAATCAATACGTTGCGCGATTTGGCACACCTAGGAACATAACGATTCCCCAAGGCAGCCTATTCGAGTCTCGTATGTTCCAGGAACGCAGCACACTTCTGGGGTTCCACCACATATATACAACCGCATACCACCCACAGACAAACGGAATGTTAGATCGATTTTTTTAGAACATTTAAAGCTTCAATTATGACACGTCAAAAGTCTAACAGCTGGTCCGAAGTATTACCCAGTGTTCTTTTGGGAACACGAAACACTATCAAAGATGACATGAAGTGAATACCATCCGAAATGGTGTACTGACAAATCCTCAAAACTCCCAGGTGCTCTTTCCGAACACAGCAATAACATTCCTAATTCGTCTGACATTATAGAGAATCTCCGACAATACATGCGTACTATTAAACCGACCGACAATAAACTGAACTTGAGAACAAACATATGTGTACCAAAAGCTCTCAATGACTGTGAGTTCGTTTTTCTTCGGGTAGATAAGATAAGATTTGGCCTAACAAGACCTTACGAAGGGCCATATAGAGTACTCCGAAGATTCCGGAAAAGTTGTGTGATTGACATCAAAGGCATAAAATTGTAGTGTTTCAATATACACATTAAAGCCTGCATACCATATTTCAAGTTCTTCAGTAAAAGATAAGATAATCAAGGTCAGATTTAGAATAAATAAATAATTAATTTTGCAATGCATAATGAATACATATATAAACAACAATGAATAGAAAATGCAAATGAATCCGCATTATATATAATTAGTATGAATCAATAACAATAAAAATAAATGAATCTGGAATATATTGAATTCTCAGTAAAATTACATTGCATATATATACAGTAAAGGAAAATGAATTCTACAAAATTAATAAAAAATCTCTTAGATCTAATAATGGATACTTATTAGCTTCACATATACGCTACGCTGGAGGGGGAGTGATGTAGTGACTACAAAATAAAACTTAAACGAGCATAGACATAATCCTATATTTGAAAATAAACAACACACATTGGTAGCACTATTCGAGTGGTGCTCTGACTGTCACGTAGGACAGATAACTCAGTATAACAAATAGCAATGAGCGAGTCTTAATTCGTCTACCTGGTTGATTAGCAAAGTGTCGTCGCGTCAGTAAGCTTCACAACTTTTCCGCTCGCCTTAATGAAGTATATATATATATATATATTAAAGTTGTACTATTATCCTTAAATAATAAATATTTATAATTCGTGCAATAAATAATAGTTAGAAGAAATCGAAGTATTTTACGGGATTTAGTTAGTGGGGACTCACAGCAAAGCATCTTGCAGACACCCCAGCTATATATTTATAGAAAAACACAAGTAAGATAAACTAGAGGCTTACGTGGAGGAGAAGTAAATACATGTTATGCACAAATAGTTCGTAACCAAATGCGTAGTCAGTGATGTTCAGCATTCTCCAGTCACGTCGAAAAACCAGTGGTGGCGTTACAGAGTTAATTTTTAACTCCAAGTGTTTGTATCATTTTGTGACCTAACTCTAGAGCTTCCTCAGCACCAATATGGAAACACCCACAGGTAATTGAGCTTCCTCAGCTCCTGCCTTTGCATTACTAGTAGACCTCTTTAACTCTGATAATTTTTCTGGCTATTCAAATAGTTAGCTCTAAAGCTTCTACCTGAATAAGCCGCTTGACTAATAGACTTTTACGAAACACTCCGACAATTCGACAGAAAGCTCTAATGTTCTGTTATCATCGACAGATTTGAAGAATATAAGAAAAAGTTTTCTACACAATGTTTGCATTCAAGTTTGCATGGACGTCGTGAAAGGGATTCTGCCTCTATCCATTTCACTACTTCTACCTCAGGATTTTTAAACGGTAAAAGTCATTAAAGCGCTGCATGGTCGGTGCGAAGGATTAATTGTTGGCCGTAAGGATATTTATGAAAATACTTTGTTGAATTTACAATGGCAAGTAGCTCTTTTCTTGTATCACAATAATTTTTCTCTGATTTTGAAAGTGTTTTATTATAATAAGCTACTGAAACTTCTTCGCCATCCTCCTCCTGTGAAAGCACTACACCAATACCTACATTCCTGGCATCCGTGTCCAATATAAATATTTTTGCCAGCCTTGGATAGTGAAGTACTGGAATTTCAATGAGTTGTTGCTTCAAATTTTCTAAACTCTTGTTACATTTATCTGTCCATATAAAAGGCTTTCCGTTTTCAGTAAGAAGATGTAACCTCCTTGCAATATTTGCAGAACCCTTAACGAATCGCCCGTAATAGGTAGCTAGACAACGAAAACTCCTTAATTGTCCTTTGGGATGGCCATTTTTTGACTGTTTCTCTCTTCTGTGGATTGGTTCTGACTCCTTGTTATGAGACTATGTGCCACAAATATTTAACTTCATTTTTAAATAGAGCACATTTAAGTAAGTAGGTTGTTTTTCTGTTCCTCGAATGTCCTTCCGATTACTATTATGTAAAACAGAATCCATGAGCCGTTCGAATGTGGCTGGAGGAGTATATAATCCAAATGGCATTACTTTGAATTGCCATACTCCACTGCCAACTGAGATACCGCCAGTAACCGCTTTTCAAATCCAGCGTGGAAAAACATTGCCCTCCGGAAAGAGTATCCAACGCGTCATCAATCCTTGGTAACGGATAACTATCCTTTAGTATCACTTTTTTTGATTGGCGGTAGTCTACACCGAACCATGTGTTGCCATCCTTTTCCTGACCAGAACAAATGACATTACCCCAGGGATATTAGATTCATCTATTATCCCTTGTTCCTCTACGGACGTCATCATATCTGAAACTTCTAGTTATTTAACTAATGACAATCTTCGTGGTGTCTGTCGCATATGCCTGGAATATCCCGTATCGATCCGATGCTGGACAAGACATAGTCATCATCATTTATTGGAAATAATTCCGAAAATTCATTGATCACCTCATTGCCTTTATTGTATTGATGTTCGCTTAAAGCACTGGACGAAAGAAGTTTCTGAACCTGTTGGGTGGTAGCTGGTATAGGTTTTCTCTTCTTCTCATTACTACCATTATCCAAATTGACGATCTGGTAAACGGGCTCACAATTTCCAATTATAGTACTTTCTGTTAGTTGTACCTCATTTTTGATTACCGGAAAATTTCCCGCCCACAGTTGCTCGCCCACAATTGCTCGCCAGGAAAGTTCCTCGCCACACAATTGCTCGCCAGGAAAGTTGCTCGCATATAACTAACACATCTGCATTTACATGAATACAGATAATATAGATTAAGAAACACGTTTATTACATAACATAAACATATATTTTCAATTATTATTCACAAACAATTGTCGTCAACTAAAAGTATTTATAAAGAAGATTAAGAATATAATTTAAACCTACGGTTGCTAAAAAAACAAATATTTTTATTAATAATATAATTATATAATTTTATCGCAAAAATAAAAATAAAACAATATTAATAAAGAAAATTAAATAACCAAAGCATTATTTTCGTTAAGTGACAATAATTCAATATATGAGCCTAATATGTACAATATAAATATTCAAAAATTATAATTTTGAGCTATGCCGCGCAGAATTTCGATCAATGTTCTATTTGAAAAATCGCCTACAATTCTTTCTATCCTTTTCGCACAGTCACGATATATTTTTCTTGACATGTTAGGATCTAAGCCGCATATATATGGTTCTATTTATCCGGAATTCATGCTTTGTTCAGTTTTTAATGCGGCAATAAACTTTCAAATACCTGAATGCTGTGCACCAATTAGTTCAGTGAAGGAACGATGTCAACCTTCACAAGAATTGATGGTTTTTGGCAAGCTATTTTGAACGGCACTATGACAGTTCCACAAGTCCAGAGGAAATCGAGGATTGCGACGACAACGTCGATTCGGCCTACCAATCCACGTGTCCCCGAAATAATCCAATACAGGTTGCAAATTATCTTCAAACTCAACGTTCTCGCATAACTCTTCGAAACTGCATTCTACATTTGCAACGGGAATGAGATCTAAAGCGGGTATCATTCTTACTTTTAGCGCAAAGTCACTATCCTCTTGATATCGCTTTTGCAAACATTTTTTTTGAATGCAGCGTTAAAAACACTGCGTAAAATGAAAAAAAACACCCTCTAAGGGTCGCTCCTGGAAACGCAGTCTTAAAACCATTTAACGCAGCTTGCTCAAAATCAACCATAATTGACTTTGGTGCTAAATTGGGTTCCAAACGTTTTAGCTCGTCGAAAAAATTTGTATATGCCTCTTCGGTTTTTTTTCGATAAAAGTGCAAGTACTGCTGGAACAGATTTATTATTTACAATTGCATAGATTGTATATAATGGTTGAAATAAAGACGGCACAGTCTTAAAAGTTCCATCTGCGTACCAGTTTTCTGTTCGTGACAAGAAATTTACATTGTCTTTTGTAGAGAAAACTAATATTCTGTGATTACTATCGTTACTGCCAAACAATAAAAACTGTTCTCCTTCGAATGTTTTTTGATAAAATTCCGGTATTTGTAATCCGGAAAGTGTATGTGGAGTTGCTGGTAGACAGTCTTTCGCGTTGCCCTTTTCATGCTATCCATACGTGGCATCTGTCCGGCTGCAGCAGTTGACACATTAATATATGAATTAGCAACAATGCGATGTGTCCCATCTTGGGTATTTGTTGCTCGAGACTTAGCATCACTATAGACTACCGCCACTTCGCACCTTGCATCATCGCCAGCATGATTGTGTTCATTTAAATATTGGACAATTTCATTATTGACACTGTGGACACGTGCACGACACTTAAGTTTTTTAGACTGATCACATTTCCAAAATACTTTCTCACTGTTTTCTTTATCGTTGATGTATAGATGTCCTTTATCCAGCAACTTCCGTTTTCCCTTCTCGCTTTGCACAAATTTTAACGCCATTATTATTTAGGAAGAGAGACAAACTTATAGCACACTGAACACTAACACGATCTGAATAATAACAGGCAGAATTTGAAATGAATATAAAATGCAAAATATTTTGACTTATATTGCTTCAAAGCCGGATGCAAAGTCTTGGAAAACAAAGAAATAGACCATTACTATCGCGCCGGGTAGATTTCGTTTCATTAGAAAATCGTTAGTTAATTCCCTGATCCCTTTTGACTATAGGTCGGCAATAAATTTGTATTTCGCCAGCCGTGGCAATAAGGTTGCCGCCCTTTGCTTTGACTTTAGCCTGCAAATATACGGTGAGTGTACATCTGCGTCTAGTTTCACCACTCTTCATATCACAATTTCAGATTTCGTTTCGTCAGAAAATCCTTAGTTAATCCCCTGATCCCTTTTGACCATAGGTCGGCAATAAATTTGTATTTCGCCAGCCGTGGCAATAAGGTTGCCGACCTTTGCTTTGACTTTAGCCTGCAAATATACGGTGAGTGTACATCTCCGTCTAGTTTCACCACTCTTCATATCACAATTTCAGATTTCGTTTCGTCAGAAAATTCTTAGTTAATCCCCTGATCCCTTTTGACCATAGGTCGGTAATAAATTTGTATTTCGCCAGCCGTGACAATAAGGTTGCCGACCTTTGCTTTGACTTTAGCCTGCAAATATACGGTGAGTGTACATCTCCGTCTAGTTTCACCACTATTCATATCACAATGTCAGATTTCGTTTCGTCAGAAAATCCTTAGTTAATCCCCTGATCCCTTTTGACCATAGGTCTGCAATAAATTTGTATTTCGCCAGCCGTGGCAATAAGGTTGCCGACCTTTGCTTTGACTTTAACCTGCAAATATATGGTTAGTGTACATCTCCGTCTAGTTTCACCACTATTCATATCACAATGTCAGATTTCGTTTCGTCAGAAAATCCTTAGTTAATCCCCTGATCCCTTTTGACCATAGGTCGGTAATAAATTTGTATTTCGCCAGCCGTGACAATAAGGTTGCCGACCTTTGCTTTGACTTTAGCCTGCAAATATACGGTGAGTGTACATCTCCGTCTAGTTTCACCACTATTCATATCACAATGTCAGATTTCGTTTCGCCAGAAAATCCTTAGTTAATCCCCTGATCCCTTTTGACCATAGGTCGGCAATAAATTTGTATTTCGCCAGCCGTGGCAATAAGGTTGCCGACCTTTGCTTTGACTTTAACCTGCAAATATACGGTGAGCGTACATCTCCATCTAGTTTCACCACTCTTTCATTATTAATCTTATTATTACAAATATTAAATTTAAAATTATTTACAATTAACAAAACTTTCCTCATTTGGAAAATCTTCTTTGAATTTTATATTTTCTATGTTGTCAAATAAAATTTTACTTTCTCTGTTTTTCTCTTATACATTAAAGAGTTTGATTTTAAAGGAGTTTCCCTGAACTAAAGTACAACATTCTGAAGATTTAAAACTACAAGTACTTCTAGTATCTGTATAATAATTATATTTATACAATGCAGTCTGCGTTCCCAGTAATGTTCCAATTTATAATATAAAATTCCATAAAATTTGAAATTGATATCTGTTGTTGGTGAGCAACTTTCCTGGCGAGCAATTGTGTGGCGAGCAGCTTTCCTGGCGAGCAATTTTCCGCACACCCTCATTTTCGCATGTGTTGAGCACTCTGACTGGAATTACTGTGCACCTTCTGCTTTCACTAAAGTGTTGCCAACAGTGATGGTCGATGTAATTTTTGTAGAGTTAGGCTCCCGATGCCATCAGTAAGTTTTTCCCATAATAGCGTATCGGAGCATTCCGAGAGAGTAATATTTTCGTAGATCATCGTCCTTATTTTCGCAGGGTAATCTAGTTCTACTCCTAGTCTCATAGGAATTTCTTTGTTCCCATATTTGAAAATGCGTTCTCAGACATCCAGGTGTTAAGGGTGTGCCTTTGCCGTAACTTGGACCTAGGAGTGATTGCGCATTTGCGAAGATCACTAGCCCAATCGAATAAAAACACTTCTTTTCACTTTGATACTTGAATACTATTTTATTTGATACTTTGAATACTATTTTATTTGATACTTTGAATACTTTTATTTATTTGAATAGGTTACCTTACCTCTGGTGGGGGTCAACCGTATTCTTTAGACTTCTGAAAACTCTCTGGCCTGTCCCTGAGATGCATCGGCTTTTTATTTAGTTGGGTTTTTGCATCATTCAGCAAAATGGGTTAAAATTTAAGAGGGGGGTTAAGTTAAGAAATTCCATATAGGAATTCTAGAAATTGAGTATATCGGGAACGCCTTCTCAATATATTGGTAATAGTCAATTTTGCATATTCCTGGTGTTTGTGTTTTTGTATACTAAGGGCCGGCGTTTTTAGATAATTACTTATCGTAGTTGAAAAGATATAATATTAAAAGTACTGTTTCTTAACCTCTAGGTTATTGTAATAAATCTTGATTGTTGCTAATTTTATAGAAATAAGTAATTACTAGATTTAATAGTAGGCTAGTTATTAGGTGCTAGATTTTATTTATTATTATTATTTATTACATATATTTATTTGTATATAATTTCAAACATTATGACTATGTATATATAATTAATCTCTTTTTTTTCTACTTAGGTGTACAATAGATTATCTTATATAGATTAAACAGCTTTTTGTTGTGTTTTGTAATTAAACTTGCTTTCTTTTTCGAGAGAGAAAATAGTTGTGTGCGCATGTTTGTTTTTTGTTTTTGAAAATTCGCTTAAGGCGGTTAAGGTTGCATTGTTAACTGATAGGATGACTTGGGGTTTTCGATCTCTAAGTCCTTTTGTTGTGTGCTTTTGTTTGCGCCAAGCTTTTTGGCTTTACATTTTTTGCATATTGGGACAATTATTACCATAAAAACTGCTGCAAGTAGAACATATGAAATGGCATAGTGATGGATGTTGTGTGTGTTCAGGGTAGGGAAGTTCAAAATTTCGCTTTGCTTAAGTCGATTGAGTGCTTCACTTAATGAATCTAACTCTTTATTTTCGTCAAAATTTAATGACGTGTACCTGGTAATTGGTGGAGTTGAATCCTTCAGGATGGCGTAAGTTGGAAGTAACATTTATTGATGGGAGGTAGTGGTTCCTAAGCTCCAATATTTTAGTATTATGGGCTTGAATGATTAAATCTTGAGTGCGTAGATGACAACCCGTGGATAAGGTAATTATCCATGTATTTTCCAGACTGTATGTTGTGATATTATTTCCGCATATGACGTCGACTACGGTAATTTTTCGCATGGAAAAGAGCCACTTGTTAGGTTGAGATACCTGTATCCAAAAATCCATTTGAGGAACGGTTTTGACATTGCAAGATGATGGTATTTTACGGATATGTTTGAGAAGTTGTACTTCGCATTGATTGTTTACTGATTGGGTATTGAATATGGGGTGTATGATACGGCACAAAAAATGCACTTGATCTAGCGTTTGGCAATTTTGTAATTCGAATTTGTTAACTGTATAATAATGTTCTCTATTATAGTCAATCACTAAGTATTCGAGTGAAGGTTTTATAAAAATGAACTTATCCTGATGATCTGTTGGCAATGGGTGAATTTTAAAAAGTCGATAATCATCTTTGAATGGAAGTGGGAGTTTTAGGTGAAAAATGATTCTATTATCGAGAATTGTACTTCGTACGTTGCCAATTTGGTAGAGTTGTAGTAGATTATTATCATTTTTGTCTATTTGTAAAGTGACAGTATTCGGCAATTCTTTCTGGATGGTTTCTAAAACTTGCTTCATTTGGGTCAGATACTATTTTTACTTGGGTTGTGTAAATATTTATGTTGACATTTTTATTCTTTAAAGGGAAAGTTATCATATTTTTTAGTCCTGCGTGCGCTACTATGTCCAACTTAGGTATAGAAATATGAACTTCCTGTAAATTTTTACTTTTGATATAATCCCTGATTTTTAAAAGGGTATTTAATATTTGTTTGAAACTGTATATAGTTTTCACATGCAAGGGTGCATTAGCAAGTATATACGTTTGTGTACCATTCACGTACTCGCGTAATTGAGTATTTTGCATTTCTTCTCCAACGATGGAAACAACTCTTTCAGGTAAGTTCCTGTTGGATCTTCTGTTTTAGGTAAAATGAAGATTCTGTATGGTAAATTCTTTTGAGTGAGTATATGTCCTTTTATTTCAGAGCAATCGTCTGTATAGGGGGATGAAACGTATTCGTAATATACTTTATTTAGACCAGTATATCTTCAGTCAGACTGGAGGCTTTTGCCTGATTGCGGGTCATTACGTTTATTGATTTTTGAACTGAAGTGTTAGGTTTCTCAATTTTAATTCGACTTAAACCATCAGCGTTCGCGTTTTGTTTACCTGGTTTATGTTTTATAGTGTAGTCATATTCCTCTAGCTTAACTCTCCATAAGACGTGAGGTTACGTCTTTCAAACTCATGAGCCATACGAGAGGCTTATGATCAGTGACTATATTGAATTTCCTTCCATAGATATATAGGCGAAATTATTCCACAGCATAAACTATAGCTAAAAGTTCCTTTTCAATCGTAGAGTATCTACATTCTGCAGGATTTAACGTCCGGCTGGCGACACGGATAGGATGATCTTTTCCAATTTTGCCTTGAGATAGCACAGTGCCTAAGGCAATATCACTTGCATCAGTGGTGACGTTGAATTCCTTATCGAATTCTGGATAAGCCAGAATCGGTGCACTGATGAGTTTTTGCTTTAAGACGTTGAATGATTCATCACAAAAGGTATCTCATACAAAAGTGGTATCTTTTTTCAAGAGATTAGTCAAGGGCTTAGCGAGTTTGGAAAAATTGGGGACGAAAGGTCTATAATATCCCACAAATCATAAAAACGACTTGATATCTTTCGGTTTTCTTGGAGTCGGATATGTCCTCACCGCACTAATTTTACTCGGGTCAGGTTGGACTCCATTTTCTTCAACCACATGATCTAGATAAACGATTTCTTTACGAAGGAAATGGCATTTATCTGGCTGTGATTTTAGTTGATGCATTCTTAGTCGGTTAAACACTTCTACAAACTAGGCGTTATGGTCACGTAAATTATACCCATAAATCACGATATCATCTAAGTATACAAATCAGCGAATACCTTGAAGTCCCGTTAGGGCGGTATTCATCAGCCGCTGAAAGGTTGCTGGTGCTCCTTTCAGTCCAAATGGCATTCTATTATAGTTATAATGTCCAAATTGTGTGCTGAAAGCTGTTTTTTCTTTGTTCTCTTGTGACATCGGGATTTGGTGGAATCCGTTGGCCAAGTCCAAGGTACTGAAGTGTTTGGATCATCCTGGTTGATCCAAGATATCCGTTCTATTCGGTAGTGGGTAGGCGTCTCCGAGAGTGACTTCATTTAAGCGCCTAAAGTCCACTACTACTCGCCAACGTTTTTGACCTGTTTCATCTGGCTTCTTTGGTACCAGTAGCAAAGGAGAGTTCCATGGACTCTTGCTAGGGCTTATGATATTTTGGTCTATCATGTCATAAATTTGCCTATTAAACTCATTCCGTTGTGATTCCGGTAATCTGTATGGCTTGACATAGATGGGCGTAGTATCTGTTTTGACTGGAATCGTATGTACATTGGCATCAGTATATGTTAATGCGTCTCCTTCTATATAGAATGGATCATTGAATTCTCTACAAATATTCATGAGGGCTTATTTTTCCTCTTGGTTACAATGTTCTAATTTTTAATTACTGTTGCGAGCGTGGCCTTTGGTTCGCTTTTTAAAACACAATATTAAATAATTAATACATAAGTTCTTTATTTCACCCTAATTATATAAAATTCACAATTCCTCAATTAATCAACTCAATTCTAATTATCGCTAACACTATACTTTCAATTACCGCAATCTAATTACACACTTTCGCTTCCTTATTACTTTCACTTGTTAACACTGCAACATCTAAGACAAGAGTCTTTTTCAGGCGATGACAAATTTTATATTTATACCACAGAAACTCTCCAGATAATTATGGAGTGTTCTATTTCCAAAAGCTTCTTGACTGTCCTATTCATTCTATTCATTCTATTCCTGAACCTTCCCGAATATTTAATCATCGATTCTCCGAACCTGAAGTTGTTTACTCTCCATTGCCAGTAGATGTCACCAATTGTCTCTTTCTATTGCCCGTAACATTGCCCCCTTCATAATTTTGTTCGTCCCGAACAACAGGTGGTCCATGGTCTTGATGCTCGTAGTATTGACACAAGCGATCCAAATGAACAATTTTACGCTTGCCTCTTGCGCCACGCTGAATCCTGTATACCACGTCATTAATTCTAGTTACCATCGCATACGGTCCTTCCCAGTATTGTTGCAATTTTGGAGACCGTCCCTTCCGTCGTTTCGGGTTGTAGAGCCAAACAAGATCACCTCCGTTAAGTAAGTTAAGTAAGTCATAACGGGTCTTCATCCGATTAATATTTGTTGCTAATTTCGTCCTCGTGGCCTTGTGTACATTAGCTAATTGTTCTTTGAGCTCCGATACGTAGTCTTCTGGTAACTTTTGTTCACCTCTGGGAGTACCGAATTTGAGGTCGCTAGGTAAACGCATCTCTCTTCCGAATATGAATTTAGCTGGGGTTTGTCCGGTAGTACTATGAATGACTGATCTATAAGCCTTTAGAAATGTAGGAATATGTCGATCCCAATCGCGTTGATGATAGTCAACTACTTTCTTTAGATGCTCGATCAATGTTCTGTTGAAGCGCTCTACCATGCCATCAGATTGTGGGTGTAGAGGAGTTGTTCTAGTTTTTCTTATTCCCAACATTTTACACATCTCCTGGAAAGTCCGCGATTCGAAGTTCCGTCCTTGGTATGAATGAAGTTGGTGAGGTACACCAAACCTACAGGCCCAATTCGTTATTCCGCAACTGTAGTTGCCTCTTGATTAGGTATTCCATAAGCTTCAGGCCATTTACTGAAATAGTCAATGGCAACTAATATATAACGGCTACCGCCATCCGTTTCTGGTAAAGGTCCAGCGATGTCTACAGCTATCCTTTCAAAGGGGGCTCCGACATTATACTTGTGCATTTCTCCTCTGCTTCTGTGTTGCGGCCCTTTGCAAGCAGCACAGACAGTGCATCTGCGGCACCACTCCTCCACATTTTCTCGCATATGTAGCCAATAAAACCTTTCTCGTATTTTGGGAATGGTTTTGTTCACTCCCAAATGCCCTCCACAGGTTCCACCGTGCATTTCTTCTAGAACATCTTTGACGTTTGATGCCGGCACGACTATCGGCATTCGGAAAGATTGGCCATTAGGTGCTTCCAACTTGCGTTTTAGTATACCACATTCAACATGGAGAGAGTTCCATTGAGCACAGTAACTTTTCAGTTTCTCACTCCGTTCCTAAATATCCTTCCAGTCTGGTCTTTCCATGTCTTCTTTCCAAGCAAGAATAGGTGAAATGTCCGGATCTTCTCGTTGTGCTGTTCGCAGGTCCTCGTTGTCCCAACCTGTAGATGGTTCCACGGTTACCAATTGTATAGTTGCTGTTGTTTCTCTTTCTTCTATTCGGGCGCAATGTTTGCATTAAATTTTACATGGACGTCGGGAAAGGGCGTCTGCATTTCCATGGATACGTCCTCCTCGGTGTTGTATTTCAAACTCATAAGTCTGGATTCGCTCTCTCCATCTCGCCACTTGTCCCTCAGGATTCTTAAACTGCAGAAGCCATTTAAGCGCTGCATGGTCGGTGCGAAGAATGAATTTCTGCCCGTAGAGATATTAATGAAAATGCTTTGTTGAACTTACAATGGCAAGTAGCTCCTTTCTTGTAGCACAATAATTTTTCTCTGACTTTGAAAGTGCTTTTCTATAGTAAGCTACTGGAATTTCTTGACCATTATCCTCCTGAGAAAGCACTGCACCAATACCATCATTGCTGGCATCCGTGTCTAATATAAATGTTTTTCCCAGATTTGGATAGTGAAGTACTGGAGCTTCACAGAGCTGTTGCTTCAAATATTCAAAACTTTCGTTGCATTTATCCGACCATATGAACGGCTTTCCCGTTTCGGTAAGTTGATGTAGGCTTCTTGCTATATCTGCAAAACCTTTCAGGAATCGTCTGTAGTAGGTAGCTAAACCAAGAAAACTCCGAAATTGATGTTTGTCTTTTGGAGCTGGCCAATTTTTGGGCGGCTTGTATCTTCTCTGGATCGGTTCTCACTCCTTGTGATGAAACTATGTGCCCTAAATATTTAACTTCTTTTTGAATAGAGCAAATTTACTCGCAGTGAGCTTCAATTTTGCATCTTTGAGTCTTTGAAGTACGTCCCGTAAGTTGTTTTTATGTTCCATGAATGTCCTTCCGATTACTATTATGTCATCCAAATAGACAAGATATGTTTTCCAGGTTAAACCACGTAGAACATATTCCATTAGTCGTTCGAGTGTGGAGGGAGAATTACATAATCCAAATGGCATAACTCTGAATTGCCATAAGCCACTGCCAACTGAGAAAGCAGTTTTCTCTCGGTCCTCGGGATGTATTTCCACTTGCCAGTAACCACTCTTCAAATCTAGCGTGGAAAACCATTGTCCTCCGGAAAGGGTATCCAATGTGTCATCAATCCGTGGTATTGGATAGCTATCTTTTCTCGTCACCTTATTTAGTTGGCAGTAGTCTACCCAGAATCAGGTGCTGCCATCCTTTTTCCGAACCAGCACAACCGGCGATGTCCACGGGCTGTTAGATTCCTCTATGATGCCTTGTTTCTTCATGGAGTTCATCATGTTTGCAACTTCTGGTTGTTTGGCTAATTCAAATCTTCGTGGTGTCTGTCGAATGGGCCTGGAATCTCCTGTATCGAATCGATGCTGGACAAGATTTATTTTACCGTAGTCATCATCATTCATTGCAAATAATTCCGAAAATTCATCGATCACCTCTTTGGCATCGTTGTGTTGTTGTTCACTTAACGCAATGGACGAAAGAAGTTTCTGAACCTGTTGAGTAGTAGCTGGTATAGTTCTTGTCTCCTTAACATTAATACCATTATCCAAATTGACGATTTGGTAAATGGGTTCACAATTTCCCATTATAGCACCTTCTTTTAGTTGTACCTCATTTTCGGATGTGTTGAGCACTCTGACTGGTATTAATGTTGCACCCTCTGCCTTCACTAAAGTCTTGCCAACAATGATACTAGATGTAACTTTTGTGGGGTAAGGCTCCACCAGATAGAATCGGCAGGACCCGATGTCATAAGTAAGCTTTGTCCATATTAGTGTCTCGGAGCATGGCGAAAGAGTAATATTTCCGCAGACCATCGTCCTTACTTTCGCAGGATAATCTGCCCCATCTCTTAGTCTCATAGGAATTTCTATATTCCCATATTTGAGAATCCGCTATCGGACATCCAGATTTATATTGTATGTGGTCATGAAGTCTATTCCGAGAATGCATTCATCTATTATGTCTAAAACCAGGAAAGTGTGAGGAAATAGTAGTTCGCCTTGTTGAACAACTAAGGTTATTTCCCCAAACACCTGTGCTGCTGCTCCAGTTGCTGTTCTTAGTAGATATTTGGTGGTGTTGTGAAGCCATTTGTTCTTAACAAGATCTGCTCTAATAATTGATCTTGAAGCTCCAGTATCGATATTAACTGCGCAATCATTTTTTCCAACACTTCCATATATAACAAGTTTGCATCGAATGACACCACATGAAGGCGGGCTCTGTGATGATTGCACTCTGTTGCAAGTACATTCTTCTACTGAAATTTTTCTCACTCGTACTGCACTCCGTGAAGCTTGTCTCGCGGATTCATACGGTAATGCATAGGCTAGTGCTTCTGCTGTTGATTGTTTTCCTGCTGGACTTAATGATTGCTGTAAATTTTGATCTGTAATAGTGTTCACAAATGCTTGCATTGCCACTTCATTGAGAAAATCTGCATTCACGCTGGACTATGAAAGATGCGCAAATCTTTCTACATCTGCCCGCAGTTGTTGTAGTGATTCGCCCTGTATTTAAATCCTGTTGCGCAACTGTAGGCGATATACTTGCTGCACGTTTTCATCTCCGTAACGTAATTCTATCGCCTGTACTAATGAAGAGTAATTACGTTGATTTTCAATCGGTACAGTTTGTAAGAGTTCTGACGCAGGACCTCGAAGTGCTAACACCAGAGCTATAGCTTTGTCTTCATCATTCCATCCATTTACCTCTGAAGCTGCTTCGAATTGTCTCTTGAAGATATGCCAGGAATTTTGTCCATCAAATATTGGAAAAATATATTCATTCTACCTGCTCGGGATATTTCAGGTGCTACGTGTAGAGGCTGACGATGCTTTATCCTTTCCAGATTTGCTTTAACGTTTTCAAGTTGCTCGGTGGCTTTTTGCTGAACTTCCGAAACCTTTTGTTAAAATTCCTGCTCAATTCCTTCAATTTTCAAATTTTGTTCTTCTAAAGAACTTTTTAGAAAATTTTTCTGATCCTCCAAACGAGTTTCTAGACAATTATTCAAAGAACTCTATTGTTCGTCCAAGCGCGTTTCCATAGGTTTTTTCTGCTCATCTAGCCGGGACTCCAGAGAATTCTTTTGTTCCTCAAAAGCGTTCCTTTGCACATCTAAACGGGATTCCAGAGAATTCTTTTGTTCAACAAAATCATCCTTTTGTTCGTCCAAACGGGTTTCCATAGATTTCTTTTGTTCCTCGAGAGAATTCTTTTGCTCCTCGAGAGAATTCTTTTGTTCATCAAAGTTCTTTATTTCACACTATTCATTTAAAATTCACAATTCCTCAATTAATCAACTCAATTCTAATTATCGTACTTTCAATTATCGCGATCTAATTACACACTTTCGCTTCCTTATTATTTTCACTTGTGAACACTGCAACGTCTAAGACAAGACTCTTTTTCTGGCGATGACAACTGTTATATTTATACCCTAGAAACTCTCCGGATTATTCTGGAGTGTTCTATTTCCAAAAGCTTCTTGACTGTCCTATTCATTCTATCCCTGAACCTTCCCGAACATTTAATCATCGATTCTTCGAACCTGAAGTTGTTTACTCTCCATTGCCAGTAGATGTCACCAGTTGTCTCTTTCTATTGCACGTAACATTACTTTCCAATGTTTTCAGGTGGTTTTCTATTGGGTCGGATTTATAATTGGGCTGAACCACCTCATAGTTCCGTACATAATCCCAAATTGGTTCTATCTCGTTTTTCGAGATTTCAATATTTTCTTTGTTCGTATTCATCATAAGTATTCTTACCATACTGTTACTAGCTTGTGCCAAGGTGTTTCCCATGTATATAACTGGCCTTACTTCTTTTTGCTTTATTAATAATTCGCCTTTTTCTTCTTTTATTGGAAGTGCTACCATTATATCTGAACGTGCAGGTAATGTAATTTTATCAGATTTTAGTATATTTTTTTCTTTTTTGCTTGGAATTATTATTAGTTGCCGAGATTGTTTATACTCGATCCAATGTAATTCGTTTGCATTATTAGCTGCATACAGATCACTGTCGTAGCGTCGTGAATTTGTATCAGATTTTTGATCATTATTAGCTGCATACAGATCACAGTCATAGCGTCGTGAATCTGTATAAGCTTTTTGATCATTATTAGCTTTTGATTTAAATGAACTCGCCGGACTTTTTAGAACATATAGCATAAAATAATATATTGTTTGGAGGAGAATTGTCAATATATTTGCGTTATTGCAATCACTACTTGTGAGTACATCGCTCAATGTTGCTGAATTTTTTGCTTCGAAAGTATTGCTTTCATTATTTATTTTATTTGTTTTACCTTTTAACGGAGACATTTCTCTGAATTGAAATTCGTATTCCCCACTTAAGCAGACTTCTGTGTTTATAACTAGCATATTTTTTGAATAATCTATTACACATTTGTATTTGGATAAGAAGTCATTTCCTATTATTCCATCATAGGGTAAATTATAACCGTTTGATTTGATATGAAAAGGATGTTTTATTTTGCAGTTATCTTGGATGGATATTTTTCCATATGAAACTCCTAATGAAGGAAAACAATTATCAGACAGGGTGGTAATTGTGCATTTTTGCTTCTCATATACGAGAGCGGAATCGTCAGTATCTTATGCTCTGGGTAGACTTATTTCTGCACCAGTATCTATTACAAAGTTCGCTTTTGATTTCTGGGAGATATCGATATGGAAAGCAACCATTAGGGCGCTTTTATGCATCTTTATTGGGATGCTTAATTGGGTGGTTGATGGACTACGGCTTAAATAACTTTCTCGCGGAAGGCTTCGCCGCCTGAATACACCCGCGTGCAATCCTTTCCCAATGAAAATTTGTCTGGGGTTGTCCACCTTACTTGCTTCATGTGGCGAGGTTGTCCTCTGCCATTATTTTCAGCATTAGGCAAATTTTGAGGTTGGTAAGCTCTTGGATGAGCCCCAAATTGAGCTTGCCTATTCGTTGAGTACTGAGTGCGGCGCTCATCAAACTGTCTTTGCGTACACTCTCTAGCGTGATGATTTGGTTTGCGACAATAGCCGCATGTAATTCTATATATTTCCCTTTTAATGTTTGGGTAAGAATTAATTAAGGGCAACTGCTTCCTCTTGAAACAGTTCTCTTTAGTGTGGCCTCTTTTTGAGCAGTAGTCGCATACTAGCACGTTAGGCGTTATTTTTTGAGTATGGGGTTGAGTTTCCTCAATGCGCTGAGCGTATTCGGAAGCGAAAGTTATGAGCTTCCTTAGTGAGGTCTCTGAACGTGCCTTAACGATCACCTTAAGTTGTTCGCTTTTAAGGCCGTCTTCGCATACTCTAATGGCATTTTTCTCATTCTCTGAGATGAGATATGCCCTTGCAGAAGATTCTGTGGCTTCATTAACCGTGGCGCTATTCAAATCAGCTAGCTGTTTTGAGAGGTGCGAAGCAAAATCATATACGCTTTCCCTTGAAGTTTGCTTGAGTCGCAGCAATTCTCCTTGTATAGCCACACGTGGTTTATGCTCTTGGAATTGCTCGACGAGTTCTGCTTTTAATTCATCCCAGTTTGAGACTTCTTTATATTTAAAGATGTCATATGCCGGGCCAGTTAGCTTCGTTTTTAAAATGCTAAGCAGTATTTTCTTGTCGGCGTCGCTCTTCGATGTCGTGAATAACATGTGGCAGCACGCGAGGTACCGATGCAGGTCACCTGAGGTTCCGTCGAACTCCGGGATCATATTCCGTGCATCCGTTAATGTTATTCTGAGGTCTGATGATCCCGGAATAGTACAAGTAGGTGGAGGTGTAGTCATTCTGACTCGATTTGAGGCACGTAATAAACGAGAAGTGCGAGCTAATTGGGCAGCCGTATGTCTATGGCTATTCCCGGCCTGGGCTGAATAATCGCGAAAACGTGTAGCGACTATCTAGCTAACACGTTTTCACGTTTTAAACTTTAAAATTGAGAAGCACAGCACTTTTAAAACGAAGGGGAAGCAATGAATTAGCGTTAGGTGTGGTACGGAACTGATATATAAACGAAAATAACACAGTAGCTTTGAAGTGCACAGACAGAAGATATCGCAACGAGGTTATGTATAATTAAACTCACAAGAGCACAAAACAAAAAATTTTCGAACTCCCAACAGCAAAAAACATAAATTATCGAAATTAAGCCGTAGAAACGAGGAACACGAAGTCATCAAAGTGAAAATAGTTTGCAAGTAGAAAACTTGAACAATGGTTACCAGATCAAATCAAGAGAGATATGCGTAGACAATATATAAAGTGATAATGGATCTGAAAACTTGTTCATTTACAAAACTTGTTCATTTACAAAACTTGTTCATTTACAAAACTTGTTCATTTACAAAACTTGTTCATTCACATTTTTACACTTGGTTTTTTTCTCACTTAGTTTTTACCAAATTAATTTTAATCGAAAATTACGTCAATATTAAATTTGTAATCATTAAGATAAAGATATGTGATCATACAATATAAAGATTTGTAATCATAACATAAGATATGTATATGTGTGTATATAATTTTTTTTTTTTATAATATTAAAAAATAGTGATACTTATCTTACTTCCTGAGACTGCTCAATCTTTGTTGTTTTGTGGTGATTTCCTGGCACTCTTCAAAGTCCATGGTGTCTTCATCGGATTGGGCTGGTCTGGTATATTCCATTATCTGCTCCTTGATTCTGTTGATCTCGTTTTCCCTTCCAGGGCCTATTTGGTCCATGATTGCCTTTGCTGGGTTTGTAATATTCTTCAATTTATATATTTATATTTTTCACAATCCCTGAGCGTCTGGCTGGGATCGGGTTGTGTAATACACAACGATGGGTACACCTATAGCGCCTGGCTTAGGTTACCTTTGTTGTAGCTTCCTTGCTTTATCAAAGCTAAAGATCTGCGACGATAGGTAGCTGGGATAAAATCAGATCCGCAGCGCTGCCACCAATTTTTTGTTACGGGTGTGCCTTTGCCGTAACTTGGACCTAGGAGTGCTTGCGAATTGCGAAGATCACTAGCCCAATCGAATAAAAACACTTCTTTTCACTTTGATACTTGTATACTATTTTATTTGATACTTTGAATACTATTTTATTTGATACTTTGAATACTTTTATTTATTTGAATAGGTTGCCTTGCCTCTGCTGGGGGGTCAACCGAATCCTTTAGACTTCTGAAAACTCTCTGTCCTGTCCCTGAGATGCATCGGCTTTTTATTTAGTTGGGTTTTTGCATCATTCAGCAAAATGGGTTAAAATTTAGGATTGGGGTCAAATTAAGAAATTCCATATAGGAATTCTAGAAATCGAATATATCGGGAACGCCTTCCTAATATATTGGTAATAATCAATTTTGCATATTCCTCAATATTTAGTAGTTTCACAAGAATATTTCCCCTTCATTCAAGAATTTCTTTGCAACCATTGGTCAACCATATATATACGGAAGAAACCAATGTTACAAAAAACTTGGCACTATTGCCCAACAAGTGGGTCAGTTGCTATTTCACTTTACACAAGGGATTTCCCAGTTATGTACAAGTAAAAATATCAACACATGAGGTTTCTCAACTTTGTTTGAGGAAAAAAATAAGCGGCATGTAATGACTGTGGGTTAGGTCACGGTTAACCTAGTGTCATTATAATGCATGAAATTGGTCTCATGCCGTGTTTGTGTTTTTGTATACAAAGAGCCGGCGTTTTGCCGCAAAAAAGTTTGACGCAACCAAGAATTTATCGTTTAAAAGAACAACGGAGAAAGTTGTTTCGTAAAACGATAATAGAATTGGTTAACCATATGAACCATATGTGACGTAAAAATTCATAAATAAATTGACGGTGGAATCACCGCGAAAGTGCTTGGAATGCAATTTGATGCGCGTATTCGCGTTTGTCAATTTATTATTTGTTTGTACGTTATATGTATGTACATATGCGCGTATGTTTTCCTTGCTATCTTCAAGAAATCGTTATCGTGTATGTACGTATGAACGTATGTATGTAGGTAATCTTGTACGTAACAAGATTCTTATTAAATATGAATGATGATGAGTCGTTATTATAGAATTATATATATGTACATATGTATGATGTATGTATATTAGTTGAACTAATCACGATATTGTGGCGCTAATAAAGAAATGATGAATGCAGGTAATGATTCATTCATTACAGTGGTCATGTAGTCAATTGCAAGAATGCATTCATTCATTATGTCTGAAACCAGGAAAGTGTGAGTAGTTCGCCTAGTTGAACATCTAAAACTATTTCCCCCAAAAACCTATGCAGCTGCTACAGTTGCTGTTCCTAGGAGATATTTGGTGGTGTTGTGAAGCCATTTATTCTTGACAATCGAGTATCGATAGTGACTGCGCAGTAATTTTTTCCAACACTTCCATATATAGCAAACCTACTATTTTTTCTCTGAAACTCGGCTACTTGAATGATGACTTTGGAGCTGTCAACACCATCAACCAACTTCTGCCCCACAAAGGTGGCTTTTACTTGATGTCTAGTCTCTCCGTGGCTCGACATCTTTGGAATTCTACTCTCCCCTCTTCTTCTGGTGATTTCACTCTTCTACGTTTCCTGCAGTCCTTTTGAAGGTGCCCTGTGAACTGTGGTTGAAGTGTGGCAACAAAATAAATATGGTCCAGTTCAGCAGTTCTTTATTTATATAAATATATATATATATATATATCCTAAATTCTTTGTAGGATAAAAGAAATTGAAAATTGTATTATTTTTATTTAATGATAATTATTTTTATTGGTTTTTAAATATATTCTTTTTCTTAAAAGTGTAATGGTAAAAATTCTCTTTATAATATTTTACACTTTTGCCCTCTGGCGTTTAAATTAAAACTTTTATAATATTTTATACGTTTGCCCTCTGGCGAATAAATTAAAGCTTTACAAGTTTGCCCTCTGGCGATTCAATTACTACTACAATATCCTTGACACAAATTCTATATTTTTAAAAACAATACATTCCAAAAGTCTTGATTTGTATTTTCTCAAAATGTATACAGTAGTGTATATCTGTGTTCAAAGTTTTTTCTTCACAGTGTTTTTTCCTTTAAAAGTCAAATTGAATATTTAATTTTTTTTACAGTCAGAGCAAATATTACTCTGACAAACAAAAAATTCTATGTTATTCTATTTTTAATAACAAACAAATATAAAAATTATTTTGTAGCTTCCGCTAAATCAACACCCCCCTCAGTGATAGCGTAAAAAGAAAAATAATAAAAATAATTACAAATTGAACGAAACTTTCTTTTTCTTAAAATGGTAATCTATCATTATATCTTGGTCATTTATATTCATGTCCACAAAAGCGGGTTTTAGACGATCGATAGAAATCGTGGTCTCTCTTCCGCCGTAGTCGACTAAAAACGTTTTGTCATGTCTTTTAATAACCTTAAAAGGTCCCTCGTATGGGTTACTTAATGATGGTTTTGGACGATCTATCCTCACGAAAACGAATTTACAATCTTTTAGGTCTTTAGGTACAAATATCTTGTTATTTTGTCTTCTAGTACTAGTTGGTACAAAATTTCGAATGTGGTTCCTAGTTTATTAAGAAAATTTGACGGATCCAATGTTGGTTTTGGAATATCTATAAAGAATTCTTCTAGGATGCGCAGTGGTTGCCCATAACCTAAATCTGCTGGACATCAATTAAGTTCCTCTTTTATCGTGGTTCTAAAACCTTAAAGAATCGCTGGTATTTGCAAAACCCAGTTATTATGAGTCATTTTTGTTCTTAATGATGCCTTCAGTTGCCTATGGAAACGTTCTATCATTCCATTGGATTGTGGATGATAAGGTGTAGAGCGGATTCTGTGTGCTCCTAATAATTTTGAAAATTCATCAAATAATTTTGATTAGAATTGAGCACCCTGATCCGTCGTTATTTCAAGAGGGTTTCCGAATCGTGAAATGTATTGTGTGTATAATGTTTTAACTATTGTACTAGCCGTAGTATCCGTTATCGGGTATGCTTCGGGCCATCTTGTGAGTCTGTCTATGATAGTTAATACGTGAGTAAATCCTTCTGAAGGCGGTAATGGGCCGATTATATCCACGTGAATTTGTACAAATCTGCCTTTAGGAACTTTGAATTGACCAATTTCTGATTTAGTATTTTTGTAAACTTTTAACTTCTGGCAAGATAAACATGATTTTGCCCACAAATTTACGTCTTTATTCCTACTAGGCCAAACTTGCCGCAATTAATTTTCTAGTTGCTCTTATACCAAGATGTGATAGAGTGTGAATAATTTCGAAAATATTTCATCTTAAAAGTTTAGGAATAAATGGTGGAGAGGTATTTAACAAAATATCACACCAAATTTTGTTTTTGGAAACTTCTAATTCCGTTTCTATTAATTTAAACTTGTAATAGTTCCTTGAATGGAAATTGAGTGTTCGAATTCCTCATTGTTTTCTTGGCTTTTGGCGATAATTTCTAAGTCTATTTTATTTTTATTTATTTCGTAGATATTTTTATCATTTTCATCAGTGACTACTACTCGTGATAATGAATCCGCTACAACGTTTGATTTTCCTTTATATGTTTGATGTCTGGAGTGAATTGTGTTATGAAATCTAACTGTCTGGCTTGTCTGGGACTTCTCTTTATCTTGGTCCAGATTGCAGACGTTAATGGTTTGTAGTCGGTCAGAATAGTGAAATCTCGACCTTCTAAAAAATGTCTGAAGTGTTAAATGACTAAATAGATTGCTAAAAGTTCTTTGTCAAAGGTTGAATACCTTGTTTCGGCTAGAGTTAATATCTTCGAGAAGAACGCTAAAGGTTCGCAATGGTTTGTATTTTATTGTTCTAAGATTCCCCCTGTTGCTACGTCTGACGCGTCGACTGTTAGAATAAACTTAGCGTTTTCTAGTGGGTGTACTAAAAGTGTGGAGGTAGAAAGAGCTTCCTTAATTTTTTTAAAGTTGTTTTCGCAATCTTCTGGCCAAATAAAATTTTTATTATTTTTTGGTTTCTTCAGTAATTTTGTTAAATTTATATATATTGGATTTAACAATTCAGATAGATGTGGAATGAATCTATGGTAATAGTTTACCATTGCTATGAATTGCTGAATTTGTCTGATTGAATTAGGAGAAGGAAAATCTTGAATTACTTTAACTCTGTTCTCAGATGGGAGAATGCCTTCTTTAGTGATTTTATGGCTCAAAAAATTTTAATTTACTCCAAAAATGCATTTTGCGGGATTGATGTTTATACCGAACTCTTCTAACCGTGTAAAAACTTTCTCTAAGTGTGATTCATGCTCCTTTTTATTTTTACTTGCTACTAAAATATCATCTATGTAGATGAAAACAAAATCTAATTCCTTTAAATTAATATTAGTTTTTAAATATATTCTTTATTTTAAATCCTTTTAAATATTTTTTTAACATTTTTTTTTTAAAGTGTAATAGTAAAAATTCTCTTTATAATATTTTACACTTTTGCCCTCTGGCGTTTGAACTAAAACTTTTATAATATTTTATACGTTTGCCCTCTGGCGAATAAATTAAAGCTTTACAAGTTTGCCCTCTGGCGATTCAACTACGAATAAAATATAATTGACACAAATTCTATATTTTTAAAAACAATACATTCCAAAAAGTCTTGATGTGTATTTTCTCAAAATGTATACAGTTGTATCTGTGCTCAAGGTTTTTTCTTCAAAGCGTTTTTCCTTTAAACGTCAAATTGATATTTAATTTTTTTTACAGTCAGAGTAAATATTACTCTGACAAACAAAAAATTATGTTTTATTCTATTTTTAATAACAAACAAAAATAAATATTATTTTGTAGCTTCCGCTACACCGTTCTATTACGATTCCAACATCGAAAGAGACCACGTGAAGGTTAGCTCTGTGATGACTGCATTCTGTGGCAGGTACATTGTTCCACTGAAATTTCTCACTCGTAATGGACTCCCCGAAGTTTGCTTGGCGGATTCATACGCTAATGCATAGGCTAGTCCTCCTGCTGTTGATTTCTTTCCTTCTAGCCGCAACGCTTGTTGTAAATTTCGATCTGCAATAGCGTTCACAAATGCCTCCGTTGCCACTTCATTCAGGAAATCAGCATGTTCGTTCGAGTATGAAAGGTGCGCTAACAATCCCACATCAGCCTGCAGTTATTGTAGTGATTCGTCATGATTTTGAATCCTGTTGCCTATCTGTATGCGATATACTTGCTGTATGTGTTCATATCCATAACGTAATTCTATCGCCTGTACAAATGAAGTGTAACCACGTTGTTTTTCAATCGGTACAGTTTTAAGAGCTTTAATGCCTCGAAGTACTAATACCAGATCTATGGCTTTGTCTTCATTATTCCATCCATTTACCTCTGAAGCTGTCTCGATTTGTCTTTTGAAGATATGCCACGAATATTGTGCTTCAAATATTGGAGGCTTACTACAACCTGCACTGGATATTTCAGCCGCTACGTTTAGAGGCTGACGATGATTTATTCTTTCAAATCTGCTTTATAGTTGTTGAGCTGCTCAGTAACTTTTTGTTGAGCTTCCGCCACTTCCTGCTCGATTCCTTCAATTTTGAAATTTTGTTCATCTAACGAGTTTTTCAGGAAAGTCTTCTGTTCCTCCAAACGAGTTTCTAGGCAATTCTCCAGAGAACTCTCTTGTTCGTCCAAACTGGATTCCAGAGATTTGTTTTGTTCCTCAAAAGCATCCTTTCCTTTTGTTCGTCCAGACGAGTTTCCATAGATATCTTCTGCTCATCTAGACGGGATTCCAGATAATTCTTTTGTTCCTCAAAAGCCGTATGTTCACAGGACGTCGCTGCTATTAACGAAGAATACCTTTTAATGTGGTGATTGATTTCTTAACAACAATTTAACAAAGGGAAGGGACTCACAATCCTGAAAGGAACCACCAAATGTTCTAGCATACCAGAATTATTATATCAACCACAGAGAATTAATTGGATGTTCTTAGAAATTCCAATGGTGTGGGTGTGTAGTGGTATTAAAGTAAAAAAAAGAGAAAAGAGTTTACTTCACCGTTGTTTTATTGCGTCGAAAAGAAACATTTTCAATCTACCTACTTGCACTACAAAAAAGTAATTTGTTACAAACTATTATTGCATTTTTTTGTTTTGTCTCTTGAATTCAAGAGTATAATGCCAAATAATAAACTACAACTACCACAAAACTATTTACAAAATTTCACTACAACTACAAATTAATTCATTAATGGGAATTTCTTTTATTTCCACTTGCGCCTTATATTAAGAATAAAAAAAAAAGGGAACGGCTGCTGCTGAAAATCTCGGTGAAATTGATGAGGCAGTCGTATGAAGAATCGCAATTCCTCCAGCAAGGTTTGTACCAATTTAATACAGACTGTTCGACGACTTTGCAGCAAAAATGATTGCAATTTGTTATATCTATGCTGCAGTCACTTGTAAAATCGCAATGGGCAATGCCCTCTTTGAGGTATGCAGTGATTCAATTTGAATTGTGTGATGATGTGTAAAAAAATAAAAAATGGCTGATTTCACTTTCACACACTTGTTGCTTCTACCAGGATCGAAAACTTAAAGAGAGTGATCCTTCAGAGCAGCAATCTTTTATAATCCGCTCCGCCATCTTGTATGTACATTCCACAGGTACTTTTTTGTGCGATTTTGTTAAATTCAACACCTTTTAGATTGAACTTCGTAAATCTAGAATGGCATTCATCTGTAATATGTTGACACAAATTGTTTGCTGTCCTCTCATTTCACTATTCCGTGCTTATGTTGTCATCGCGTTATTTGATGTCGCTGTCATCTGAGCTGCTGGGAGCAGTACATCAGATAAGTATTTATAATTTATATATAAAATATATTTTGTTTTGTGGTTTTTTTGTTTATTTTCATGTTCAAACGATTAGAAGGACGAATCTTGTGTAGCTGGGGTGATGGATTCTGCTACAAAAATTTTGTTAATTTTGTTTTCTTTCGTGGACCGAACATCCTGCCGCCACAACAAAAGGTGTTTGTGTTAGTTAGTTTAATTGTAATAAACTTACTTTTTTTAATTTGAAGCTCAACCCTTATTTTTCCATTCGTCTTTTTTAGAATGCGAAGTGTTTCTCCGTCTTCGGTAGGCAGACTGTGGGCTCTCGTGGCCTGGTTTTGTGAAACTTCCTGAAGTTCGGGTTGCAAAATTAAAAAGGCGCTGCTTACTATTTATCGTTTAATATAAGTCCAATTACTTCAGCGTTTCAATTACTTCAGTCTTTCACGTCTACATTACTCGAACCTCGATATTAGAATGAGAAAGAGTGATGGAGCGTTCTAGCTTTTTGGTCTGTTCCGTTGCCGGGTAAGACTGAGATTTTTGATCTGCCATGTTGGCGTCTTGCTTGTGTGTTAAGTTTGTTAGAGGTTGAAATTCAAATTGGAAAATGTTAATGTCAGCCGCCACATCACTCCCCAAGAACAAAAAATTTTTTTTTTTTTTTATACTAAGATTACATTTGTTTCTGCACATTAATTTTTTGTTTATGTTAACAATGAATGCAAAGGCGTAAATGTAATTTGTTTAAGCAATCTTGCATATTTTTAACAATAATATTTAAATAGAATAATACAATTTTATTTTCATTAAATGTTTTTTTATTGTTTATCTTAATTGCTATCGAAGAATTTTGATCTGTTTATTAACTTGTCTACCTAAGTACTTAGAGAGAACATTAAGCAATACTAATTAGATTTTGCACATTATTTTGGGTTTTAAATCTGATCTAGTTGCTGTTTTACTGCTGTTTTACCTATGTTTATTGCATTCTGTTTCAAAACAAATGCTGGTTTTAGTCTGTCGACGTTAACCGTTTCTTCTTTATCATTAACCAGGACTTTGAAGAATTTTTTGTACTTATATATGACTGGATGAGGTCCTGAGTATGGAGCATAAAGGCTGTGGTAGTAAGCCTTATCTTGTCGGATATTACTTATACCACTTGTTATTTGCTAATGAGAATAAGAGAAAGATATAAAATCTTAGATTGAAACGCTAGAAACCCTGCAATAATGTCTATGTTTGCGTTAATACGTCAATAGAATCGACGTCAAAGAACAGCGATGTGGTGCTCTAATAGATAGACCAGTCTTGCTATAAAAGTTGCTGCAAGTCTAACAATGAACGATTTGGTTTATTCAGTTATGTTGACAAGAGAGAAAATCAGACAGGATTTTCGTTATACTTGTCAGCACCTAGATCCTGGTAAGCAAAACAAAGGTTATAAAATCTTTTATCAATTGTCCTTATGGAGATCCAGTATTTAAGGCCGCTTGTAAATACGTATTCTGCTTAGTACGTAATTTCACTCTATGTACAAAACTAGCAACTCAAATAATTATTTATTTTATTCAGGATATTTAATTCCTTTCAATTTATTTCCTAGCCTTTTTGGATGTTGTCGTTACAACAATCGTATAGCAACTGACTTAATATCTAACATCATTTTATATTTTCACAATCTTATACCTACTTATCAGTACTTAATATTTAGTTCAATATAGCGGTTAAATGAACAAAACATATTTTTTACTAAAGCGCCTCGCGTCGTCACATTACTCCCCTGCCAACGAAACCAATGTTTCAGCGAAATTGCCAAGGGGTTCTTGTGGTTCGACTAGCCCGGCTGGTATGTTGCGGGAACCTAATGTGTCGAGCAGCTATACTTGATGAGGTCGTTGGTACTGATCAATTCATTATGCATGTTTAAATACCAATATTGGTTCTTCCTAGTTGTTTAATTAGAGTAACTAATACTGTAAAAATCCCGCTGTAGATATGTAAGTTAGGTATCCGATATGCAAGTCTATGTAAAGAGAATTCAGTTGTAATCAGACACTCCGAGTGATTAAATCGAAATATTGTAGTACTCAAGCACCCGTTGTATAATTTTATAAAACACCTTTTCGACAATCAGCATCCCAGATCCTGCTTATCATAAACATTTTCGTCCTTCGAGCCGGATCTTATGGAAATCGAGATGTTCACCGATCGTACTGTACTACTTTATTACTTCGCGCTAGTATATAAATTACTCGCATGAATATCGTGACTTTATTATGTGAAAGTGCAAAAATGCAATAGGCAATTTATCATTACAAACTACATTTGCTTAATTAAATGCATCAAAATATTATTTTCGTTCTTTCCAAAGAAATATTGGATTGTAAAAAAATTTCTTGTTGCAATTGTTAACAAAATGTGTCTTAATAGTAAATGCTGCATTAAACAAGTTGTTGTGTGAGTGACTATCACTTGGCGGTGCAACGAATCTCGCCATAAGTAAAACAGTAACGTGTTATGTACTGCTGGTTTATATACACTTCAGATATTATAAGAATATGATGGCGTGGTGATTACTAGCAGTATAAAAGTGTTGTGTACCTAAAAAGCCTAAAATAAATACCTAATTATAAATTAATAAAATTTAAAAAATATTAAAATATTTCATGCATAAAATTTTCACATAAGCTAACCATGCCTAAAACATGGTTAGCTTATCTATTCAATCAATTGCTGACGCAATTTTCTTCACATTCCATAAATTAAAATAAAATTATTCCCATGGCAAATTTTGCCTTCAGCAAAATTTGCCAGTAGATATATTTACTTTAAAAAAATAAAGCAAAAAGCAAATCGTACCTTCAGTACGATTTGTCGTAAAAATTGCAATATGTATGTACGAACGTACATACATATCACAAAAAAGCTTTCGCGATAAGAGGAGCGCGCCGCGAAAATACATTGTATGTATACGCGCGCGGTAACTCTAATCGTCGTGGCAGTGGCTGATGTTTATCAAAGCATCAAATTTCAAGCCTCCGTCCAACGAAAAAATATTCTGGACTTGTTTAATCAAGTTCAGAATAAATGAAAATTTTCTCAGGGTGAAAATCCAACTACGCATTTTCTACCCTGAACGAGGGCTCTTCATCGCGACGAAAGTGATCAAGAGCCGAGTTGTTTTTTTGATCAGAAACGGAGAGGATAACAAAAAAAGACGGTGCGGCTTTGGGATTAAGAAAGATTCTTTTTGTAGAATGTTCGGTTTTAAGATAAAAAATTGTACTAGAAACTTTTTGGTTTTTGAATATAGTCTTTGAATGTTCGGTTTTAAAAGAAAATAGGTATTAGAAAGTTTTTAGATAAAAAGAAAGTTTTTAGTGTGAAGAACTAATGTGGAGTAAGAGTGGTGCAAAAAAAAAGTAAATAAAAAGTGAAAAAAAGCAAAACAGGGTTGTCAATACCTAAAACGTGGATTACCAGTGTAACAGCCGACTTCAAGGTGAGAGTAGAGGAAGCCTACTTTAAACAAACAAAAGTATAAGCGCTCGAAAACCCTCTATCCTACGAATCAAAAGGAGTTTAGGACGAGATCGAATACTGGGCAAGACATCCTACCCCCCGGCTGAAGTTGAGTCTGGCCTCAGGAGTATTTCGATCTTGTCGGCTCCCAACGCTCGGGGTCGGACAGCTTTAACTGCCTCTGTTTGAAAAACACGCAGCCACCCCCTCATCAAAGCACAAAGTGCCAACGTGGGACAATAGCGGGCTTCATCCCAGCCCAGGAACATAAGACGTCCATAGCCGAAAATTCCAACGCGAAACTTGAAGGAAGAATCCTCAACCGACAATCTGCGATCCGGAGCTGAAAGGGACTTCGAAGTAGGCAACGCGCCCCCCTTTAAGCTTTTATCCAGGGGAATTTAAGAAGGCCCCCCCTCCCGGCAGCATAAGAAGTTCAATCACAAAAACCAGCGATCTTGAATTGAGAGGGACCTCGAAGAAGGCAATAAGCCCCCCTCTCAATTTGAACCAAGGGAAATAAGACGGCAGAAGCCCCCCTAGCTGCAAATTTTACATACGGTGGTCCATGAGCGAGGAAAGCTCCCACCAGGAGACGCCGCCGGAAATCTCACCAATTCCACCAACTCCACAACAATCTTCCTCACCGGGCGACGCACAGGAAGATCCGTCCCGGTACGAAGGAGGCAACGAGGGAGCAACATCTGCAACAGATTGTGCTAATCAAACACCCCCAACAAATTCAACAGCACCAGGAGTCACATTAAGGGGCGGGACAATCCTGACAGGTCCCCAGCAAGTAAGGTCTAATAATTTAAATTTAGAGCAATATTTAAAATATTTAGAAGGGAAAGTTCGAGACTCCTCCAATCTTTATACTATACAGTGCGATTCGATTGATAAACAGCTCACGAAGTCCCGCGAAGCAAGGCGCGAGCAGATAGCAAAATTTAAAGAAAGCACTGAAAAATTCAAAGAAAGCTTGAAAGAGTTTGGGGAACTCTCGCACACTCTCGATATATAGAATAAAGAAAATAGTATTAGGCTAAGTGAAAGTGCCATTAACGACAGTGTCAGTGATTCCACCGCGAGTGAGTTCCTTTTGAATTGGCTGGGCGACTCCCTTCTGGAGACCAGTCTAGAAGATACAAGCTTCCACATAGCGCCAAGTACAAGAGATAAAATTCCTAATTTCGACATGGCAGATTACGCGAAAATCGCCAAGTTAACTGCTCAGCTGGTCCCCCTATTCTCGGGAGAACAGCACCCAAAGTTGAGCCTCGAGCTCCAAACCTTCCTAGGATGCTGCAGGCAGGTAATCCAGTGCATTTCGGTGGAGGAGCTATCAGCATTTTTGCAAATCTTCCCCACCAGACTTGGAGGCGAAGCTTATCAGCTTTTTGCCTCAAATATGCCAACTACTTTCAAAGAAGTAGAAGAACGGTTCAATCGCACGTACCTACCTAGAGAAACTTACCAGGAACTGGTAAATAAATTAATCACTACCTGGCAGTACCCTTTGGAAACCCACACAGCTTCACGGCACGAGTAAAACAAATGCTGGCACTCTGCAATGAAGCAGCAGAATCCAAATACGGAGCCACAGCAGCACCGGCTGTTAAAACGCAGTTGGAAGATTTCGCGAAAAACGTACTAAAAACAGGAGTCAATAACCCGTATATGTGCCAATACCTTCTGACCATGACAGACGGCACGGTGGATGACCTCGTACAAAGAGCACTTGACATGGAGCGTCTCTAGCAAAGTGCTCTATTCCTGCAACCTCCAGGACAATTCCAAACAAATATTATGCAAAATACATTGCCAAATTCTGCCAGTACCAGTGTACCAAATAGCGCACAATTAACTCAAAGTAGTACCCTAGTAAATCAAAGCGTATATAATCCTGGCATCTTATACTACTCACAGGATCCCCGGCAAAACAATATGCCCATTAACGCAAGCAGTCACATACCAACGTCACAGTTCACACAGGCCGGCACAGCATACATCAAACAGGAGCCAAGATCTCCTAATAAAAATTATAATGTACCAAATAAAAATAATTATTTAAATAAAATCAGTTGTAGTTTTTGTAATTTAAGAGGCCATACATACGCCGATTGTCTGAAACGTAAAAATACGCCGTACTGTGTGAACTGCAAAATGTATAACCATGACGTGCGTGACTGCAGAAAAAACAATAATAGTTTCCAGAGACCACACAACAATAGTGGACCACCAAACCAACGTCCTAGAGAGCCGCAAAATACCAATAACAACTCAAGAGTCTATAACGTGCGTAAAAAGTGCGAATTTTGTGGTCGTTCTGGACATGCAGCAAATAACTGCCAACAAAAACGTAAATGGGAGGCCCGGAGTCAGGGAAACGACGTACCATCGCCCCAAAGCTCCCCGGCTCGACTATAAATCTCCCGTCTAATAAAATAGGGTCCCCTCAGCAGCCCGATTCCAGTGTCGCTACAGTAAAACTTCCCTTAGACATAGGCCTGAACGGCCAAACTAAACTAGTAGTAGACACAGGCGCTGAGGTAAGTATAATAAAGAAAAGGTCATTAAAAGATCTCAAGGAAATTAACCACAATGAGGCATGCACACTTCAGACCCCATTTGGTACCGGAAAGACGCTGGGAAATTCCCAGGGAAACTTCGCTTTCAAAAACAAAATTCCCTGCAAGTTTCAAGTCGTAAAGCACTTGCCCGGCCTTTCCGATGATGGACTTCTAGGAAATGATTTCCTAGCAAAAACCTGTAACGTGAGGGTCCTAATAAGGCACTAAGGTTTCCTCGCACGGAAACTAATCTAGACGAATTTGCCTTGCCATTAGAGTTTGAAACGGACAAGCTACATTCTGAAAAAGCAGTCGAAGTAAGAACACTTGCAGAAGAGGTAGAGTCTAAACAGGCTGAACTATCCACCTGTAGTGTCTTCAAGGCTCAAACGAGAAAAGCTGGCTGCCAAGCTCCAAAAGGGCCCAAGGAATGTGAAAAAAGCTGTCTGGGCGAACAAGAGACCGATGAAGGCAGGCAGCAATTGGTTACCTTTAAGGAACCAATCTGCATACCTGCGCGAGTTACGTACCCTCACACTCACAATTTCCATAAACAGGCAACAAACTCTCCACGTGCCCCTATATCATCATACATTACATTTCCTTTCATCAGCATTATATATAATTCATAAAGTTAAGTCAACTACCTTTTAAAATAATATGTAACTTACGCAATTTCCTTTATCATTCTTAAATTTGCTATTTTACCAAGTTCCCATGATTTTTGCTCTTCAGCAGTTTTTCAAACAGTAACACGATAATTAAAAGAAGGTCAAGAAGTAAGCATGAAACAAAATCTGATCAAGTTAGGCAGTTAATTTTTAACCGTTAACCATAGTAGAAGCAAGGCTAATTCGTAAATAAAGTTTTATTAAAGTCAATAATCTTGTTTTTTTTTATCGTTTGGCTTACCGTGTAATTTAACTGGCGCAGTCGGTAGAATTACGGTAACAATCCAAGTGTTAAAAAACGGTTTCGAAACAAAATAAACGACGGGTTATCGTTTTATTAATCACTAACGAATCGACGGATAATTGGTGCAAGATAAAGTGTGTTTCAGGGAAGAAGTACTCCGAAGGCACATCGAAGAAAAACTATTATATCCCACAGCCGTGAAGCTGTTGAAAAATTATCAAAGGTAACACTACATTGGATTTGGTGAGTTCAACTCTTCATACCGCAAGTTCTTCAATCTGGATTAATTTGGAGAAGAATTCAACGGTTCCTTGGTTCACAACTCTAACAAATTCAACAGATCCAGAAAACTATGAAAATAGAAGTTTTTATTATTATACATGCGTAAGTCAAAATACTGATATTTTTCCATATTTTCCTATATATATATTCCTTTTTTATTTTAATTAAATTCCTATATGAGTAAACGACTAACAAGTAGAAGCCGTAATCCAAGAAGATTTCATAATAAATTAAGAGACAGTGTATTAAATTTAATTAAACGTGCAAGTGCAAGTGGAGAAAATTTAACTGCAATAGATAATAGGTCGGCATCAAGCTCAAATAGTGAAAATTTAACTGCTACTACGCATAATCTGTCAGGATCTAACTCAACTAGTGAAACTGTTAGTGAAATAGATTTAAACGAAGTTAATTCAGGGGAATTAGAAATTTTAACTATGGAACAGCAACAACAATAACCACAAAACCCTCCAGCCGTAGATTTAACCAGTACCGCGACACAAGTTTTCAATTCTCTTAGGATTCCGGATGCAATCAAAGATTTACCAAAATTTGATGGCAATCCGCGACTCCTTCACGATTTTATTAAAAACGTCGAAAAAATTTTATCTTTAGTAAGAGTGATCGATGGCACAACCTATGCCAAATCTTAGTGAGGGCAATCAGAAATAAAATAGAAGGGCAGGCTAATGAAGTTCTTAACATGTACGGCACACCATTGGTTTGGGATCAAATAAAAGATAATCTTATACTTCATTATTCCGATAAGAGAAACGAAGCCTCTCTTATCAGAGATTTGCATTCCCTTAAACAACATAGTAAGTCAGTAGAAAAATTTTATAGTGAAATAGTGGAAATACAAGCAGCATTATTTAATCACATTCAAATTCACGAAAAAGATGATAGCGTAGTGAAAGCGAAAAAAGATATGCACACAGAAATGTGTCTAAATGTTTTCTTATCAGGACTAAGGGAACCTTTAGGTTCAACCATTCGAGCTATGCCCCCAGAATCTTTACCCAGCGCATTCTCATACTGCATCCAAGAACAAAATATTTTCTATACAAAATCAGAACCATCAATAAATCTTATTAAGAATAGACCTAGTGGACAAGTTCGAACCCCAACTTTCCAACAACGCACAAATTACCATCCACTACCTCAGAGAACTTTTCAACCTTCCCAACCATTCCAATCTTTTCGACTTAATTCAGTACCTCAGCAACAATTTCAGCGGCCCTTAAACAATCAGCCTTTTAATCAACAATCAAGGCCTTTCGCCCCAAATCCTTTTTATAGACAAAATTTACCTAAACCGGAACCAATGGAAGTCGGTTCAGGCAATTCCCGCTTCAGACGGCCAACTCTCAATCATCCACCACAACCAAATAGAAATTTTTCCGCTCCACCTAATCAGAGACCCCGATTTACTAGTGAAGAGCTTTTCAACACCTATGAACAAGATTTAGCATCAAGTGGAAACTATAATGAATACGCAAGTGACTACTTCTACACTAATCTAGACAGATATTATGATAACTACTCTGATAATGATCAAAATCAACAGACCAATCATATGCTAACAGACACGACGGAACAAAACGGAGAACCTAACACATCCGATGAAAATTTTCTCACAATAGCCTCAGCAGACCCATCAGTTACATAGATTTAAATAAATACGGAAACACCCTTCCCTATATAAATATTTCCACCCCGTATGGGCATACTTTGAAATTCCTAATCGACACAGGTGCTTCCCCTTCTTTCATAGACCCAGATTACGTAAAACCAGAAGACGTCATGTATTGCAAACCAATTACGATAATAACCGCTCTCAATAAACATAATATAGACAAACAAGTTACTCTTCCAAATTTTACTGAATTCAATCAAAAAGGTAAAAGTAGATTTCTCATTTTTAAATTTCACGACTACTTCGACGGACTATTGGGACTAGACGTATTAACTAGCCTTGGGGCTAAAGTTGACCTAGCAAATCGAAAACTAATTACAAACAACGCTTTAATCGATCTTAATTTAAACCCTAACTTTATGTCAGAAAAACATACCATTCCCGCTAAGACAAAAGCTGTAGTGAAATTGCCAGTAGATGTACAGAATGGCGATATATTTACTAAAGCTATTGTAGTCGCACCTAAATTTTACATACCTGAAGGAATCTACCGTTCTGAAAATTGGTATAGCCTTATGGAAATCGTAAATAACACAGAATGCGATCAAACTCTCTTTTTAAAGCAACCACTAAAAGTCAACATTTTTCCCCAAAACGAAGTCTCAGAAAACAATCTATTTAATTTAACCTGTGAAATAGACTCCAAAATAACCCCTAACGATATCAAAAATTTAATCCGAACCTCTCATTTAAATAATGAGGAGAGAAGAGAATTGTTTAAAGTATGTACACAATTCGAAGATATTTTCTATAAAGAAGGACAAACCGGCACTTTTACCAACCAGATCAAACATTCCATAACGACCATTGACGATATACCAACTTACACTAAATCTTATCGGTATCCATACGTCCATAAAGACGAAGTCAGAAGACAGATTAACGATATGTTAACACAGGGGATAATTCAAAACAGCTACTCGCCATGGAGTTCACTAGTCTGGGTAGTTCCGAAGAAAGTAGATGCCAGCGGAAAACAGAAATGGAGGCTGGTGATAGACTACCGCAAGCTTAATGAAAAAACCATCAGCGACAAGTATCCCATACCCAATATAAATGAAATTCTCGATAAATTAGGCAAGTGTCTATACTTTTCAACATTGGACCTTGCCAGCGGTTTTCATCAAATAGAAATGGACCCTAAAGATATCCCGCAGACAGCTTTCACAGTCGAAGGAGGACATTATGAGTATGTTCGAATGCCATTCGGACTAAAAAATGCACCCGCGACCTTCCAGCGTGTCATGGATAATGTCCTACGAGACCTCATTGGTAAAATCTGTCTCGTATATCTAGATGATATTATCATCTTCTCGACTTCCCTTCAAGATCACTGCGAAAATCTGAGAAAAGTGCTCAACAGGTTAAAGGAAACGAATCTGAAAATTCAGTTGGATAAATCAGAGTTCCTCCGAAGAGAAATCGAATTTTTAGGTCATATTATAACTCCTGATGGTGTTAAGCCTAACCCGGACAAAATTAATGCAATAAAGAAATTTCCAATTCCCCGAACCCCCAAACAAATTAAATCTTTCCTAGGACTTCTGGGGTATTACAGGAAATTCATCAAAGACTTTTTTAGAAGATAACAAAACCGTTAACTGCATGCCTGAAAAAGGGTAAGAAAATCGAACTTAACGGCCACTACATTAAAGCCTTTGAGACCTGTAAAGACCTTCTCATCAACGATCCCATTCTCCAACACCCGGATTTCTCAAAACCATTTATCCTGACTACAGACGCTAGCAATTATGCAATTGGGGCAGTACTCTCTCAGGGTACCATTGGCAACGACAAGCCTACATGCTATTCTAGTCGAACACTAACATCATCTGAAATTAACTATTCCACGATAGAAAAATAATTGTTAGCCATAGTCTGGGCCACCAAGTATTTCAGGCCATATTTGTTCGGGAATCGATTTACAATAGTCACAGATCACAAACCACTTACGTGGTTAATGAGCCTAAAAGAGCCAAACTCTAAACTGGTAAGATGGCGTTTCAAACTCGAAGAATTCGATTATAACATCGTGTATAAAAAAGGTACTCAAAATAGTAATGCTGACGCTTTAAGTCGCATCAGACCAGACACGGACGAATCAATTGAAATAAATGTTAATGACACTAGATCAGAGATATCTACTCCGAGCATGAACATTTCAACCATACATTCCGCAGAAGAAAATTTAAACGACGGAATTCCAATTTCAGAGAGGCCTTTAAATGAATTCAACATACAATTAATTCTCGAAAAAGCAGATAAGAAACCCCCAAATTCACTACAATCTCCCTTCAAAAATAAACAAAGACGCATAATTACATCATCAGATTTCTCCGAAGAAAATGTTGTAGGAATTTTTAAAAGATTTCTTCCTCCTAATAAGTTAACGGCAATATTGACGGACGATAATACATTTAAAGTAGTACAAGAGGTTTATTCTAAATTTTTCTCAGGGAGCAAGAATTTTAAACTAATCCGATGCACTGAATTATTACGAGACGTCACTGATAATGACGAACAAGATCAAATCATAAATTCATATCACATCAAGAGTAACCATAGAGGCATCAACGAAACGTTTTTACACATAAAAAGAGAAGTATATTTTCCATTTATGAAAGGGAAAATTACCCAAACAATTAACAACTGCGAAACTTGTCAATTAATGAAATACGATAGAAGTCCACCCAAATTAAAATTTGAAATCCCCGAATTCCCTAACAAACCCCTCGACATCTTACACATAGATATTTACACCATAAATAATAACCAGATTCTAACTATCATAGATAAATTCTCTAAATTCGGCGCAGCATACACAGTGTCTGCTAGAAATAGTTTGACAATGATAAAATCATTGAAAAATTTCATTAGCCTTCACGGCATTCCCAAGAAAATCGTGTGCGATCAAGGAGCAGAATTTACCTCTAACATATTTAGAGACTTTTGTAAGCAGTACGATATCAACTTACATATAACGTCATTTCAACAGACGAGTAGTAACGCTCCTGTAGAGCGTATGCACTCCACATTGACCGAAATCTATCGAATAATTTATAATCGAATGAAAAATAAAGACCACGACGAAATACTAGATGAAACAATAACAACGTACAATAACGCTATACACTCTTCAACTAAATTCACTCCATACGAACTGTTTTACGGAAGAATCCATAATCTAGATAAAAAACTGAAATACAACAACGAACATGAATGCCTTAAGAAATTAAACGAGTTTCAAGACAAACTTTACCCCATAATAAGAAAACGGTTAGAAGAAAATACTACCAAAAGATTAGAAAAACTAAATTGGAATAGAGGAGTGCCAGACAAGTTAGAATTAGGTAAATCAGTTTATAGAAAAGAATGTAGACGCAACAAGTTGACTAAAAGATTCACAAAACATAAAGTAAAGTAATAAAAAAGTACATAAGGGAAAATTAAAAATTAAACATAAATTTCAGGATAATAATCGCACAAGGGCAAAAACTAGAAATACAGGACTTGACGAAACACAAAATACTGACAATGAGACTAGGAACTGCGAGAACAACGCAGGGATACAACAACCTACTACACATAGTGAGACTAACGACTTACGAACAGACGATAGACAAGATAACAAACTCACTCGCAACACTGAACGACTCTGACGAGCTTCGAGAATCATTCAACGTAACAAACATTAAATTATTAGATTTGAAACATAAATTAAATACCCTAAAACCAAATATTAGGAGTAGAAGAGGAATTATAAATGGATTGGGAACGGTAATTAAGAGTATCACGGGAAATATGGATGCAGAAGATGCGCATCGAATAAATAAGGAAATTGAAAACTTGCTGTCGGATCAAACCAATATAAAAAAAGAGTTAATCAAGAGACAATGTTAAATAATCAAATGCTAGAACGTTTTAAAAATCTTACAACCCATATCCACAACCAACAAGATTCCATAGTTAAATATTTAAAGCACTACCAAGAGCACCTAAGTAATAGCATTGGAAATAACAGAAATACATTTGCACATGCATAATACCTTAACCTAATCAACTATAATATCGATCTACTAATTAATCACTTAACAAATATAGCCGAAGCCATTACACTTGCCCGTCTAAATATAATCTCTAAGCAAATATTAAGTCCCAACAAAATTACAGAAATCTATAGTATTATGAAAAACCAATCAGTCAAAATTAGATCAGACGAACACATTTATGAACTTCTGGGATTACAGGCTTACTACAATGACACGAATATAATTTTTAACGTCCAAATACCAATACTAACCGAAGAAAATTATTCCATGGTCCATATAATTCCCTTACCAATAAATGATACAAAAACAATTCCTGTCAGACCCTACCTAATCCACAATGCTAAAAAAATTCAATATTTTGACGAAGCATGTCCCAGAGTTGAAGAAGTATTCTACTGCAAGGAATCAACACACCAGGAGTCAGTCGACAATTCCAAGTGTATAGGACGCATAATGCAGAACCTACCAGCAGAGTGTACTCTGATCGAAGGAACAAGAACATCGGAAATAATACAACCAGAACCCAACTATATTCTCTTAACTAGCATCCCTGAAACACCTATAAAGACTACCTGCGAGATTAACAACTTGCTGATCAAAGGAACTCAACTGATCCACTTCGAGAACTGCTCAGTGCAGATAAATGGCATCAATTATCTCGGTCGCATTAACACCTACTGGGACGATATCTACATCTACCAGATGATCCCTAATCACATCAACTATTCATCTACCATCGAAGACCTTAGACTGGAAAAACTTAAATTCTACCACGCAGATAGCAAAAAGGCAATCCAACTTCTCGAGTGGGAAACCCAAGTAAAAGATGACTTCACCTTAGGAGCCCTAGCAGTTACAAGCTTCCTCATATTGGCAATTCTCATCTATATAACCTATAAACACATAACCACAAAAGGGGATAATCGTATACATCTCAACAAAGGACCAATAATAGGAAACCCGTCAATAGATACAGACCCTATAGGAAGCACCCGAAACTGCAGCTATTCTGGCCATCCCTTCATACTTAGGGGGGAGGAGTTACGTACCCTCACACTCACAATATCCATAAACAGGCAACAAACTCTCCACGTGCCCCTATATCATCATACATTACATTTCCTTTCATCAGCATTATATACAATTCATAAAGTTAAGTCAACTACCTTTTAAAATAATATGTAACTTACGCAATTTCCTTTATAATTCTTAAATTTGCTATTTTACCAAGTTCCCACAATTTTTGCTCTTCAGCAGTTTTTCAGACAGTAACACGATAATTAAAAGAAGGTCAAGAAGTAAGCATGAAACAAAATCTGATCAAGTTAGGCAGTTAATTTTTAACCGTTAACCATAGTAGAAGCAAGGCTAATTCGTAAATAAAGTTTTATTAAAATCAATAATCTTGTTTTTTTTATCGTTTGGCTTACCGTGTAATTTAACTCTCGCGCTCAAATTGTTGCCCCAGTGCCGTTACAAACTCAAGAAGAAATGCTTTGTTTATCCCAAGAGATAAGCGATGGAGTCTTCTTGGCAAACAGTTTGCTGTCATCTGGAGAAGAATTAGTGCTGGTCAGTATTCTCAACGCTAACAGTCATCAAGTAGTCATACATAGCTTAAAGTTACAGCTATTTCCAATAAACAACTACAAACTAGTCCCATTGACAAAAGACCACAACCAAACGCACATTCCCATACCAAACAAAGAGCCAATATCAAACAACACAAGAGACGGAACTGAGTGTCTAAAGCCTGCCAAAAAGGTGCATATAACTCTTCCGTCCAAAATCCCGAGGCATAAATCACTCTTAAACAAACAACGGCCATATAAGACCGGTAGCGAGTCGCTAAAGCCTATATTAAAGGTGCATATTACTCCACCGTCACACAACACAAAAAATTCTACATGGTCAAAAAGCAATAGCACTGACGCGCATGAGTATATCACACAACCTAAGGCAAAGACCACACAGGTGTACCAAACTCAGCCGTCAACAAAGCAGGAAGCCAATACCCTGCAACATGCTAAGAACAACGAAATACAGCCTCAAAAGGAATTCCAAAAGCCTCATCTATCTACAGGTCAAAGACTTCAAAGGAAGAGTAAGTCAAACCAAGGTTCCGCTGAAAAATCAGCAAGTTTACAACATGTACGATATCTATACTCCGAACGACCCAGACTCAGCCTAGACCCTAATTTAACCGCGGAAGAAAAAATTTCGATATCAGAACTCTGCGAAGAGTATAACGATATCTTCTTCCTCAAAGGTGACAAACTCACCTATACAAATGCGATAACGCATAATATTCCATTGGTGCAAGCTCAAGCACCAATCAATCAAAAAATGTACCGCTTACCTGAAACACAGCGGAAAGTCATTAACGAGCAGCTAAAAGAAATGCTACACAGCGGGATAGTCCAGTCCAGTAAAATCCCTTGGAATTCACCTCTACTAGTTGTCCCCAAGAAAGCGGGACCTGACGGTGAAAAAAGGTGGCGCGTCGTTGTCGATTTTCGTAAATTAAACGAAAAGACAATTGGAGATGCATTCCCGCTACTCCGAATCGAGGATAATCTCGACCAACTAGGTCACGCAAGATATTTCACCACACTCGATTTGGCCAACGGCTATCACCAAGTTCTTGTCGACAAAAAAGATCGACATAAAACTGCTTTCAGCACAAGTTATGGGCACTAAGAGTTCAAGTGTATGCCATTCGGGCTCAAACGAGCCCCCGCCACATTTCAACGCCTAATGAATTTCGTCTTAACAGGCCTACAAGGCCTCGAATGTTTTGTTTACCTAGATGACATCGTCATCTATGGTAAAAATTTAAACGACCACAAAGAAAAGTTGAGAAAAGTATTCGAGAAGTTGAGAGAGAACAACTTGAAACTGCAGCCAGAAAAGTGCCAGTTTCTAAGAAGAGAAGTTGTTTACCTCGGACATAAATGTTCTAGCGAAGGAGCCCTACCAGACACAAGTAAGACGGCCTGCGTCCAAACATTTCGTGTTCCAAAAACAGTAAGGCAATTTCAGTCATTTTTAGGACTTGCCAATTACTACAGGAAATTCATTCCAGACTTCTCCAAAATTGTACGTCCAATCACAAATTTACTCCGAAAGGATGTAAAATTCACTTGGGCAGAGAAATGCCAAGAGGCATTTCAAAGCATAAAAAACGCTTTAATTTCTCCACCACTTTTAATTTACCCCGATTTTTCGAAATCTTTTAATCTCACTACAGACGCAAGTAACGAGGCTCTAGGAGCTGTTCTTTCTCAAGGAGAAGTCGGAAAGGACCAGCCCATTGCCTATGCAAACCGCACATTAAACAAAGCCGAAACAAATTACTCTACTATAGGGAAGGAGTTATTGGCTATCGTCTGGGCTACCAAGAATATCAGGTGCTATCTTCAAGGCCGGAAATTCACGGTCCGTACTGACCATAAACCTCTCAAAGGTGTCTTTAATGCGAAAGACCCTACTTCCCGTTTGGTGAGATTTCACCACAAACTATCTGAATTCGATTACAACATCGAATATAAACCAGGGAAGTACAACACTAATGCAGATGCACTAAGTAGCATCCCTCAAGCATTAAAAGAAGACAGTTTAGGCAATACCTTAACGGTAGAAGCCCTAGTCCACCACACGATGGACTCAGATGTGGAGGAAGACGATTCCACAAATAATAAAAAGAAAAAGAAATCCGCTCATTGTTTCGTCGTGACTCGAGCTCAGAAGCAAAAGGCTCAAGAGACATTAAATAGCTCCAGTGTGGAGACAGAAGAGCACACGAAAGCGGACCAAAACGAAATTCAGCACACGGAGGCGGAAAAACTAAACCCAGCATCGCTTGAGCAAAAAGTAAGTACTGACAAGACACCCGAAGTTATCACGAGCCCTACGGAAATCCGAACAATCTTAAAAGATTATCACGATTCTCCATTTGGTGGCCATCAAGGTGTCATAAAAACTTACAAACGCATAAGACGCAAGTATTGGTGGAGACACATGCTTAGCGATATTAAAAAATACATTAAAAAATACCCAAAGTGCCAGACGATGAAAGCATCTCCACAATATAAAATGCCAATGGTTATCACGGACATCGCAGAACAACCGTTCGACAAAGTTTACCTCGATATTGTAGGTCCATTAGAAGAGACCACATCAGGTAACAAATATATCTTGACCTTCCAAGATAATTTAACAAAATTTGTCGACTGGTATGCAATACCTAATGCAGAAGCAGTCACAGTAGCGCAAGTTTTCTTTGATGAAATCGTTACGCGCTATCGCATACCCAAAAGAATACTCACCGATCAGGGAACAAATTTCCTGAGTGAATTATTCAAAAGAGTATGTAAGCTTCTAAAGGTAAAGAAGTTACAGACTTCAGCATACCGCCCACAGTCTAATGGAGCACTAGAGCGTGCACATAGACCCTTGATAGAATACCTGCGAACAATCGTAGATGAAAATTCCAAAACATGGGACCAATACCTACCAACCGCTGCATTCGTGTACAACAATAGTGTACACGAGGGTACTAAACCTACCCCAATGGACTGCCTTTACGGCTTCACAGCGGATGTCCCATCAAATTTAAAACGGGATCCCGAAGCAGTTTACAATCAAGAGAGCTATTATCATATACTAAAGTATAAGCTCCAAAAATCATACGCCACGGCAAGAAAGAATTTATTAGCCAGTAAACAACGGGGTACTATGATAAGACAGTACGACCCCTAACTTTTCACATAGGAGATAAGGTCCTCATTAAAAACGAAAGCAGGAAACATAAGCTTTCCCAAATCTGGGTAGGACCTTATCAGGTAACTGCTATACCAAGTGGAGCGAACACCACAATAAAAATTTGTAAGCGTACGGTACATAACAACCGTCTAAAACCATACGTCGAATGAAATAAACATGTTGTCACAAAACCAGGTTGACTCAAAGTCCTACTCTGTTTGTTTCAAATTAATTCCATTTTAACGGCTCTCAGGAACACTTGCGGTGGAGCCACTCCACTCCCTGGTCTAATAACGGCACGAAATAAGTAAAGTCATACTTAAAGGATTATTTTCATCCTCCGAATTGTCCACAGAAATGGCGCTACAAATTATTGCAATTGCCATCCTCATCCAGTACGCGACAGGAGAAATCGCCGACAAACCCTATATTATAACCAAGCTAAATAGCTCGGGCATATTTTTCGAGGATCTAGGAAGCCTCATGGTGTATCATAACACTTGGAATGTTCTCACGGAGATAGACTTGGATGAGTTAGACACGCAGATAAAACTAACGGAACATGCAGAATATCTAGTGCATAAACTCTGGATAAATATCACGGACAAAGAAGACCTGTGCAACGTGCAGCAACTACACATACACGCTATAATAGATAGCGTACAAAAGCGCACGGGAACCATTAAGGAATTAGTTCCAGGAAGGCGTAAGGCCAGATCACTATTCGACGGAATAGGCACTATTTATTTGGTACCATGGATAGTAACAACGAGAAGGAAATATACAGCCGCTTAGATGAAATTGAATCGAACACACAACACCTAGCTGACGTAGAGAAACAACAAATAAGTGTGGTTAAAACTACCTTGGAACAGATTCAAAAACCATTGGCTATGTTAATGGATCATCAGCAAAACATAGCTCACCAGATTAACGATCTGCATACTGTGACCGAGGACCTAACCAGAAGGCAGCTGAGGCAAGAGATCATATCGAGCTTATTGCTGCAAATCATCGAAGTCGAATACCGTCAACAAGCCCTCCTTGACATTATATTAGCCACTGAAGGCAACCATATTCACCCACTCCTCGTGTCTCCCAAAAATCTGCTGGATGTATATCGAAAATCAACTTCGAAATGTCTAAACGACCAAAATTGTCTATCGATTCTGTACCAATCAGCAGGAGCCCAGTCACTCCTTATGCAGAACAAATTGGTGGTGAGAATAACTCTCCCAATTTTTGATTCCCCCAAAATGAGGCTACGGCAAGTTCGATGCTTTCCAGTACCACAACCAGCAAATTATTCCATAATCCCTGACCCTGGATACTCTTGTGTGGCAAATAGCGCTCGCACACAGGAATTCCTCTTATTAAAAGGCGAGGATATGAAAAGCTTCAAGAAAGTCACTCATAGCCTGGAGGAAAATACATATATAGGTCGACTAAATACCCCCACAATTAAGGCAAAAACCTCAGATGAATGTATAGTGAAAGTGTTGTACAATCCTTTAAACGAAGTGCCCAAGTGTAGGTCTAGAGTACAAGTTCCCCAAAAAGACATGTTGATAAAGTTAAACAAGCCCAATGCGTGGCTATTTTCGTTTATTACCGCCACGGTACTACATATAACATGTCGAGATCACTTTGACATCTCAAAATTAGAGGGGCAGGGGATACTAGAGATAACGCAACCATGTCAGGTGAAAATAGGGGAAAAGGTGCTAAGGTACGAAGGTGAAAATAAGCACCCCCTCAAAATTACTCAGCCTAAACAATTTCCTGAGCTGAATCATTCATTACTCAACCTGAATCTAGCCGAAATTTTACCCAAGTCTCAAAACCAAAGTGTACAAACCGAAATCATAACAGGGGACGATATCAATAAAGCAATCTATACTGGAACACATTCGCTGGAAGATATCCAGCACAAATTAGACCAGTATAGTAACAAGGTATCAAGCAGACAATCCCATATCCTGTCCACAACTTCTCTATCATTTACGAGCCTACTAGTTCTGGCCATAATGATCGCTGTGGCAGTAAAATATCTTAACCCTGTTGTCATCAAGATGAGACAACAGAGAAATCAACCACAAGGTAACCCCGAAGTTTTATCAGAGGGAATTCCTTTAGAAGAGCGAACTCCTGCTCCCCAACCCAGTTTAAGGTGAGCCAGAAGCCTCTCCAAAACAAAATCAGTCCAAATTGTTTAAAAAACGGAACACGGACACTGTCAATATGGACAACTAATCAATCTAATTAAGGACATAAACGGTAGGCCTGGTAAAACATGTAGTACACTAAGTACGTAGAAAAATTGTAATAAAAAAAAACAAAAAAAAATGTACAAGCCTGAAGAATAGTAAAAATAAATAAATTAATTAAAACTAGAATTACTTAAAATAAAACATGTAAAAAGAGTTAAATATAAAATTAAAGAAAAACTACCTTAAAAGTAGACATAAATAAATAATAAATATGAAACTATATATAGATATAAATAAAATACAACACCAAAAAAAGGGGGTAGTATATAAACATAGAAATAGTAAAATGTAATTTAAAATAATACATAGTTAATAAGAAAAAAAAAGAAAACTTTAAAAACAGAATAAGTTTCACCAGGCTCCTACCAAAACAAATAATTAGAAAAGAAAAATTAAATTATTAGCAAAAAATAAAAGAATAAATAAACAAAGACTATATATTAAACCAAAAACAAAAGTAAAAAATTTTGAAAATAAAAGAACAAACAAAATTCTGTAAAGCCCAGCCGAACCGACCGCCGGACTGAGTCGCCAAAATAGCACCCACAATAATAATAATAAAGAAAGTAGTAGAAATAAAATAATAAATAAAACAGTAGAAGACACCAGAAAGCATATATATAAAATCAAAATATATAATATTATTGTCCGCTAAAAATAGGAAAGAAGAGAAAAAAAAATGTAAAACCCAACCGAGACCGACTGAACCAAATTAGTACCAACCTAACCAGACCTAAAGGCAAAACAAATTCGGAAAAATAATTTAATCAAAAGTAATTAGCAAATAACAAAAAAAAGGGGGAATAAAATAATACAAATTAGTACAACGACAACTTCCCCTGAGAATTATTCCTCTTCAAAGAATAATTCTCCTTTTCTCAGGGGGAAGGATTGTTGTGTACCTAAAAAGCCTAAAATAAATACCTAATTATAAATTAATAAAATTTAAAAAATATTAAAATATTTCATGCATAAAATTTTCACATAAGCTAACCATGCCTAAAACATGGTTAGCTTATCTATTCAATCAGTGAAGAAAATTGCGTCAGCAATTTTCTTCACATTCCATAAATTCACATTCCATAAATTAAAATAAAATTATTCCCATGGCAAATTTTGCCTTCAGCAAAATTTGCCAGTAGATATATTTACTTTAAAAAAATAAAGCAAAAGGCAAATCGTACCTTCAGTACAATTTGTCGTGAAAATTGCAATATGTATGTACGAACGAACATACATATCACAAAAAAGCTTTCGTGATAAGAAGAGCGCGCCGCGAAAATACATTGTATGTATACGCGCGCGGCAACTTTAATCGTCGTGGCAGTGGCTGATGTTTATCAAAGCATCAAATTTCAAGCCTCCGTCCAACGAAAAAATATTCTGGACTTGTTTAATCAAGTTCAGAATAAATGAAAATTTTCTCAGGGTGAAAATGCAACTATGCATTTTCTACCCTGAACAAGGGCTCTTCATCGCGACGAAAGTGATCAAGAGCCGAGTTGGTTTTTTTTATCAGAAACGGAGAGTATAACAAAAAAAGGCTTTGGGTTTAAGAAAGATTCTTTTTGTAGAATGTTCGGTTTTAAGATAAAAAATTGTACTAGAAAGATTTTGGTTTTTGAATATAGTCTTTGAATGTTCGGTTTTAAAAGAAAATAGGTATTAGAAAGTTTTTAGATAAAAAGAAAGTTTTTAGTGTGAAGAACTAATGTGGAGTAAGAGTGGTGTAAAAAAAAAGTAAATAAAAAGTGAAAAAAAGCAAAACAGGGTTGTCAATACCTAAAACGTGGATTACCAGTGTAACAGCCGACTTCAAGGTGAGAGTAACAGACCAAATATAACAAAAGTATAGGAGTGTTGCAACAATAGTGTGAGCGAAAAGCAATAAAATCAAATCAAATTTAGTCTAAAGAAAATTTGTACAAGATAAGGCATAGCCTTTAAAAGTACTTAGCATGAAAATTTAGAAATTATAAAAATAACCGCAAGAAAAATATGAATAAAAATAAAAATAAAAGGAATACATATATAAAGACTAAAATAAAATTATGTAAAAAAAGAAAAAAAAAAGATTAAATTGCTAAGTCATAAATACAAAAAGAAAAAATACAGAAATAACAATTATAAAGAAAGTAAAATAAAAACATTGCGTGCACAAACAAACAGCATGACTAAAAGAATTTTTAATTTATATAATCATTGTCAATATAGTATGCGTTCCAATTTTGGAACTTTTAATTAGACAGTGTTAAATTGTGAATTCCTTCATAACAATTTAGTGACCACTTCCTTGATATATTTGTGACTGTGACAAGTGACCTGTATTAGTGCAGTATATAATTCGATTCAGATAGCAATAATTTCCCAACTTAGTGATAACACTGACATAGTGATGGAAGCCCTATTTAGTCAACAAAATACCAACATCAAAGCTATAAATAATTTCATGGATAACACATCCAAAACAGGTAAAGAATATAGAAATAATCATTTTTATTAAGCACGTATAAATCTCTTGAACAATTACTGGAATAAATTTTATGTCATGCATCAAGAGATCATCGCCAAAGCAACCAGTGTGATTCTGCAAAAGGAATATTTTATTAATGATAATTTTTCTACAGTAGAGACTAAATTTATCGAAATAAGTAGTGAATTGGCGGGTTTGATAGAGTTATGCGATGAGCAGGAAATAAAGCAAACACCACATGTACAGTCAAGTTTCTGGAACGACTTTCTTCTGCCCAAAATCAGTATTCATCGATTTGGTGGTAATAAGGAATGGGAAACATATAAAGATACGTTCACGATTTTAATTCATACCAATGAATAGCTTTCCAAAATACCAAAATTTTATTACTTGAAAGCGAATCTGCATGGGCAAGCTGAAAATCTAATCAAAAATATCGCTGTAACAGAAGCAAACTATAAACTAGCTTGGGACGGTCTCAAGAGGCGTTATGAAAATCTCCGTGTTATAACATATGCTAACTTAAAGGCTTTATTTAATCTTTCGAAAATGTTCAAAGAATGTGCCACAGAATTAAGAAAATAACTCCCAAAAGACCGGTAGATAAATGGGATGATATAGTAGTATTTATGACAGTAGAAAAGCTTGATGCAATAACACGCAAACAATGGAATATTTCTATAAATAATTCGCCAAATTTACCATCATTTAAAACTTTAGAAGAATTTCTAATCACTAGGCTTCGAACATTGGAAGCAGTTGAAACAGTTAAGCAATATCCGAATCATAATATCTCATTTCGCTCTAATAATTCATGTTCAACGACATCTTACATCACTACATCAAAGTTTCGTTGTTTCTATTGTTCATATAAACATCCACTATATGTATGTCCTTCGTTTAGGAAGAAATCAATTCATCAACGTTGGGATATTATTCGCAGACACAATCTTTGCTACAACTGCTTGCTTCAAGGCCATTCGACAAATAATTGTCCGTCAACACATGAGTGTCACCGTTGTCAGGATTCAACGGAAACAGAGAGGTGTCCAGTAAAGGTGAATCAATCCTATAGCTGAATACTGTGGGGGCCAAACCTCAAATACGCTTGGTCTATACTGTTCTTACTCGAGCTCCTGTAAGCAAGTATTATTAGCAACAGCCTGGGTAATAGCTTCACATTCTTCGGCTTCACAAATAAAACTCAGAGCCTTACTCGATCAAGGATCTCAAGCAACCTTTATTTCAGAATGTACTGTTCAACTCCTCAATCTGAAAAGAAAGCGGAAGAATGTCACTATCGCAGGTATAGGCGCTGTCGAAATTGGGTCATCGAAGGGGCAAGTATCTCTTCGTATCTCTTCCAATATTGATATTGATTTTACATTTAGCATTCGTCCTAAACAAATTAACGACATTACTACCGGAATATCATATACATATTGTAATTGGCCACATATTCAAGGACTCCGCTTAGCCGACCACACTTGTGTATACCCGGCAAAACAGATATGATTTCGGGCGCTAAAGTATGTAGCCAAATTTCCTTGGAAGGTGTGCTCCGCGGTACTGAAGGAACTCCGTTGGCGCAATCAACTCAACTAAGATGGATTCTCTCCGGTTGTACTTTCTCGTCGCATAAATCGAATACGAATACGCAAGAAGCCAATAAAGGTCATCCCGTCTGTTTACATTCTGCCACTATTAGCGAAGTCAATGATCAGTTGACAGCATTTTGGGAATTAGAAGAAGTTGAACCAATTCAATCATACACACAAGAATAAGCTCAATGTGATCAGTTCATTGATAGCGCATGTCAGCGTAATGATAGCGGAAGATATACTGTAAAAGTTCCCCTTTGCAAAGACTCGAGGATGTTAGGAGAATCGAAGAAAGCAGCTGTCAGGAGATTGCTGTCTATTGAACGCAAGTTTCATCAAGACGATACCCTTAAGCAAAGATACAACGGCTTCATGCAGGGATACTTCAGCTTAGGTCATATGGAGCAAGTGCCAAAGAACGAATCAAGCTCTCGGACAGGTATTTGTTATATACCTCATCATGGCATCTTAAAGGAGTCAAGTAGCTCCACTAAGTTACGTGTCGTTTTTGACGCATCTCATAAATCGGAAAGCGGTGTCTCACTCAATGACATTATGTCTACAGGACCCAAATTGCAACAGGACTCATCCGAAATAATTCTCAAATGGCGCACGCGTGCCATAGCGTTCACAGCTGATATAGAAAAAATGTATCGGCAAATTCTTGGTTATGTGCCACCTGTATGGATAGCTAAATTAGAAATAGGTTAGTATAATTTAATAATTAACTTAGATTCCGTTGCAAAAAAAATTCATTGCGGTATTGGTTATTTGCAAACTGTATATATATATTGTCGGGTTTATTTTAAATTAGAAATAGGTTAGTACCATTTAATACTTAGATTCGGATGCAAAAATTTATTCATAGAAATACAGGTTATGTGCAGCCTGTATATATAGCCGGTTCTATTTTGAATTGGAAATTCTTTAATATTATTTAATCCCAGACCTTATGTCAAACAAATTGTAGGGCCTGTGGTTGGGCGCGTGATGTGATACAATTTCAAAAAAATATTTTATGTGAAGGCAGGTTAGCCGCAGCCTGCTATGATTACTTCTACTTGATTGATTTTTTTCTTTATTCTTTAAACTCTTTTAAAACTTATCATACCTGGTCAGTACCAAGTGAAGTTGGTACAAAGAAAACACTTTACTTATCTTGAAGGAGTCTTCCGGGTTTAATTACGTGGGGGACACCCCATCCCTGGTATCAGAGTCTCTTAGGTGTCCTTTTCGGGTTTCCTTTTTTCCTCACAATTTACTGCCTTGGCTGCTATTTTTCTTTCAGCCCGGATTCCCGATTCGCCGATGCTTCCCGCTCTTCAAAATTTTAGTCCAAAAAAACTCTTTATGATGCCGGGTTTTTATACTTTTTTTTTTCTTTCGTGACTTCGCTACCTTCTGCTTCAGGCACCTCGACTTGAATCACAATGGCTGCCCTCCCAGCATCCGGCCTCTTCGCTGTCCGATTCCTCCTGTTTCACCGCATGGTGCCAGCTGTTCCGCTGACAGTCATGTGTGGGTAGGTATCTGTACTAAGGCAAAGCTATGGTTACACCCGCGACCATAACAGGGCAGGGTCGTGTGATGCACCTGTGTGACAGACGATCCTGGAAGGTGGTCGACTGCATGATTTAAGTTTTCTTGGACCTTTGCCCGAATTAACTGCACCTTGTCGGTCTCATCTATTGCAATGGGTTCGTTCAACGTGCCTAGAGTCCTCAGTAGTTTATAAGAATTTGCGTGTTCCACCATGTGAAATCCAAAAAGTACTTTATACGGAGAGAACCCAGTCGCCTGGTGTACTGAGCTCCGTAAGGAGCTGGCGATGTAGGTCAGTTTCTCGTCCCATTTATTATGTTCGTTGTTGAGACATGCTCGGATTCCGCGTAATATGGACCTGTTGACGGATGCATTGGCCTGAGGGGAGTATACAGCAGTTCGGAGATGATATACGCCGTACATCTTTAATAATTTCGCGAATTGGGTCGACCGAAATTGGGATCCATTGTCTGTTATTATGGTTTCTGGGACTCCATACATGTGAAAGAGCTCGGTTTCCACAAACTGGCAGATTTGCTGAGCAGAGGTTTTAGTTTATATTCGGGTAAAATTGTTTTGCCTTACCGTTAACGACGTAGGCCTTTGGTTCTTGTACCAAGACCTCTGATGGGGGAGCACAAGCGCATAAACTTGTACACCAAAATATATTGTCCGAAAGTGGATTAGCTGAAAATATTTGGGATAGGAGCAAAAAGAACAACCGTTCGCTTTGCGTTTTTAAACAAAACCAAATTTTATTCCGAACTAATTAACTTACATGAGTACCTCAACTTACATAAATAAAACTCAAGTGAAGACGTGCACTTCACCGTGTGAACAACTTACTCAGCACTTAGTCTTATCAGCATGAATATGCCGGCATGAAGCTGTCGCAAGAAAAGATAATTCAAGCCGTGGACACGATACTCAAGTTACCACGGAATGTGAAAAACAAAAATGCAATGTACGAATGCTGATGAGTATAATTGCGACAAATGCGTGCTGATAAGCTAATGTGAGATGTTTTGAATTATTATTACGCGGCTGGATCTTAACATTCTCCCCGCCGTTGAACTCCTGGTTCAACCTACCCTTCATTCGATGTTGACTACGAAATCTTCACGGCGCTGCTATTGTCTCGGTAAGGGCTTCGTTTTGCCGCGAAGGCATTTTTGCAAGTCTTCTCGATGCTTGTAGAGTAGTCCCAGTAGGATAGCTATGACCAAAAGAACTCCTGTGTATCCGATTGCCAGACCATGGGTGGTACGTGTATGAATGTCATTGGGTAGGTCAAACTTCTGCTTCTTGATGATCTGTTGCATTTCTTGAAGCTCCTTCAATTGCGAATGGTAATGGCCCTTTTCTTGCAGGATTGCGGACAGGTGTTCAGGTGTAGTGATGCTGATGAGCTCACTTAATTTTGTGTAGGATTTCCGTGACTCACTTGAATAGATGTAATGGCCTTTAAGCGTTAGCAACTCGTGTTTTATTGAGCAATCGGGCTGTAGTTTCGAAAGCCCTGAGCCATTTATCGATGTCGTTATTATGACGTTACTACAGGCAATATTTATTGACGTTGTTCCCTTTAATGCATAGATCCACTGGTTCTCATGAGTTAGTTGTAACCATATGGAATCTTCCTCTATTTTCAATACATTGCATGACTGTGTATATGGAATTCCATTCAAAAGATCGGATTCACAAGAACACACGTTGGCTCTTCTGCGATAAATGGGGTGAAGCTGCTTGCATAGATATACCCTTTCTTCTACTGATTTGCACCCCGCCAATTCTTGATCGGTCAACGGATAATGTTGACCTCTGTGGGACGTAACGGCCAAGTTCGATACACTTGATCGTATTGAGATGAATGTCTCATTTACATAGACCGGAATTGACCATGTCTTGAACAAATCGAACTTCTCCAAGTTAATTAGCGGTATCATGAGCTTGAATATGACATAATCCTTGACGGCTCGGGCTTCGACACTTATTAATTTGTACGGCGGTAAGATGCACCCTTGACTTGTTGGCACGCTTAAGGATGTTGGTAAGTGGTTTTGGATGAGTCGTACTTGCTCTCTCAATTGAGCTGGTGACAGAAGTCGCGGGCTTATTTGTCCGTGATGAGAATCCGTAAAGGCATCGAAGATGGCTAAATGGAGTCTTTGAATATTACTCGCAATTAAGGTCATCTGGATGGACAATGATGAACATAACTGCATCACCTTAAATTGCTGGGTCTCTTAACCTGCATCAGAAATGCGGTTGATAGTCTGTGTCATTTGCTCTTCTAATGCCTTGAATTTTTTATTAGTAGCTTCTTGGTCTCGTTTGACTATGTTAACAGTGGAATCAATGATAGATGTTTGATTCTTGATTAATTCTAGGAGATGCAATTCATTTCCCTTTACGGCCTCGATTGTTTTCGCCATGTCTTCAACGTATTGGGAGTATAACACCCCAAATAATAAGTTAGCGATGTTGCCTACAATGTCAATAGCACCTCTTTTCTCTCTTATGCTTGAGTTTTGTGTGGGAAGTAGATCGTAGTCAACTGTAAGTTCCTCTTGAATGTGTTGAAATTGCGTGATGACTGGTGTGCAGGAACTCTTGTGGTTTAGTTGAGTGCAGAGGTGCTCTAGAGTTTTTACACCCCTTTTATATGTGTCGAACTCAATTCGGTATGTGCTGAGATCGTAATATGTCACCAAATTCCATTCGGTAGAGATCAGTTGCGCTGTTCCCAAGTGTTTGAAATGTATGCCAGGCCGTGAGTTGAATGTGGTTACTTCTACTGGATCTGCCTTTAGAGCTGGAAGAAATAGGCAGACCAACCAAGTTGATACAATTAGGGATTCCAGTGATGTTCGTGCCTTTTTCCTAGGGGAGCGATTTGCAGTGTCACTTGTCGAGGGGCGTGGGTCCGCTCCATTGGTAGCTCGAGGGATTTTCTTATGTTGGTCATCTTGTGTCTTGAGAGCTGATTCACTCTTAGTGACCTGTTCTGCACTTGTGAAGGTATGTTGGGCATCATTCGCTTATATGGGTAAGGGCGAAATTTTATGAATTGGCCTCCGGAAGACGCCCGTGGCTGTTCGAACATCCGCTACTCTTGCGTAACCTTCAGTACCCTTGTGCAGTTGAACTATGCGTCCCAGTGGCCACTTCGTGAAAGGCGTATTTTCTTCCTTTAGGATGACTATGGTTCCTGGTTCTACGTTTTGGCAGCGTTGCTTCCATTTATAGCGGTGTTGAAGCTCATTTAGATATTCCCGCGACCAGCGCCGCCAGAAGTCATGCTTGATGTGGGACACTAATTTCCATCGTTTCAGGAGGCTAGCCTTACACGGTTCCGAAAATAGATCTATGGTGGCAGTAAGCGGCCCTCCAATTAGCAAATGTCCAGGAGTTAGAGCTGTTAGGTCATTAGGATCGGCCGACATTGGAGTCAGCGTCCTGGAATTCAATATGGCCTCGATTTCCACCATTACCGTCTCCAGCTCTTCGTATGTTAGCGATGCTGAAGTTACGCTTCTTAGAAGCAGGTGTTTTGCCGATTTCACTGCGGCCTCCCACAAGCCACCGAAATGAGGCGCTCGAGGGGGAATAAAGTGGAAATCAATTCCACGTGAGTTGCAAGACGAAGCTATTTACGCCTGAGCGTCATCAGAGTAAATGGTCTCACTTAGCTTGTGCAGTTGGTTCCGAGCTCCAACGAAGTTCGTCGCATTATCACAATACAAATTTTTGCAGTGACCTCTTCGTCCCGTGAAGCGTCTTAGAGCTGCTAAAAAGGCTTCCGTTGTCAAGTCGCTCACGAACTCTAAGTGGACTGCTTTCGTGGCAAAGCAACAGAAAACTGCCACATAGGCCTTGTGAGGTTGTTTGCTTCTACCTCGATAGTGTATAAAAATTGGACCGCAAAAATCAACCCCGGAATTGATGAATGGTCTGGCGGGCTGTACTCTGGTAGGTGGAAGATTTCCCATTATTTGGGATAGCAGCTTGGGCTTGGCTTTCGCACAACGCACGCAATGTTCAACTATCGATCTGGCCAAAATTTTGCCGTTAATGGGCCAAAAGCGCTGTCGCGTGGTGGCTAATAGCGTCTGTGGTCCGCAATGCAAATTTTCATTGTGCAGATCTGTCATCAACAGTTTTGTCCATGGATGCGAATATGGAAGCAGCATGGGGTGCTTGCTATCGTATGAAAGATTTGATTCTTCCAAACGTCCTCCTACGCGAATTATGTCATTTTCGTCTAAAAATGGTGCAAAATCGCTTAGAGAGCTCCTCTTGTTCACTTCCTTGTAGTGGCGAAGTTGATTAATTTCTTCGTGAAACTCCGACTGCTGCATTAGCTTTATGAGCACATAGAGTGCAGAGTCGAGTTCCTTGACCATAAGAGTTGCATCCTTTGATGAGGGTGATGCCTTCGAGCTCTTCACCTTGTTGATAAATTTAATTACATAAGCGGTAATTCGTTGCAGCCGTCTGAAGGAATTTCCATACTGAATGTTGCATATAGGATTGGATGACTGATTATTAGTATTGAGTGTTGTGGCGACGGGCAGTGAGGACCGTTTCCGTTCTAGTTCACAAGGAATCTGCAGATTTTTGTTGTATATCGGTGGCCACATTGCTTCTTCGCCATGTAAAAACGGGGGGCCGTAAAACCAGAGATTATGTGCCTTCAGCTTTTCAGTATAGTTCCCCTTGATAGCACATCAGCTGGGTTCTCCTTCGAACTGACGTGGCGCCATTGCTGCGTATTTGTGAGTCCTTGAATTGTCGATATGCGATTTGCAACAAAGACTTGAAATGATGAGCAAGTGGAATTTGTCCACGCCAGAACAACTTCGGAATCTGTCCGAAAGTGTGTGGGGCAGTTTTCCAGCTTTAAGTCTCTCTTAACACGACTTGCTATCTCCGCAGCTAGTTTGGCAGCGCAGAGCTCGAGTCTGGGCAGTGTGACTTGTTTGATGGGAGCTATTCTGGATTTGGAGCAAATGAGTCGGACGAGAATTCTCCCATCGGAAGTGGTTGATCGAATGTACATAGCGGCGCCGTATGCCCTTTCGGATGCATCCGCAAATGCATGAAACTGTACTGTTTTTGGAACGTCGCCTCCGAATACGTGTCTAGGGAACTGTATGTTTTCCATGAACAGCAATCCTTCGTGAAATTCGGTGGTATGTTTTTTAGTAATCGGGAGTTATTCGAGCACCATTTCGTGAGTTTAAATCCCCCTTCAGTTAGCAATGACATGAGTTGCGACTGTGTCTGTATCGCCTCATTGAGACTATCGCTGCCAGTGATTACATCATCTACGTAGCAATTTTCTAGTATGGATTTTGACGCCAAAGTAAGTCTTCCACTTCCGTCATGGGCTAATTCGTGCAGGCACTTTGTTGCCAAATATGGGGCTGACGTTGTGCCATAAGTGACTGTGTTTAATTGGTAGCACTTTAATGGCTCTTGCGGGTCACCCCTATAGAGGATCAGCTGATATTTTCGATCATCTTGATGAATCAGCACCTGACGGTACATTTTTTCAATATCTGCCGTGAAAACAAATCGCGGCATTCGAAATCGCAATAAAATCGAAAATAGGTCATCGTGTATCGTGGGTCCCACATGCAAAACATCATTTAAAGATAGATTAGTGGATGTTTTTGCCGATGCATCGAAGACTACCCTAAGTTTAGTAGAAGTGCTTTCTGGTTTGTGAACACCATGGTGTGGCAGGAAGTAGTATGGAGTCGTTAATTTCTCCATGTCAATTTCCTCCATATGACCCAAACGTTCATATTCCTCCATGAATCCCACATAGTGTTGCCTAAGTACGTTGTTTGTAGCTAGCTTTCTCTCCAGAGACAAAAATCGACGTAGTGCTATATTCTTCGATTCGCCTAATTGTGTGGGATCAGTCGCAAATGGTAGTTCATGGTCTCTTTGAGTTGTTTGGTTGAAGTAAACCTCACAACGGCTTTCTGCTGGCGTTAAGCGAGATTTGGGTTCTTCGACCTCTTCCATTTCCGAGAATTTTTCGATGACATGGTTGAGGTCTTCGTCGGTGCATATTGCACACGTCGCTGTAGTTAGAGGTGCTCTTTCCACCCTTCCCGCAATGATCCAGCCCAGAATGGTGTTCTGCAAAATTGGTAGGTCTTCTGATAGTTTTATCTGCCCGATGGACAATAATTGATGGTAGAATTCAGCTCCTAGCAGGATTTCAATTTGGTCTGGACGATTGAAAGCGGGGTCTGCTAATTTTATGTTATCTGGTATGGCCCACGAAGAGATATCCAACTGTCGTGTTGGCTGAGGAGAAATGATACTCCGAAGTATGAATGCCTCGACTCTGGTAGAATATCCGTTCAACCTTGACTGGAGTAGCACATTTACTCTTTGATGCGATTGCCGCTTTCCTTGCCCAATGCCCTCTCGACCAGAGAGTCGGAAGTGGGCGCGAGACCAAGTTTTTTAACAATCCTTTGGCTGATAATATTTATTTGGGAGCCCGAATCTAAGATGGCTCGACATTCTAAGCTGCTTCCATTGCTGCTGGTTAGTATGACTTGTGCTGTACTTAACAGTACAAAACCCCGATTTTGTTTGCTACTCAGGGCTGTTACACTGGACGACGAGTCATTTGGTTGGTCGACTGTTGAAAACGAAGACCGTGGTAGGGTTGCACGGCATGCCACCTATCTTGGAGCTAAGGTATTAGAAGCTTGTTGTGATTGCAATCCCTCACAGTCGTTCAGATGCACTAACGTGTTATGCATCTTGTTGCATTTAGTGCATCCACGTGATTTGCATTTGACTGTAGTATGTCCTGATCTCATAAAATTGAGGCACAAGTTATTCCCTCTCAGCACTTTTAACCGGTTTGATGGCGTTAATTTCAAAAATGTGGTGCATTGGTAAAGTTGATGGTTGCCCTTGCATGACACGCAAGCTGACGGTGTAATGGCAACGGAAGTCATTGATTTGGAAGTGTTAATCCTTCGCTGCTCATCTACATTTTTACTCTTGTGGCCTAAGGCCTCCAGCGATTGGAACCTACCCTCTAAGAATGACAGGAAAGCCTTCATCGTTTGCAGTCCCCTTGGATTTGGTAACGACTGCTCATATAATGTGTGGCTAGCCTTGTCTAGCTTTTTAACCAGGATATGGAGAAGCAAGGGATCCCAATTTGTTGTTGAAACCTCTAAACTCTCCAATGCTATCTAATAAGCATTCTTGTGTCGTATCGTGTAACACTTTCACAGTGGTAGCTGACGCGTTGTCAGATGCATGGAAAGGTTGTCCCAAAAGTTTATTGATCAGCCGGCTACTAAGATTCGCATATTGTTGTAACGATTTTGCAGCAACTTCCAGGCCGTTGTGTAATTTTCCTCGCTCAGGGGGAGATGTCTGATGAATTTCTCTGCCTCGCCCACCAAGTTTGTCTTTAATTACCACATCTTCTGACAATTCGATAGTGGTTGATTATGGACCATTTGCGAGAAGAGATCGTAAAATTGGCGCCATTTAAGATAATCTCCGTCAAATTTGGGCAAAGTCATCCTTGGCAGTTGCAATGTAGTACTTTGTTGCACCAAATTTGGTGTGGGCACCGCACCGATCCTTGTAGAAAGCTGTACTAGTGTAGTTTGTACTCTTTCTTCCAAGCCGATGTACTCATTGACATCATAACCCATTGTGGCGGGATCATCGGTCATTTCCCACAGTGAATAGTTCTGATTCTCAATTTGGCACCAATGTTGACTGCTGGTTTCAGCTTTGATTTTATAATATTGTCCTGGATGAGCGTCGTCGTATTGAACCCCTTCGAGTACTCTCCGCAGCGATTGGATAATGCCTCTTTGTCCACGTATTATTTTATTGATTTCAACTGACTCGAGATTGCTCTGTGCCCTTTTAGCCTTTTCTTCAGATTGAAATAGCTTTGGAATTGTTTGTTTTGGAGGTACCCTTAAAGATACGTCTTGAGTTTCTGAGGCCTGGTCGACCTGTTGTGTTTCTAAGCCCTTGTCGTGCTGTTGCAGTTGATCTCGTTCTTCTTTGTCGAAGAAGTCGATCTTTTCGTTGAAATGCTTCCGGTATTGCTCGTAGAGCGTCCATATCGAATTGTAGTAGTCCTTCGCGAAGTATGGATGGTCAAGAGGCAGCTCGGGTAGTGTTCTAAGTTCATTGTCGGTTTGTTCAAACCTTGACCATGCCTCTTACAATCTCCTCGCTCTTTCTACATAGTACTCTCGTTTGGTTTTCGTGTCTTTCGGATCCTTTTTGTAGTTGTCTATAATGCTTTCTAGCGCCGTCCCTAGCTCAGCCTGTCGTTTTCCAAACTGCTCCATGATGTAGGATGATGTCACACTTTTGAGACAGCAATGAGATTCACTTATGACGTGAAATCACGTCGGGGTCACCAAATGTTTATATTCGGGTAAAATTGTTTTACCTTACCATTAACAAAGTAGGCCTTTAGTTCTTGTACCAAGACCTCTGATGGGGGAGCACAAGCGCATAAACTTGTACACCAAAATATATTGTCCGAAAGTGGATTAGCTGGAAATATTTGGTATAGGAGCAAAAATAACAACCGTTCGCTTTGCGTTTTTAAACAAAACCAAATTTTACACCGAACTAATTAACTTACATGAGTACCTCAATTTACATAAATAAAACTCAAGTGAAGACGTGCACTTCACCGTGTGAACAACTTACTCAGCAATTAGTCTTATTAGCATGAATATGCCGGCATGAAGCTCTCGCAAGAAAAGATAATTCAAGCCGTGGACACGATACTCAAGTTACCACGGAATGTGAAAAACAAAAATGCAATGAACGAATGCTGATGAGCATAATTGCGACAAATGCATGCTGATAAGCTAATGTGAGATGTTTTGAATTATTATTACGTAGCTGGATCTTAACAGTTTTTTTATAGGCCTTAACAAGAGATATTTCGAGAAGTGGTCCAGGGTAATGATCATGCAAATTTTCCCGTTCGTCGATCTGGGGTAAGGACGTAGTATATCACTATATATCCGCTGCCATGGTCGTTCGCTCTGAGACTGATTTCCCATGGGTGGTCTTAAAACGGTATTTGGAGCCTTTAGTTCCTTAAACGCGTCACATAAGCTTATATAATTTCGGACGTCGACGGTCATTTTTGGCCAATATAGGTGTCTTCGTAACCGTTCCAGAGTCTTTCCTATGCCTCCATGAGAAGACAATGGCGCATCATGCGCTCTTGAATCCCAAGCTTCCAGGCTTCTTCGTCCTGGATTGGATCCCCTCTTATTGGAACGGTCCGGATGTAAACGAAACCCCCTCTGACACATAGATCTGGTGACTTTTTTGAAGCCGATTTAACTCGCTGCCTCAGCTCTTCATACTCCAATGAATCGAAGTGTGGAGAGCTAAGGTCGACCTCGGGACGGTAGCGAAGAGCATGTCAGCCGACAGATCTACCTACATTCACTTGTACCTGAATGTAGATACCTACTGCAGCCGACACCTCTTTGTTACAAAATCATCGCGGGATTAGCGTGGGTGGCTGCACAGCAAATATGCCGCTAGCGATCAGCCGGCTTGGGGTGGTTCTCGCCACCCACATCCCTTGATGCTTGTTAAGCTGTGCAAAATCGTCAACATAACTGATCAGACAGACGGACGGACAGAAAAAAAGATCTAATGCAGGCTTCCTTCTCATGGTGGAACTTGAAAGCCTAAAAAGAAGAAAATTGATTTTATTTACATGCTGCAAAAATAAGGAGAATAGAAGACCTCAGCAACGCCGAACAAGTGCTAATTCACCCGGAGAGTTTACAACGCTGGCAAATGAGCGATTGAGAGAGAGTGAAAGAGCTGAGAGGGGTCACTGATGTTGTTGAGACCCCGGCTTTGGGTAATGTTGGGCCCAATCGCCCCCATCCACCCTAACTAAGCCTCCAAGGACGTATCGAAATGCTCAGCCCCATCTGTACGTGTTTTACATCTATTGCCGTGTGTGTGTGGAAACGACCTCCCTCCTGTCCGCGACCATCCCCTTTATGGAACTACTCACTCCATTGCGCTGAATCCGTTGCCGACCTGTAAACAAAAGAGAAAGCAACTTGGAGAAAGGCGGCCAAACGTGACCAAACTAGATCACCCAAAAGAAGAAGGAAGGCGTATCAAGGAACTCGAAATTTCATCAAGTCCAAATCAAATTAGTTTATTTATTGAGGATGTTCAAGCATATGAATCACTTACGAGGGAGGAAACCCGATCACAAAAAGACTAACATGGTTTATATACAAAAAAAAACTAAAGGAAACAATGTCTCCGGTTAATATTAATCTAGATCTGAATCCTTACGACTAGCCCTAACAAGCGCTTTCCTATTATGTGACTTATCGAACCCTGTGATCGACGCCTAACCTTAGATGTACAATAAATGATTTTAACACAGTAAAATTAGGAACAAAAGAACACAAAGCAAATAATAATACTTAGAGAAAATTTGAACTAACCTTGTGGTCCGCTATGGACTTACATAACACCTGATTTAATCATACTCGGGGTTTCCTCCTTTACCAAAAGGGTCGGACACTTGTTTTCCAACTATTTGTTAGCTTCTTCAGGACTACGTTGAAGTCTGAGTTCACCTCCTCGCTTCCCTGCTCCTTCGGATATGTAAGAGTGAAATGTTTTGCCGTAACTTCTGCCAGAGGCCTCGCCGGTATAAATCCAACTTGCCGTCACGCAGGAAAAATTTTCAAAATGATCTTTGTTACGTGCAAGAAAACTTTTCCCCAAATTTTCTCACAGGGTCGCCACTACTATGGTATATTAGACTCACCGACGCACAGGTAAGTATTTCAAATAATACAAATTATGTGTGCACCGAATGGTTAAACCGAAATTTGCTCTACAGTTTCCCAATATGATGATATATGAAGATCACTGTCGCAGGTAAATATTCTAATTAATACAAATTACGACTGCACAACATTAATTCTAAAATTTCCTTTCAGTTCACTTTTAGAAAGATCTATATGAAAAAAATCGCTGGCGCACAGGTAAATAATTCAATTAATAAAATTTCTTGAATGCGCAACCTTAATAACAACATTTTCTTTCAGTTCATTATTAGAAAGATCCATGTAAAAAAAATCTAAACGAAAATCACTGGCGCACAGGTAAGCAATTCAATGAATAAAATTTCTTGAATGCGCAACCTTAATAACAACATTTTCTTTCAGTTCACTATTAGAAAGATCTATGTGAATAATCACTGGCACACAGGTAAATAATTCAATTACTAAAACTTCTTGAATGCGCAGCCTTAATAACAACATTTTCTTTCAGTTCACTATTAGAAAGATCTATATGAAAAAATTCTAAATGAAAATTACTGGCGCACAGGTAAATAATTCAATTACTAAAACTTCTTGAATGCGCAACCTTAATAACCACATTTTTTTCAGTTCATTATTAGAAAGATCTATGTGAAAAATCACTGGCACACAGGTAAATAATCTAATTAATATCATTTATGAATGTGCAACATTAATACTAAAATTTTCTTTCAGTTCACTATTAGAAAGATCTTTAGGAAAAATCACTGTTGCACAGGTAAATATTCTAATTAACAAAATTCACGACCAGAATGAATAACCTAAAATTTTTCCTTTCAATTCACAAAAGCAAAAAAACTCTAAAGACTGGTTTTAAATAAAGAGGAATCGCAACTCAATTTTTCTGCAAACGTTCTCGTTCCAAGCCAAAAAGCAACTTCCCGACTACACGCGGTCTCCCTACATTGCCAACGTTCTTCCCTCAGCCACCGGCAAGCTAGCTATTAATTTTTCCTGTAGGATATTAAATTGAGTGTATTCTAACTCTGAATATATACCTACTGTACCTTTGTTTTTCATAAGTCTCCTTAAGACATCGTTCAGATAGTTCGAATTCTCCAATTCTTTTTCTGATATAAAAATCTTCCTGTTTCCGTTTATAGTTTGAGTTTCCTGACTTTTCGTTCTCACTAATAGAATCTGTGTTCTGTACTTATTGACTATCTCCTCTCTAATTGGAATATGATCATTCACTTCTTCAATTCCACTATGAATTGTAGCCTGATCGGTTTCAAGTTCTCCGTTATTAATTTCCTGTTCATCTATATTTATTCTGCTTAAGAAGTCAGCAACTTGATTTTCTTTTCCCTTTACATACTCAATTTCATAATCAAACTCATTTAATTTAATTTTCCACCTTTGTAATTTGCTGTTGGGTTCTTTTAAAGTGCTTAGCCATACCAGTGGCCTATGATCCGTTTTTATTAAGAACTTTGTTCCATAAAGGTAGGGCCTAAAGTATTTCGTCGACCAGACGATTGCAAGCAATTCTTTTTCGATCGTACTGTAATTCCTTTCGTGTTCATTTAGTGTCCTACTAGCGTAACAAATAGGGTGTCCATCCTGTGATAGGACCGCTCCTATTGCAAATTGACTTGCGTCTGTAGTCAATACAAATTTCTTTTTAAAATCTGGGTACTGTACTGTGGTTTATAATTAGTTCTTTTAATTTTTCAAAAGCATTGATATATTTCCCGTCTTTTGCATTTATCTTATTATCCTTCTTTAAACAATGTGTTAAGGGTTGTGCAATTTTCGCATAGTCTTTTATAAATTTTCTATAATAACCAGTGATACCTAAGAAACTTTTAATGCGTTTTTTAGTGTCCGGTATTTTAAGATTTTTTATAGCTTCAATCTTTTTTGGATTAGGTTTAATGCCATCATTTGTCAATATATGACCTAGATATTCCGTATCTTTCGCAAAGAATTTTCAGATTATAGTTTCGAAGAGAGTCAAATATTTTATTAATAGAATCCAAGTGTTCTTGTAATGATGTACTAAAGATCAGAATATCGTCGAGATAAACTACGCAAGTTTTGTTAATATATTCTGCCAATATAAAATTCATCATTCTTTGGAATGTCGCTGGTGCGTTCTTGAGTCCAAATGGCATACGTAAATATTCATAATGTCCGCTTGGTGTAGAGAATGCTGTTTTCTCCATATCTTTTTCATCTACAAGGATCTGATGAAATCCTTTAGCTAAATCAAGTGTAGAAAAGTACTGTGCTTTTCCTAACTTGTCAAATATTCCCTCTATATTTGGAATTGGAAACTTGTCATCAATAGTGATCTCGTTTAGTTTCCTATAATCTATAACTATTCTCCATTTTTGCTTTCCTGAGTTGTCCATTTTCTTTGGTACTACCCAGATCGGTGAGTTATAAGGTGATTTGCTTGCTCTGATAATCCCTTGCTCCAGCATTTCTTTCATTTGTTTCTCTACTTCTAATTCGTGAATTTTTGGGAATCTGTATATTTTTGAGTGGATAGGTTGACTATGTGTTGTGATAATGGAATGTTTTATTTCCCTCACATTGGTCAACTGCTGTCCCTCCTGATAAAATAAATCCTTATTATCTTTAAGAATATTCCTAAGTACTTTTACTTCTTCTCCATTCAAATGTCTTGTATCTAACTGATTTACTAATTCCGTTCGGTTAGTTTCTATCATTTCCAATTGATTAATTTCTTCAAAAGGACATGAGTCTCTAAATTTAGTTACTTTACCATAGACTTCTAAAGTTTCTTTACCTAGATCGATTTTCGCTCGGATTGGTAATAGAATATTTTGGCCTAAGATTGCTTGAAATTTTTTTTCTGAGAGATTCATTACTTTCCAACACATATCTGCATCGTGATTAAACTCGTCCGGTATAGAAGTAATGATTTCATGGGTAATTTTAACTTTTCCTGATAAGGTTAATAAATTTACTGATTTATCTAATTTAAATCGTTTTTTATTGGGGAATAATTGTTCATGGATAATGGAAGTGGCAGCTCCAGTATCTATCAGACAATCTAATTTTCTATTTTCAACAGTTAATGTAACTATCGGTAAATCGTTTTCTGAGGAACCGAATGAAAATTTACTTGATCAACTTCCATGGGTTCAGGTTGTGCTGTATATGGTGCACCATTGTTTTGAAATCTTTGTACATTTTGTGTACTTCTTTGGGTAAAATTTCCACTTTGGTTATTTCTTTGGATAAAATTTCCACTTTGATTATTTCTTTGCATAAAATTTCCACTTTGGTTATTTCTTTGATTAAAATTATATTTATTTTGGTAATTTTGGAAAGGTCTGTTATTAGGATAATTCGTATGAGAATAATTATTAAATTGATTCTGATTTCTATGAAATTGATTTTGATTTCTTTGAAATTGATTTTGATTTCTTGAGGATTTATAATTTTCATATTTATTTCCAAAGCTTTCATTATTTTTATTTTCAAATTTTCTTTCACGATTGGAACTTAATTCGATTAAATTATACGCTTCTCGCAGTGTTCCCACTTCTTTCATTTTTACTAAAAAATTCTGATATTCAGGTAAAGAATCACAAAATTTACTTAAAATAAACTGTTCATTTCTTTCAGGTCTGAATTCTAACGGTTTACTATCATCTAATTGATATTTTAAATTTATTCCATCCAATAAAACACTTAAATTTTTATAATTAGAATGTATATCATTGAATTTTACTTCGTTTACCTTTCTAATAATGTGGTTATATTTTTCTGGTACTCCAAAAGTTTCCTTCAGTCGTGTTTTTACGTTTGCCCATGTTTTGTCCTCCAGTTTTCGTATTTCTTGCAGAGCTTCTCCTTGTATCTTCGAAATGAAGATTCTGAGTAAGTAACTTTGTTGGGTTGCGTCTGCTGCTACTAGTCCTGAGATGGTTTCAGCTTCAGATATAAAGTTCGCTAAGTCGAAACTGTTGTCGCCTCTAAATTCTGGTACCGCTCTTGCCTCGGATACATAGTCCTTAAACGTAAGTGCCCTTTTGTCGTATTCTGATTGTACTTCAATTAATTGATAAAGATGAATTCCTTCCAATGACTTGGTTTTGTCACAAGTAGACGATTGGCTCTTGGACTTCTTTTTATTCAAGTTCGGATAAGGATTCGTGCAATGGTTATCGATACTGTGTCGAAAAACATATACATGTATTTATATATTTTTTTTTCACTTTCTTTTAAATTTCTTTGAATTCATATATAGCTTAACGTGAACTTCACTTTTCACTAAAATTTCTGCTTAAAAATTCTTAGAAGAATTTGTGAGATATTAACAATATTTTTCACTCTTGTTAACAATTAATTCACACCGCAAATCCTACCGACTGCGCCATTTAAATAAACTATAAAGCTATATGAGTAAAAAAAAACTTTATTAAACCAATTAATATTACAACTAATAAAAATGCGACTTAATTAAACGACAACTCAAAATGGACTAACTAAAAGAGATCTTCATTAAAAAGATCTTTACACTGAATTGCTTACTTAGGCAAAAATGGCAAGTGCAGATGAGATTTTCTTAATGAAATTCTATCTGACGAAAATAAAATACTTGAATAAAGTCACGTACTTAATGAGAATTGCATCAGACAATTATGTTTCCACGTACACATACATATACATACATACTGTCCTCTGCTTACATTTCTCTATATGACTTTCGGATTGGGGATTCTTGGCATGACATAACACGCGCTCTAATCTGTTTTGTTTAAATTAACCAAAAGTCAAGTGATTGGTGTTATAACCGAAAGACCAATAAGTGTCTGGTTGTTACCTATTGATTTGGCATACGAATATCTGAGTGCTGATTAAGAATTTAATTGCCAGGTAATAATTGCTAACAAATTAGAACATATTATGGTATCTAAGATTCTTCCAGTGAAGGTGCGGTCTGAAAGACAAGCGGCGCTAATCGAGCATTCATTTCGAAAGAGGTGCTTATTAATTTCGATGAGAAATCGGCAGTGACACCTGACACCTGTTCTTTAACACTATCTTGTCGGATAATTGTTTTTCTTTTTTTTATATAAGGGTAAGTTTTGGCTAATATATATACGTATGTGGCTCTGTTCCCCGTCGCGCCGCTTTGTGTAGGCCAGCTTTTCCAACGGCGTTTTTTTTTCTCCTTCTCTCTTTGCATAGAGTGCAGAATGAATAGGAAAGTGATTCAAGTGCTGGTGAGGCCAAATTAATTGTCATCTTACTTTCTTCGGCTGGTATATCGATTACCGGGGAAATAAAGTAATTAGTGATCAGTCTCTATTCAAAAAGAGAGGAAAAAGAAGAAAGAACAAACGTTCTGGCAACTTCTTTGAGAGTTGATCTGCAGGAAGCGATGTGAATTGTTCGATAATGCGCCATGCACGTTATATTCACGTAGGAATATTTTTATTAATGCTGTCTTAACACCTCAGGTAACTATACAAACAAAACCAAATCTTATCAGGTGCATCACTTGGGAAGTGCACCTTGGCGTGCTGTAGTGCCAGGATACCGGGGTTAAGACCCAGATATATGTTCAGACATACGTACATAACGCAACCCGACCAAATTACATCTCAATCAGCGCGGGATACGTATTAGCGGAGCTTTATTTCCATCTACTTATATACATATTAGGATAGTTGCGCCTCTAACTTTGATTGGTGTTGGGGGATTACAAACTCATCCAGGCCTGAGAGGCCCCTCCTCCTACTATAGGGTTTGCTATAAAAGGAAAAAAAATCGACAGTTCATAGGACTTTCAAATCCGGTGGCTTGGACGTAGCCTCTTAGATAATAAATGGTTGCTTGCCAACCTTCCTTTACAGGATTAAACCCAGCGGATGAAGCTTCAGCCGACGTGGGAGATAAATCCAAGTAAGTGTCCTTAACTATAATGTCATTTATCGTCTATTGAATTCAAACAGCTTATCCAGCCTTCGAGTCCGATAGGAATTTCTATTTGTTCGGTATATTATACTAGAGTACATTTATTTTTTTTATTTCTATATATGTCTATATATATAGATTGAATAACACTTTACGTGGTATATACATACACTCCTCTTTATTTTTTGTTTCCTTTTTCATAATTAATTTTATTATTTAAGTGAATAAACATTCCTACTAGTTATGGTCATATATACATACCTGATAAGAGTCATATCATAACCGAAACAGAATTTTTGTTTTGTATAATAATTATTAATTCTTCGTTAATGTCTTAAAAAATTTCATAGCTGTAAAGTAGGTAAATAGATATATATAATATATATGTAGATATATATATATACATTTTTTCTTTCTCTTCTCGTATTATGGCATAGTTAGAGCTGGCGTAAATCGTAGGTTATTATAATATTATATAAAATAAATCCACATGAACTCAAGTTTTTGTTTTGGTTGTGTCATTAGACGGGACACCAATACGGCCTCGTGCTAAGTCGGCCAGGTGTTTGGCTGTTGACAATGTAGGTACGGGCTGAGGGAAGGTAGAGGTCTCGGCATCAGACATGTCAGTAGCAGTTACTACTGCATAACGCCCAGGAAGATAAGGAACTCATAGCAACATAACCGAATAGGCGTGTTAGCCTTTACTCACCCCTTAACCTTTTCCTATTATAAATATTTTTTTTTCTCCTTTCCCGTTTTTTTTCATCCTCATTTTTATTTATTTATTTTTTAATTCACTATTCTTTCGTCCAGCATTTCCATAAGTTGATGTAAGCTAGGAAAGACATCCCGCACCCCAACCCTGAGCTCGAGTCGGCAAATTGTGCTGGTCCTAGCATCTCAACTTTGACCTGTCTGGACTGACCGAAGCTAGTAGTTATCGGCTAGCTCAGACAGGCAATGTGACAATCGCTTTAAAACTCTGAATCAATTTTTCTGGCAAACTCACTTCATCGTCAGCGGAGAAAACGTGCGGCATACCTGCTCCAATAAATATTTTCTTTTTATTTTGTAAAGTTTATAATTCCATTGATCTAAAGTGTGGAAGTTAATCATTACGGACATATTCTCAAATGAGACATCTCTGGAATTTTGATCATCCCGTGATCCAGTCATTAATAGGAAATTGATTTTGCTATGTGTTCTAGTGCGCGTATGATATTTCTCAATTTTAAAATCGTACTTGTCCTGTGGCTTTTGTTACAATTTTTATTTATGACTTGAATTTGTAAAATAAGAAAGTGCCGTGAATTTTTATAATTATAATAGTTTTCTCAAAAAGAAAAATCTCTTATGTTGATTGATCTCATAAATGGGTGTTTACATTATATCACATCGTTATCCCATGTAAGAGGAAGACTTACATGTGCTTCTCCGGATAAGGTATCGTCATCGCCACAAACCATCACACCACTGCTATTGTTTCTTTACTGTCATCGGACTTTTAATTAAAAACTACGTAGGTGTTGTATTGAGAACTTATTTATTATTTTCATCTTTATTGTCCAATTTTAACATTTATTGACCTGTTTTGATTTTAAATTTGTTTATTTGTTTTCATTTAAAAACATCTATTAATGTAACTAATGGGAAGCGCCACAAATTATTGATTGTGAGGATCATCATTCATGGAGATATCATTACGACTGCGACACCTAATTGTGAATCTAATTACGGATAAAAACTTAATAATTAATAATTAGTGAAGACACGCATATTAAGAACTTCACGGAGATATCATTACGACTGCGACACCTATTTGTGAATCTAATTACGGATAAGAACTTAATAATTAATAATTAGAGAAGACACACATATTAAGAGTGTTATGTTCAAAGCTTTATTAATAGTGCTTTCACGCAATTTCGAACTTTATATTTGTAACTAATTGGAATCACAGTTATTACATATAATTATGAATTTTTTCCCATTATTTATTTGTTTATTGTTATTTATTGTGTAATTGGAATCTTGCTGTGTGATACTTGGCATTATTTCTGAAGTTTACCTGATTATCTTTGATTAGTTGGAATTTAACATGGCTTCTTGTAAAATCTGTGCAAAAAAAACGGATGATGTCGTGACATGTGATGGAATTTGTGTTAATTTTTTCCATGTTGCATGTCTAAAACGTAGCACTAGAGCTAGTTCTTTCGGTTTCACAACCTGCTGTGAATGTGCAGAAATAAAGCCATACCATAAGACTTATAAAGAACATTATAGAACGTCTTGATGCTCACTCTTCAGTGCAATCGGTAATAGCCGATAAACTCAACATCTTCTGCACTAAATGGTCGGGGCTTGAACTCTTTTCTGAT